>ML685766.1:41113274-41275191 GCA_007922175.1 Pelusios castaneus
TGCTGGCCGAGATGGGCTTCGCCGAGGCACTTGAGGCAGGAGGAGTGCGGGTCGTCCAAGGGCATAGGCTTCTTGCATGCGCCGCACGACTTGAAGCCGGGCATGCCCCGGATCCGCTGTAGACAGCGGACCCCCTAGATGTCGAGGGTGGGGGGAGCTCTAAACTAGCTATGAAACTATCTTGGGAAAACTACTAACTAACTACAAACGGGGGAGAACTCTTGCGGTGTGCAAGAGCGAGACGTTCCAGCAGTCGCCACGAGCGGTAAGAAGGAACTGGGAGGGCAGGGCCGTCGGGACCCTTTATAGTGCGCCGCGAGGGCGCGACTGTAGGGGGCTCCACGGACGGGGAAAAAGTTTCCGGCAATTCGTGCACGCGGCGCGCGCACACCTAAAGTGGAATGACATGAGCAATCACTCGAAGAAGAACTCCTGATGCTCTCTTCCTCTGGTAACTCTTCTCACTGGGATCATTTTTCACTTTACCCCCTTCAAGGAACAAGTCCTCCCCACTACATTCCATGCCACAAGACAACAAGGAGAACAGGGTACAGGGAGAACCCTTTAGCCCCCATTTCCGCAAATGACAACCCCTTCTACCACCATCCCACACCACAAATTACCGAGAACATTCTTGACCTCCCCAGGTGCATAAATCTGTGACCTCAAAAGCACATATTTCAGGGTTCTTAGAGCTTTCATTTTTCCCCCTCACTTTTCTTTTTTTACTTTTACACCAGGTTTTTAATTTTGCATCATATTGTGTTTGTGAACTGTAAAAACTTTACTGAATAATATTCAGTTTGGTGTCATTATTATTGATTTAAAAGTCCTTGGAACTTTCATAACATTCATGGTTTTCATAAATCCTTTGCACAATGCAATGAAATCCCCATCTGGACTCTACTAAAATTCTTCCACCACTATATATAAAATGTCAAGACATCCATTAATCAGGCATATATCTTCTTCATAAGTTTGCCCCTCAAAGTAGAAGTATAAGACATGTATGATGAGTTGCTGTGATGAGTTGCCCGTGAGTCCCTGATTAGTTACTGTGTCCTACAGAGACCAGATCACTGACTGTTCAAAACAGTCAGCAAGTCTACCCACATCTTCCTCCCACCCATCATCAAGGCTCTCTCCCTCGCTTTCCCATAGTTACTTGCTGTGTTTGCACCACCTAACATAGAAGGCAGATATTGCAAATTAGCCTCCAGTCCTGACATCAGGCCACTCCATCTCCCAGAATGACAGAAGAAATAGCAACATCAAAGAGTTTCATTTTTTACTGAAGAAAACAATCTACAGTTTCTAAAGATCCTGGTATCAAGGGTCTTTCCAGCCCACCACACATCAGTATTGGTGAACAACACATGGTGATCAACCAGACCTTGCAGCACCCTAAAGAAATATCTCTTTCTGTTGAAGAACCCTAAGCCTGGTGGGCAGAGCAAAGAATGGGCATGATGGTCACATCAATGATCACATTACAATTCAGGAAACCTGACTATGCAAATCAATCAATAATACTCTATGCATTGCCATGACTTATGAGCCAGGGAGACAGCACCTTCTTTACAGCAGTACACAGCTCCATTACAACATTCCCAATGGCTGATCTACCAACACCAAACTGGTTAGATACTAACCAGTAGCAATCAGGAATAGCAAGCTTCCAGATGGTAAAGGCCCCACACCTCTCTTCACAGAGGGTAGAGCACTCATGTAACTGTTCCACCACTGCAGTTCCAGGGCAACTTCTGCACAGATCTCTAGGAAAGTTGCTTTTGATATCCTATAGTTCTGCCACCAAGGCTGATCATCCCAGGTCTGTGGCCCTATACTGTTCCACCAGTCCTGGTTAGTTGTCTGAAACCAAAAGCAATGGTCCAAAGAGTGAAAATGCTCCAGGAAAAGTTCAAACAAAAAGAGCTCGATTTCAAATCTCACATTCTCAGGTGCTGTATCACGCTGACCCTAAAGTCCTTGAGTGATTTGAGATTTATCCGCAGCAGCCAATTTCTATTAAGCACCATAAGAATCAGAACACTCAGCAATATTTGCTGCCTGACAGTGCTTTGAGAATGGCCAGGGCTTGTAACAACAGGAAGGGTGGTGGTCTGAAATGAATAATCATCAAGCTATTTATTTTGAACCCAAGCCCCACAATTCCAGTGCCTCACAGTAGGCAACTGTGCAGGTAGCTGCAGAGCAACACACCATGGGATGACTACCCAGAATGCTGACGCCTTTATCTGAAACACAGAGCTTTGTGGATGCAGATCAAAAAGGAAAGTAGCTTAATTGAAGGGAGAGCGGGGTCACTGTGTGGTGTGGATGCACTGCTCACATAACACAGATATATGAAAGCTGCAACAGCTTTCAAGTGTAGACATGCCCTGACCTACTTTGCTGAATAGGTACCTCAAAAAAGACAACTGATCCCACAGATTGAAGGTCTGATTTAAATTGTGAAATCTTTCCATTGCATTCAGACTAGTTTAGCACCTTAAATCAGTGCCTTGAGAATATAGCAAGGATAATTTTCTGGAACCTGTAAAATGCCATCAGATAGTAGTAATATATATATATTTTTTAAAGAGAGGAAAAGAAAGCATTCTAAACCTCTTATTATTATGCTGAACTAGGAAATCAAAACTAGCAGATCTGTAATCTCTTTCATGATGGTCTTTTGCACTTATGTATTTTAAGAAAAGATATTAAAGATCAAGCAGCTAGCACAAACTATTTCTGGTATGAAGTAGTACAACAAAGGCAATTTCATTTGTTACCATTGGGAATGGCTGAAAAATTAAGCACTTCAGCTGCCGTTCAAGAAGCACTCAATGTAAAAAGTATTTTCATATTGTGCTGGTAACCAAAAATAAATAAAATACTTCAAAAAAAATGCAGTAGGTGGGAAAGCTCTGATACTGAAAGTGTTCTTAAACAAAGAAGAGTATTATTGTATTTATCCAGATCACTACCGTTTACAACTGTGTTTCTGCATTGTTTGTGGGCATAGCTGTAGTATACTATAATATTTCTATAACAGTGTGCATAATGAGGGTGATTTTCTTCATTGTAACAACTCCTTACATTTCAAGACTTACTTGGTGACTTATAGTAACAGGATAATGGATCTTGACTGAACATAATGAGCCAAATTCAACATTCATGTAAGCAGATGCAACAGCATGGTTATCAGTTATAACTGACTATAATAGTTGGCAGGGAGAGGGACAGCGGAACATAAAAATCAAACTGCTTATATTTAAGATTTTTTTTTTTTTAAATCTGTAACCTATAGTTAAAAAAGGCCATTATGCAACTGAGAGAAATCTAAGAGAAGTTCCTCCAGCTCACTACCCCACAACATCTATAATTGGTTAGAATAAAATTAGGCTCTTTTTTTGGTTACTTAACTGAAATACGTATCTGGAAATGCGTATCAGTCTTTATGACATCTCCCTACTGGGAGTTTTCAGAGATTTTAAGCATAGGAGAGAGCATTAAGATCATCTCATTCAACCCTCCACATAACACAGAGGTTCAATTTCATACACTAACTCCTGAATGGAGCTAAATAACCTTGTGGTTGAACTAAAGCAGATCTATATATTCATAATGCACTGTAGTGAAAGCAGCCTGTGGCAAGTTTCTATGGGTCCAATCATCTTAACACTGAAATCAATGGTAAAATTCCCATAGAATTCTATGGAATTACGAATGAGTCCTTTGTCTTTTGTGCTATTCCTACAGCCTTTTCTTCAGCAACAAGGTCAGGAGGATATGCAGCAAATAGGAAAAATGAATATATTATGGCACATAACATTTCCAAGTATTCTCTAAATAGGAAGTGACAACAAAGTCATAACAGGAATTCTCAGAGTTGCTCATTGGAATAGGATTCAAATCTAAGAATCAGAGCTAAATGAATTGAGACTGAGAACACCATATAATATTTGTTAATGCTAATCTACAATGACTTCCCAAACAGTTACTTTAGTATATTGTATTAATTTTAAGAACAACAAAAAAAACAACTATCCAAGGAACTCCCCATTCAGATTTGTTTTTATAATTAACAAAAGCAAATGATAGTTCTCCATAATATATTAAAATAGACCACTCATTATTTTAGACAAAAAGGATGCTGCTCAAGGTAATTTAGGAAGTTTTAATTTATTTGTAATCATGTTGGATCAAGATCATTTTTTTCAAGAGAGCCAAAATGACTTAAGGTGAGTCTGTACTACAGTTGAAAACCCATAGCTGGCCCATGCAAGATGATTCAAGCTCGTGGGGTCTCAAGCTAAGAGGCTGTTTAATTGTCCCGTGTCCCCAAGGTCCTAGAGCGGGGCCACTAGCCGAAGCCTGAATGTCTACACAGCAATTAAACAGCCCCTTAGCCTGAATTCTGCTAGCCTATGTCAGCTGACATGCACCATCTGTAAGTGTTTAACTGCAGTGTGGACATACCTTTAGAGGTTTTTGAAAATGTTACTCTTGGACACTTAAAAGCCTAAGTCTCCTGGCTATTCATTGAAACTTTGGCTTCTAAGAGCCTAAGTCATTTTTTAAAAAAATAGGACTTAGGTATCTAAATCACTTAAGCACTTTTGAAAATTTTACATCAGAATTTAATTTGGGGTCACTCCATTGATGACAATGCAATTTGACTGGGAGTCAATTTGGCCCCTTAAAAGGGACTGATATTGTATCCTTTGGCCCTGAGATGCTATATGAGGTCTTTCTACTCAACGTGTGAGCACTTATGGAAACAACCAATATCACACCCAGGACTGATCTTACGAAATCCTGAGATCTTTTCTTTCTTCAGTCTCTCAATAACTGCAACAGGAGTTTAAGTAAGAAAAAAATGAAAAGAGAGAGGGCTGAATCTTTCCCTTCTATGGTAAAACCTGCAGGAAAGGGTAAGAGGAGGACAATTCAACAAGATTCCCCCCCACTACATTTCCCTTTCATTGTTCCATTAGGTGTTTGAGTTCTCTCCTTCCCAGCCTGCCTGTGGAATGAACCACGGGTCCAGCCCTCAAACCATATGCATCCTGTGGAGTAGGAGAGGGGTTGTTCTGCCTGGATGCATCAACTGTACATCAATTCTAAGACTCAACATCCATTCCACACTTCCTGTCACATGATTCCATCCATCATGCTCCCTCAGGGGTTCTACCAGGCAAGATGCCTTTAATCTCTGCCGAGGACTCCATACACAAGCCACTGATTAAGGGACACTGTGATTCCGAAAACACACAGAATGTATAAAATAGGTTGTTAACTAGCAGATTAAACATGTGTGGCCTAACCACACTTAGTCTTTGATAAGTCTGATAAACAGCTATTGTAAAATTGTAATTTCTTGTTTTTATGTATTTATTTTTCCAGAGAAGGATCTACTTGCTCTGCATTTTAGCAGCTATACAGAAGGCCTGACATTTTCTTTTCAGACTTCACCCAAAAAAACTTGACTGTGGTTAGGAAGCTGGTATGCTAAGACCATAACTGAGTATGCTGATCAACATTGTCTTATTGTTTCCTTGTGCTCCCCATTGCTCTATCTGTATGCAACTGCTGTCACTTGTCCTGTGCTTATAAGCTCCTTGGGGCAAGGGCAGTCTTTTTTCTCTGGGTTTGTACAGTGCCAAGCACAATGGTACTGTCTATGATTTGGTCTCTGAGGCGCTACCACAATACAAAAATAATAAGAATAAAAAAAATTGGTAGTACACTAGAAACATAGTATCAAAGGAAAACAGACAGATGTACATAGTGACCCATTGTAGATTCCATGTCTGGGAGCCTCACGGTGTTTGTTAACTAAGAGCCAGTTTCTGCAGGCTTTTGTGCACAATGTTTAACTTTGCAAATGAAAGGATTCCCACTGGCTTCAATGGGAGTACTCATGTGAACAAAGCTAAGGGAGCATGATCTGCAATCATATTTACAATAACCAAGAATTTTACCCCTTAGCCATGATGAGAGGCACCATATTAAATTAAACTTAAATTTAGACTTGAAATCAGGTTTCTAACCATCAGAGAAGTAAAATTCTGTAATAGCTTTCTAAGGGGAGCTGTTGGGGCAAAAAACCTAGCTGGCTTCAAAACTGAGCTTGATAGATTCATGGAGGGGATGTATGACCTAGTTTGGTAATTGACTGATCTTTGACTACTGGTGGTAGATATGTCAATGGCCTGAGATGGGATATTAGATGGGGTGGGTTCTGAGTTGTTATAGAGAATTCCTTCTTGGGTGTCTGGCTGGTGGCTCTTGCTCATATTCTCAGAGTTTAACTGATCGCCATATTTGGGGTCAGAAAGGAATTTTCCCCCAGGGTAGACTGGCAAGGACTCTCAGGGTTTTTCGCCTTCCTCTGTAGCATGGGGCACAGCTCTCTTGCTAGTGGATTCTCTGTACTTTACAGTCTTTAAACCATGATTTGAGGACTTTAGTCCTAAGTAAGAGGTTTATTACAGGAGTGGGTAGTGAGATTTTGTGATCTGCATTGTGTAGAAGGTCACACTTGATGATCATATTGGTTCCTTCTGATCTTAGGTCTCTGAGTCTATAAAGCATAAATAGAGAGAGCTCTAATTAAATTGATTTAAAAAAGGAGAAGTAATTGCAAACATGTAATAATGCATCATAGCATGTCACGCCTCTAAAGTTACTCACTTAAAGTCATGAAATAATAATAATCTTTGTTACAATAAAAATCACCCACCAATATAAAAGCTTCTGTCACACATCCAAAGAAAGTTCTTTCTTTTATTAATGACTCATCTCTTGTACTCTTAGATACTTCCCCAGTTTATTCTCATTACTAGAAGAGATCAATAAGGATGCAAGTCTGTTGTGGGATTTTCTACCAGGTTGACTTTCAGTGTAAAGAGGAGTGAATGTAAGCATGATGCCTCAATGATATTTTTCTTGCAAAATAATTTTATACTCTGATCATGTGTCTCTCAGACACAGAGACAGCCAGCAGAACAACTCCTTCCAACATCTACCTGATGTCAGAGATCCCTCCAGGAAGGAAACCTCCTTAGGCCATGTCTATACTGAAAAGTCCGCGTCGATCCCCACAGATTGACGAAGCGGGATTGATTGAGTGGCCAGTGTAGACTCGCTCAATTGATCCTGGAGGTGCTCTCCTTTTGATGCAGTAACTCCACCCCTCCAACAAGAGTAACGCTGCATGGAGGGAAAGCATTTTCCGTGTACGCAGGCGAGTGAAGATGCCGCAGTAAGTGAAAGGAAGTCAACAGGAGATACACAATCTACGTGCCACAGTATGTGCATCTCCCATCAACTTAGCACCAGAGTGTAGACTAGGCCTAAGTTACAGTATCACACTGATATACTGTAACAAGTAACAGGGTATGAACACACAGAAGTTTGGGTTTTCCAACATGCTCAGCACTGTGGCCTAACTCTGCTCCCAGTAAAGCCAATAGGAGTTTTACCAATGGGAACAGAATTAGACCAAACACTGAGCTATTCTGAAAATCCTACCAAATGTGTTCCATCCTGGAGCCCACACATTAGTGATCCCACTGAAGTCATAAGTAAAGACTGCAGGATCAGTCCCAAAATCTTATTTGAAAGGCATAGAAAATCACATTAATGGTGAAGTCCATAGTTATGTTATACCAAAAATACAACCCCTAGATGACAGCATGTATAAAACAATCCTGTTTTGAGGATGTTAACAACTACATACACAAAACTGTACATGAATTAAAACTTTAAGGATTAATAGCACACATGCGCTCACATTTAAAGAATCACATCTAGAGCTGGAATTTCTTTCTAATTACGGTGCTTATCTAACCACATATTCGGCTGAGGCTGGTGGATGGGTTTTTTGTTTGTTTGTTCATTTTTTAACCAGAGGTACAGTCCAGTTTACCTGATCCTTCTTTTTAACCCCAGTCAGTTATAATTAAGAATATACAACACAATTAAAGAAACCAAAAATAGAGCACAATGATCTCACTGTGTATCTGCATATGCAGATCTTATATATTAAGGAAACAATTTCAACAATGCAGGAACAGATGTTCAGAAATTTTAATTTAAAAGATAAGTGTGTTTTCAAGGCATTTGGTCTGGGAGACCACGCTCCTTAATTAGCTGAAATTTCCACTTTGGGATGGAATCTTCAAAGCACTCAGATTTGGCTTAACTCTGTTGCCAATGATGTAGAGTTTTACCTAAGGTGAATAGAAATCTTGCTAGAGCAAGGATTCAGGATCAGGTCCTTTATGATTTGAGATCATATAGTTCATTATTTTTAAATGAGTGTTTTAATATCTGTTGGCACTGATGCCCACTCTATTCCCTCTGAACTAAATTCATTTATCTGAGAGAAATAGAAAGGGATTACAGGACACCGTATTTTCTTCATGGATCAGCACAAAATTATTTGGCACAGGAAACTCTGCAAATATTTGTAAAACAGTGAGTAAATTTGCAGTGTATGATGGCCCGCAAACCTGTACTTCCCTCTTTGTGACATGGAGGCTGATATATGTAGTGCTGGGGCTCAGCTGTGCTGCAATAAGAAACAGTTATTGGTACAGGCTATGGCCAATGTCACTGGATATTTTCTCTTTTGTGACCTGTTCTGCTTTGTTTAGCTTGATGTTTCCCTTTATATGCAAAAAGCAGCTTATTTTTAAAGTAGGTTCCTAGCCGTACAGGTTTTTCCTCTGCATAGTAAAGTGCATTGCCCAGTCAGGCTTAGACAAGCATGAAGCCTTCAAGCACAAGTTGACCCTATTTCTCAGGGATTCCTCAGTGAAAGGAGGGAATACAGCAAGTATAATTTTACACTCTTGAGAAAAGCAGCTTCTCTTCTTATTTGTTCAGGAAGGTACCTATGAACTCAAGCCAGGTCCATGTCAGGGATGGCTTCATGTTGTAGATGGATGCCATAAAAACAGCCAAACAAGGTATAAGAATGAGGCTGTAGAAATGGCTTTAAGTTCCATTATGGTACCAGCTCAGGAGGTCCTTGTGTATCTGATCTGAGGATGCAATGTCCATGCAGAGTAGACAGGACCTTGTTTTTAACCACATAGTAAACTGCATGGAACAAAATTAGCCTGATCCTTCTCTCACAGTGGTTTGACCATTTACTTTAATGAAGTAACTCTTCATTTACAACACTTTAGGCTATGTTTACACTGGCAAGTTAGTTCGAATTAAGAAAGCTTAATTCGAACTAACTAAAGCCATGGCTACACTAGGCTTTCATTAGTTCGAATTAAGGGCTTCCTTAATTCAAACTAATAAATTTGAATATGCTATTCAAACTAAGGGTTAATTCGAACTAGTTAGTTCGAATTAACCAATGTGGCCATGTTAGTTTGAACTAATTGCTTAGTTCAAACTAATTGGCCCATTGAACTCAATGCAATTTGCTAATTCGAACTAAGCAAGTGCCATTCATGGCACTTGCTTATTTCGAACTAAATTTTGCTAGTTCGAATTAAGTTAATTAACTTAATTAAGTTAATTCAAACTAACTAAAATTAGTTTGAATTTGTTAGTTTGAATTAACTAATTCGAACTAACTTTAGTAAGTGTAGACATAGCCTTAGGTACTATCCATATTGGAATTATTTTTCAGTATAATCTAAATTGTGAATTAAAATCGCTATAGTTTATCTGGTATAACCCAGTCACTATCACCACGCCCACATGTGGGCACACTAATTCTGATATAAATTTGCTTCTTTTTTGTTATTTATTTTATGTCATTGGTGGGGCTGACAGAGGTGGGGGGAGGAGGTAAAATTGTCCCCAAAACCCATGGTTAAACTTGAATAAGAGTGTCCATATGAGGGAGGGGTTATACAGTTTCTTGTGTAACTAAACTGTGAGAGAACAATCAGGCCAGTGTATCTACTTCAGAAGGGATAAAAAGGGCTGCACCAATTTAGCCAGATTTTGAAACTTTTGTGACATGGTATCTAGATACTCCAAACCTAATGCTTAGACCTCTATGGCTTAAGCCGCCCCCAACCAAAGCACTCACCCTTCAGCTTGAGGGTTATCAGGAAACTCATGTTACTGCACCTCCTCATGATAGGTTATTTTGCTGCATAGAGATATTTCAGTTCTGGTCTGTGTCTATGCTAAATCCATTTCCTCAAAGATATTCAGTCTCTATTTACCAAAAGAAGGGCAAGCCATGCTACACTATTTTCTTAATCATAGTCCTCCTAAATATTTAACTACTTATAGTGCTCCCTGGAGGTGAATTTTTGCATTCTACAGCATTTGCTATGAAGGCTATACCCACAGTAAGGAAATGCCTTCATATTTTTTCATAATATAGAGCCTTATAATGAGAAGGTAGAGTGCAGCATCCTTATTTTTGAGGTAGCCTTATACTGAGAAATTGAACTGAGAAAAAAAGAACCTTATATTTTTATATTGGTAAATATATAGTTTTCCCTTCTGATTAGTGGTAAAAAAAAAAAAAAAAAAAAAAAACCTGATCATACAATAAATAAATTTGCTAGTCTTTAAAAATGCCACAAGACTCATTTGTTATGATCCACATTAAGAATCAAATGTATTGTTCATTAATATTTACTTGCCTAATCGTAGTATCCCTAAACTCTGAATGGAATTAGAAGACTACATCAATACTTTTTTATCTGTAGTCTATTTTCCTGGTAGGAGCTACATGATGCTGTGACATAAGGAATGTTCTTAAACCAGCAGGAAATCTATGAATTTCAAGCCCTGCCTCCCTTCAGTTCAGTCAGATGTATGTTTTCATTGTAACTGTGAAATGACTATTTAAATTACTGTAACCAAGCCTAAATGATAGTATGCCATTTTCTCCACTGCTTTCATATACACAAATATGTTCTAATATAGCAGCATTTCAAGCAAACACATCATGCAGATGCTTAAAAAAGTTACAGTGACAAAACTAATTTCATTCGTTTGTAGAGAACCAAATGAATATTCAATTTTTTATGCTTGTAATATCCAAGCACCCAAGAATTCTCTTTGCCCCAGATGGTTCTGTGCTCTACATGGTTACAGATTTAAGTTAAAATAATGCATATATGTTTTCTAGTTATTTAACCTTCCTTTCCTTCCTCTTTCTTGTTTGACAAGCACTATAAACAGAATCATTTAACCCTTTCAATCTCTCATTGTAAGGAAAAGAAGAAACAGAGAACTGTTTTGAACGTACCTTGCAAGGAGAGTAGTGTTCACGCCCAGCTTTTGACTTTTCAGTACCTTCCCTCACACTTCAGTGCTGCCAAGATTCATAATGTCACAACCACTGTGGGCTTACAATCTGAAACAGAAACAAATTTCTCTCCCTCCCTCTTCGTCTCTTTCTGCGGGTGGCTGACAGCTTTACACTTGTTCAGGACTGTAACAGGACTTGTCTCCCAGCCCTTTCACCACTCTGATGAATAATCTCCTCCCTGCTATTAAGAGCATGTTGCCATTATATCTTAAAAAGCACGTCAGAGCTTGTATGCAGTAGCTGTGGGAAAGCTGCATTTATTTATACAGGAAGCGTGAGCACAGCACTTCCTACTTCCCATCTGAGCCTCAGATCAACTGCAGGTGACTACTTTAACCCTGTAAAATTCCAACCAATGCATATCCCAACCTTCTTCTTTCTGGCACCTGTGCTTTTCAATTGTAATTCCGATCTGAATCCTGACAATATAAAAGCAAGAGGGATAGAATGCTGTGACACACATACACAGCCCTCTAGTTGCCACTCTAGGATAGTGGATTTTATAGCAGCAAACCTGTTGGCACATGTTGCCTGAAATGTTACTGCCTTCTGCTCATCCTCTCACAGGAAAAAAATGTTTTGACTATGAAGTGATTTCCCCATGAGAAAAAAAATCTGAAATTACAAATATAAATTGCAGTACAATCTCAAATCTGAATTTCATTATGCAGTGGATTTTATTCAGCTTGTTTCATTAGGACAACTAAGGATGACAGTGCTGTAGAACAGAAAGTTGCACTACTGGATTCTGACTCCTTAATCTGAGGTTGAATGCTACACAAGTGATGAATTCCAAAGATCCATACGACCAGCACATGTGCTTTGTTCACCCTAGTGAATGAAGCAGCAGCCGTATATACTGTACCATATGACATAGAGCCAGCTAGTACCCTCCTCCGCCTGCTGAAGGAAAAATGCCAAACAACTGATGAGATTTGTCATGGTATATCTATACATCTCTATGGGTGTGAAAA
Source organism: Pelusios castaneus (assembly GCA_007922175.1). Lineage (NCBI taxonomy): Eukaryota > Metazoa > Chordata > Testudines > Pelomedusidae > Pelusios > Pelusios castaneus. Next base: position 41,125,563 of record ML685766.1, read on the forward strand.
AAAATTGAGAAAGAGATCAAGTAGGGAGATTATCAAAGTTAATCTGCAATCTTCTGTTTATGATTAAATGTATTTGTACATAATGTAATTACGGTTGGCAATGTGCCTTTATACTCATTTGGGAGGACTGTTGAATGTATGTTAATTTTTCTTTCATGTCTCTCTCCCATTGTTGGACTTTTCAGGGTTGATTTTCAGAGTTATACGACATTCTACAAATTTTGATATGAATTGTAGAAAATAGCACAGATGTGACTTTATATCACTCTACATAAAAACTGATAAAAATTAACTTTCAGATGTTGAGAGCTAATATTCATGAGCGTGTGTACATATGCATACAAAAAAGATGTTAAAAGTGCCACAAGACTCTGTTGTCAAAATTACATTGTTAAGATTGAAAGTCCAAGTACACTATATCCACTGGATCACCCTTATCCACATGTTTGTTGACCTCCCCCCACTAAAAAAATTCTAATATACTGGCATGGTTTACCTTTACAAAAGCCATGTTGACTCTTCCCTAACAAATTGTGTTCATCAATGTGTTTGATGATTCTGTTCTTCACTACAGTTTTAACCATGGGCAGCAGGTATAAGAGGCCTGGGGAGGTTAAGCCTCCACTGGCACAGCTGCTGCCTTACTGTCAGATGCCTGAGACATGATTGTCCCACTCCCACATCTCCTTCCCTCTACCCCCATTCCCCTCCACTCACCCCTGTGGCCCCTGGCTGGGCTCAGAGCTTGTCTAGAAAGAATTGCTCGGGATGGGAATTCTCCCTCACATTCTCTGTAGTGAAGATAAATGCAAAGAGTTCATTTTGCAGATTGTGCTCTAAACATTCAATTCATTTGCTCCCCTTAGGTATGGCCAGACTTACTCTTAAGTACAATAGCATTTTTGATGTCTCCAAGAGGTGATGCAAAAATTCATTTTGCAAACTGTCGAGAAACCTTATCAGTCCAATAAAGTTTACCAAGGCCACCCTTTGTAAAACAGTTTCTGACCATGTATCTCACCTACCACACACACACATACCCAATACCACTCCTCAGCCTCCTCCTGACTCTCCCTTCCAGTTGCAGGCTCCCTGAATTTTTCCCTGTCCCCTTAGTTTAATTCCTCATAAAGTAATGGAGTTTAAGGCCAGAATGAACCACCAAATAATCTAGTCTAACCTCTGGTATATCAGAGGCCACCAAAACCACCCAGCAGCCGCATCCTAAATCCAGCAACCAAAGTAAAACCAAAGTATTACAACCCATGGAGACTAGACTATTATGTTCCACAGGCAGAGAACGGGAGGGACCAAGGTGCACTGAAGGGATGACAGACACAGAATGTCAGGTCATGGAGGAGCAAAAGCTGCTTCTCTCAGCTAGGCACCTCTTATTTATTAAGCTATACAAACAGCTTACATAAAATCATAATAAGCATTCATGTACAAAACACAGCATAACAGAACAGAAGAACATCACAAGTTCTCTCAAGGCCTTTTACGCAGGGATAAGAAAATAAGCTCTGTTGATTACATTTCTAGCTAAAGCCTTGAGAAAGAAAGCTGGAACGTGGGAAAGAATGAATCTTTCACTATCTCTCAATATACTCAATGTCTTTTCATTCCACTCCCTCTTTCCACCTGCCCAGCATAATTTACAGGTGGATAGCCTGTGATCATGCATCGAGGTCATCCAGGTGTGCCTGGACGTGCCATCTCTGCATGACCCCAGGCCATGAATCCCTACAGTGCACCAAGGCTCGAGGTCCTTGAAATAGCAGGAAAATGATTACATGAGATATATCCAGATAATGCTACTACCCCGACTCCCTCCCACACACATACTGCAGAGAAAGGTGAAACAAAAAGCCAAGCTCACTGCCACTCTGACCTGGGGAAAATTCTTTCCTGACCCCCCAATTAAATTGTTTGACCCCAAAACTCCTATGAGGAGGCTGTTCCAGAACCTCACCACTCTGATGATTTGAAACCTTCTAACTTCCAATGCTTCTTCACAGTCTCACCTCCTGCTCTCTCAACTTTACTCCCTATCCCCACCCATTATCACCAGACATCCATGTTTTCCTTCCCTGTGCCCTGTAATTAACTGGCCCTAAGATTGTTCTTGCCTGATAGGATAGTCTGTGGCCATCTTCATAGAGTGCAGCTTGGCTTCAGTCCCAATGGAAACAAAGAGAAATGGCAGCCACCTTTAGCAGGCAGCCTACCTACCACCTGAAAAGACTGTAAGGAAATAGTGTTCATCTTCACTCTGGGCATTCTATGGCTTCAGTCCCATTGAAAATCATGGCAGATGGGGTGAATACCACCCAATATTCCAGGTAGCTAAAGCAATATGCAACTGGTCACCGCTCATACCTGTGAGTGGAGCCATCCCCACTCCTGACCACAGTGCCTCACCCACCAATTCTGCATCATGCTCAGCCCCCACCTTTCAGTCCAGTCTACACAGGTCTAATGTTAATCCTCATCCTGGAGCTCTCCTGTAGCCACTGAGCATGCCCAGGAGCAGCTAAACCTGCTGTCCTCCTTTGGTCTGCCCCTGCCAAAGGCACACATTGTGCGTAATATGCATGTGGCCGTGCAAGTTACAGAATGCAGGAAATGTTCCACTTAACCAAGAGAGGGGGATTTGTGGATTAAAGTGGGACAGTCCCACAAAACCCGGGAATGTTGGGAGGGAGGGGTGGTAGGCCATTTTGAAAAAGGGCAAAATTTTACAAAATTGTTCCTCTAGAGATCATGAGACATTATATATTTACACACACACACACACACACGACTCAGTTGGCAATTCTGTGGAGTATGCTATCACAGGCTCTGCCATCACTTGTATACATATAACCTATACATAAGCCTCCCAAATCTGCTAAGCGTATGTATCTCCAGCTTGTTCACAGAGGATGCAAATCTATTATGGTCCTAGCTAAGGAGCCTTAGTTCAAGTGAATGCTTTTAGCAATCTGCTGTGTATGTCAGTTAAAAGTGTGGCCATCAGACTACTGCATAAGACGATTAAATAACAAGCAAAAGGAGACAATGTGATTACATTTTTCTAAAAGGAAAAGGCATAAAAGGCAGTTAATATACATAAATACATTCCTAATATTATTTTTTGTACTGCTGCATAGAAGAGGAAGTGGTCCACATGAATGTGAGAGAAAAGGTTTTCATGAGATGATCTCAAATACAGCATATTAAACAGTACCATTGCTTGGGCCCCTGAACTCTTGAGCAGAGGCGGCTTTTGGGGTGGATAAAGCTGGCACACGCCTAAGGCCCTGAGCAGTAAGAGGCCCCATCGCCTGCTTCACCTATCCCAAAACCCCCACTGCAATTGGTGGGGGGGATGAGAAGGGCGACCACCCCATGTTTCCATGGGCCCTGCGCTGCCCTGCTGTCGGCGCCCCGCATTTGGCAGCAAGCCGAAGGCAAGGGGTGGGAGTACAGAGCTCAGCCTCTGTGCTGGCCCGCCCTACCCCTGGCCTCTGGGCTGGCCCGGCCCGCCCCCTGCCCTCCCGGGGGGGGGACAGCATGAGGACAGCGGCGGGGTGCTGGGGCTGCAGAGGGGGGCCCCCACCGGTCTCTAGGAGACCCCAAAATGGGCCTTTGCCTAGGGCTCCCAATAGCCAAAGGCCACCTCTGCTCTTGAGTGGTATCGTGGTGACTGGTGAAAGTCCCAACCTCTTCCTTCCATTGTACCATTCTTCTCAAATACTGTGGTCTATTTTATAGAATTACAGTCCCTGCCAGCTATTCCTCGAGCCTGCTAGTACAGTATATAACAGGGGTCAGCAACCCCTGGCAAGCTTGCCAAACTTGGCACGCGCGCATATCTGAGTGCCACTCAGGCTCCTCCGCTGGGCCTGCCCCCCAGCGGGGCCGGGGGCCACAAGAGCTGTGTGCGTGCTGTGGCTCCTGGCCCCTGCTGGCCCCGCCCCCTGCTAGGGAGCATGGCCAGCAGGGAAAAGGAACTGCGGCATGCAGGGCTCCTGGCCCCACCCCCACACTGGGGAGCTCGGCCAGCATGGGCCAGGAGCCCTGTGCGCAGGGATGGGGCCAGCAAGGAGAAGGAGTCCCTGACCCCCCCCCCCCGGCACCCGCACTCGCCCTGCCCCCAGCACCTGCTAAGGGTGCAGTGGGTGGGGCTGGCATGGGGGCCAGCAAAGGTTGCCAACCCCTGGTATATAAGAACTGTAAAGAAAGTCAGAAACCCATCTAGAAGTCAAGCTAATTTTGTGAAATATTATACGTCATGTTAAACTTGCTACCTAGTTGGATTCTCCTGTCTCCCATAGCAACCCAAAAGGATTCAGTATTTTTTTTTTGTTAAAAGAAAAAAAAATCACAAAATCACATCCTGTCATACGTTAGCTCTCACAAACAAAATGCTTCCCAAATTAGATTATTTTTAAATTATGGTGATGGAGTTACACAAGCATGGAGTGTCAAAGTAACCTTTTAAATGTATTGACATTTCTATAACTGAAAGAAAAGCCTCGTGGCTGAGATGTTATATGCCAAGATGCAGCCCCACAGTGAATTTTAAAATGAGTTAGAAACTCCCAGACTACCATCCATTGTAAGTATTTCCAACATGTTCATCACTAAACTATCGGAGCACAAACATGTCACTGCAATTACTAATTAATTTATGAGGTAGCCTAGCAATAAAGCAATAACCTGACCACTGGCCATTTTTCAAGTACCATTACCAAAACTGCATCTCAAAACAATCCCATTAAGGACAAATGAATATGTCAAATTAGTGTAATACTAAAAGTCTTATTATAAATCTACATAAAGAGCAGGATCATCCTAAAAAAAATAGATGTTGCTTCCAGTTCTCAGCCTGATTGAGAATTGTATAACCAATAAGTTAAGAATTGCACAAAAATTAATTGCTTACCACTCACATTATAAAAAAGAAAGTAATGTTGTGGGCCAAGTTTTTTAATGCCAGCATCTAACGCTCACTCACACACAGGAAAAAAAAATTAAAAGAAAAAGTGCCTTTATGTATATCATCCACTGTGTATATAAAACTCAAATTGGCATGCCAAAAAAAAGTATTTATATATGCAAAAAAGGGACAATTTTACAATCAAATTATGTGTGGCATTACTACAGATTTTTAAGAAAACAAATGTTTCTGTGTGCAAAAGGGGTAGATGTGCATTTTATGTAGTTGCAAGCATGGTGCTCATAGAGTCATGGGATAATAATGGCCTTTTGCAAAACAGTAACAGGAAATAGTTTTCTGAAGAGAGGTTTCAACCTAATAGTCATTGTGCAACAGCAGTGGTTTTATTCACCTCACCATGAAGCTATATATCATGCCAGGATTGCTAGAAATCAGATAACAGCAGAAAAAACTGCAAATCTCCACGGTAGATTTTTAAAGCAGTTTTTGCATACACATTTTATTTTGATTGATAGAAGAAAAATCAAGATCCTATTTAAGTAACTAAACTTTTCCTATTTAGCTAACTATTCTGCTCTACAACGCTGAATTGGTATGCAGGTCGCTCATTGATATACCAGGCTTGAAATCTTAATTATTCTCTTTGGCAAAAACATAATCAAACTTTATTATAAACATGTTTTGTGGTGCAATAGAAGACAATCAAGTGGAATTTTTTCAGTACAGGCTACAAACCTTAGGAAAAGAAACATATGTTCTTTTCCTACAGTATAACAAAAAATCTGAGTGAAAGGGCATGGAACACTACCTTTGACAGCATGGTTATTCTTCATCTCACCTCATTTCCTTCAAAACCTTTAGCAGCCATAGGACATAAAAACACATGGATGTGTCTCACATGGACACAATGAAAAACAGGAAGAAATGATTGTTGATTGTAACACCCCAACTCTATAAATAAACCTAAATGCACTATTTGTTATGAGATGTTGATACGTGGGGCTCCGTACAAACATAGAACAGTTGTGTAACTCCCACAAGAGCCAGTATCTCTCCCAACAATGTGACAAAAACAACTGTCAGTTCTTTCTCACTCACACAGAAGATACTAACTGTTGGTATTTGCCAAGAAGAGAATAGATGTAGCCAAAGAAGCAGTGAGTGAGAGGTCTTGCAAGAAAGCAGAGTTATCATATGTACCTCCACCAGCAAACAGGGACACCTAGGGCCCTCAGAGGGTCTGCAATGATGGCTCCTAGATAGAATTGTGGATCCTCTGTTACCTTCTCTGGATCGCTTCCTACCTCTGCTTCCAGTCCTAGTCAAGGAAAAAGAAAATGTAAAAGGGAAACCAAACTGTCAGCGCCAACTGGGTTCAGCATACATTCCTTGGTGTCTCGGAGCGGCGTCTCTGACTCCTTTTGTAGGCATACAGTCTGCAGACTAGTTTTGAACTCTTCTCCAGCTTCCCCCTTCTGACCTGCCTTTCTCCCATTTCAACTCTGTCTCCAGCTGGAGTATGTTCTGCAGGATTGGAAGGGCAGGGCTAGCTGGGTCCAGTATAGTCTTTTAACTCCTTCCATCCCAGCGTGCAGTTTGTATACCCCACCAAACACCCTCTCCCGGAAACTCTGGATTGTGATGTCTTGGGCTTAGTTTGTGCCCCTCCCTGTCCTGTGAAAAGAAGTCTGTGTTTTTGTTTCCAATGCTTGCATGATAAACCACTTGGAAGATGTGTGGTTGCAAGGAGATACAAGGGATCAGCAGGCCACGACAGCCACCCACTTTAAAGTGACCAGAAACACCTCAGGGCCATCCTTGGGTCCCATTTGATAAGCTTCAACAGATAGGTGGGTTGGCATTGGTGTTCCCTCCTCCAGTGGCTAGGCTAGGATAGCCCTTGGCTCTTGCAGGAATGTCACTACCTCTCGGATGACTCGCTGTTGTTGGGCTGCCATCTCGCTAAGTAGCTGCTGCTGCAGGGTGGCGAGCTGCTGGAGTAGTTGGTTCTGTTGTCACTGTTGCTGGGCAGCTTGCTGCTATTGCTTGTCAAGACCCCACTTTAGTAACTTGTTGGTATCCATCTGAGGCACTGCTTTTTTTGTTTTTGCAACCTACTATCAAGCATGGGACCCTACAGTGCCTGCATTTTCCATCAGTACAGTCGGGACGTACAGTGCCTGTGTAACCTTCGGGTGGGCTAAAATTCATTTAGTTGCCCTTCTCCAGTGCCTCACAGAAATCAATCCCAATCCCTATGGAGAAAGCAGCTGGAGACCCAGGATCCAGTCTGTATGGGACTCACAGCGAAGCTTGCTCAGAGCTACACTCCCACATTAAAATACTACTACAATAAACATAATAATGAACTTTATTAACTACTAACTAAATGAACCTTATCTTAAGAAAACAAAATACAATTAACCAAGAACAATCCCTACAGAAAACTCCGCAGGAAAGATACCCAAGAGTCCCAAAGTCCAGGTGGAGTTCACCCAACTCTCAGCTACAGTCTCTGTTCCAGTGTAGAAGCTTGAGTGGCAAGAAATTGCTGTCCTCTTCTTCCTTTGCTGGAATCCTCTGTAGAATTCCATGCAGGCTTTTTCTTCTCCTTTGCAACCAGCCCTCAGTCCCATATGCATGTCTGCAAGGTCTGTTGCAAATGACTCCATTACAGGGAGAAAACATCTTGTTCACTCCCGGCTCAGCGTCTCTCCAGAAAACTGAGCACATGGTCTCCTTTCAAGGCAGCTCCTGCCTGCTGTCTGCACAGGATGCTGCTCTCATGTCACCTGACTGACAACATCACATCATACCAGCAGGGTACACTGTGGAGCATGCTCAAAATGCTACCACTCCCTGCTTCCAGAAATTTCTGGTTGTGGGTAGCTAATCTGCCCAGCAACAGTAACCCACTCTCAGTAGGTCTCTCAAAGAGAGGCATATGGGTTACACCTGCATTTTCCATCTGTACAGTCGGGCCCTCGGTGCTTGCGAGGGAAGGTAATGAAAGGGAGCCTTGGCCCACCCATTCCCACACTGGCTCCTGGATAGGACTGTGGATCCTCTGTGTTACTTTATCTGGGTTGTTTCCTATGACTGCTTTCTCTGTTTCCAATCCCAGATAAGGAGAAAGAAAATATAAAAGGGAAACCAAACTGTCAGCCCCAATTGGGCTGAGCATTCATTCCTTAGTGTCTCACGGAAGCATTTCTGAATCCTTTTATAGGAGTTTGCAGAACAGATTTGCACTCCTCCACCCACAACCCTCAGCTGGCTTGCTCCCTTTTCAACTGTATCTCCAGTTGGAGTAAGTTCTCTAAGGTTGGAGGTGTGAGGCTAGCTGGAACCAGTATAATCTTTTAACCCCCCACCCCCCACCCCTGTCCCAGTGTGGGTTTATATACTCCAGCACAGGGCTGGATCCTGCTAGCACTTACTAGCAAGTGTACATACTTCCATTAGAAGTCCCCCCTGGGAATATCTATGCTAGTAGATATTGGCAGGTTTTGTGCTCTTTGTCCTTAGCAAATCAACATATGTGCTACATACTTCTGTGATTTTTTAACTTAGGGTATAACACTTATGGTTTGAATTTTTAACCTAGTTCCTCTGGTTGACTGTTGAGCAATATGAAGAATTAGCAAGAGGGGAAAAGAAACCATGCTGGGGTGGAACTGCCATAAATAAAATGTTAATGAGTTTCAAGTTAATGACTAAACATTATTTCCTGAAAATAGATTTTTTCATGAAAAGTTTGCCAACAGAAAAATGAGCTAGAACTATCACATTGTTTTCCAAGCTTTAATACACACACTGTATACACTGTCATGGGGCTGCTGGGTTCTTCTGTGGCCCCACCCTAATAGCAAGAATGGAAACCCCAAAGGCAGTTGCTGAATGATCCCTGTTGACTCACTTTGGCTTGTCAATATGTAATTCCACAATGGCTTTGAAGAAAAGGGATTGGTCCTCTAAGTAGTGGTGCTGATATGTCACAAGACAGAAACCCTACAGACAGCCAAGCCTGGGAAAAAGGCTTGGGCTAGAGTTTTTGTTTTGTGTTGCCACATTAATAAACCCAAAATTGGAGAAAAGAGGTGAGTGTTGACTCTATGTACTGTGGATAGTTTGTTTTGGAGTGGAAATGTGACCTGTTCATGACATATTCATCAGATCACAGACCTGAAACTATACAATAAACATAAATGAAATTTACTACAAGAACATGTATCTATAAGCTTAAGGCAGGTGGAAAGAACAATTTGTAAACTCTAGCATTCAGGATATCCCATACATACTCTCAGCAAGGAGACACTAAAGTTTTTCTGCCCTTTAAAAAAAGAAACCTAAGAGTAGCAAGTATGCATTGGCAACAAAGTGGAAATGATAGGATGAGCAATATGAATTCTTACTGCCTATTAACTACGTTCACAGCTAAGTACAGGGCTTGGCGTGGGTCTTAATTTATGTACAGATGTCTTCTCATTTTGATTATGCTCCCAAAGTGATACAAGCTGTTGACCACTAACTAAGTGATTTGGTAACTTACCTAGAGCTGTAGTGATTCCAGACAGTTATATTGCATTAAAAAACTGGAAAAGTAAACTATATAGGTAGCCCAGGAAGACAGGTAGCTTCACCTGATTCCCTATTTCATCTCTCCCCATATCTCCTCCCCCTTATTGTGCTCCCAAATACGTGACAGTCTAATCAGAAAATAATCTTGAATCATGGCCTTCTGTGCCTGTGTCCCTCTTTCTTTAACTGTCTGATGCTTTTCACTGACTTTTTCATGAAAATATGAAACTATAGTTTTATTCTAAGCCATGTCAGTTTCATAGGATGAGTGTCTTATCTCAGTCTGATGGGGACACGTCTTGGAGTTTAGAAGGCAGTTAGGTGATGGAGGGCATCTTAGTGATACATTTCAACTCATACCTTGTTTTGAGTACCCACCTGTCAGAAATAAATGCCACCCATCTGCATCAATAGGCAAATTGATGAGGCAACAGTGAAAGGGAACAGTCCCAGTAGCAAGGGAGGGAGACAGTTGCCAAGGGACAATAAGTAGCTCCTCCCGCTAGGAATCTCTGGCACTGTCCAGCTGGGAGAGAGGGCTACTGATTGGCCAGCATTCCTCATCTCCCAGGATTTAGGCCAATGAAGAGGCCACATGGAGCCTCTTTTGGCTCCTTTCCAGCAGCTCACCCTAGTCACCTGAAATAGGAATGGGATCCCAGCCTGACAGATACTGTGGAGGTGGTCAGGACAAATTTTTTTCTCCCATTGGCCAATCAGCAGAGGACCATGGAGGGTTTTGGATTTTTTTTTTTTTTTTTGCCCTTCTTTGCAGCACCTTCAGGCCACAGTGGGTTAAGTAGGAACATGGTTAGTAACTCACTACAGTATTGGGGTAAGTGCTGTTTATTTGTCTCAGCTTGTGGACAGTTTCAGTGCAGTTAAGAAAATAAAATGAATAACACTTAAAGGTAAAAGACCTGGGGTTTTGGTAATGGACCTTGGATTCATGTGATAGCATGAGATCTTATGGCCTTTGTGTGCTGTGGTCAGACTTTGTCCCCCTTGCAAGCCAAGATCCCCACTCTGCTGCACTTCCTATCCCCCTTGTGGGGCACAGGGTGCTAGGACTCAGAGAGAGGTGAGTCCTGGAGAGGTAGGCTGAGGAGATCCTGACTTATATGGTAAGTCACCCTGTAACCCTGGCTCTAGTTAATGATTTATATAGCAAGAAGCACTTGTCGTTCCCTACAAACTGACCAATGAGACTGAAGGAGAGAAAAGAGCTCTTGTTTATTATCACGGCCATGAGGTTGTCTCTGCACCCCCCAAGGGGAAACAAAGGGAACAACAACAAGCGGGAAAGGCAGTACAGTTATACTCTTTGGTTACAGCGTATCTGATGTTATGGTCATAACTCATCCTTGACAGGTCCAGATGTTGATCCGACCGCAGACACTTTCTGTGACATGTGGTCACTTGCTACACCTAGATAGCAGCGCATCGCTTGTATTTTTAGTAGAATAAGCATCCGGCCTGGGGGTCTGGAAGCTAAGGATATATAGTAAAAAAATAATCTTCAAGGGACCTAACAGCTAAAGGTTATATAAAATAGTAAAATGGAGTCAATATAGCTAATGTTGAAAAGAGCAAGAGCAAGCACAATTCTGTCTTTAGGCCCCACACACTGTACCTAATTAAATGCTGGTGCAGGAAAGTATAGGTGATGGGTGGGTAGCACTCCCCCTGCCTCATGTTAAAGTTTAATAAAAGTTGCAGCCTCCTGCTAAATTTTATGCATGAGTCGCTACTCATTTTGCCACTGTGTCTACATCAGTACATGCAGGGGGGAAGCAGGTTACATGTAGCAGAAATGAGAGGCCTGGGATTCTGTGTTCATTAAAACTAACTGCAGATCCCCATCTGATTTCAGTGTGGCAGGACCAGGCTGTAAGGACATCACATCTTTGATTGACATATGAACAATGTCTTTCCTCTCGTACCCAGTCCTGAACAGGGACCTAACCTGTAAGTCATTATTATTGGCTATAGCTCCAAGTTCTGAGAAGCTCCTTGAAAGACATTTGTCACAGAAGTAAGTGAGTGTTAAAGAACTAGGGCTGAGGCTGCACCCCTGGTGGAAAACAGAGGATTTGCTCCTCTACCGCAAGCTTCCTTTTCTCACTTAGTTCCCCATTTTGTCTCTCCCCATTCCCGCTCTCCCTTATTCTGCTCCTAATTCCTCCTTTCTCCCATAACTTCCCTCTACTCAAGTATGCTGAAAGCAGGTGTGACAAGTTTAGCCTACCTACTTTTCACTCCCCACTGGGAGTAACTGTAGTAAGAACAGAATCTAGGGCTATGTCTACACTACAAAAAGTTAGGTCGACTTTGCTAACTCAACTTAATAAGGTCGACTTTAGGTCGACTTAAAGTCAACCTTATTAAGTCAACTTAACAAAGTGGTTTCCATGGACGTGGACTTAGTCCACTTTGTTAAGTCAACCTAACTGCCCTTAGGTCAACTTAATAAAGTGGACTTAAGCGTCCACACCGGGGTTAGGTCGACCTAAAGGGGGGTTAGGTTGACCTAAGGAGGGTTAGGTTGACCTAACCGGCAGGTCTTACTAAGTCAACCTAAGCTTTCATTAGGTCAACTGAAGGAATTACTTAAGGAATCAGACCCACTGTCAAGCTTCAAATCAGCTCCAGCTCTGCAGTTTCACGCTGAAGTCCGTTTTTGTAGTTTCTTTGTTGAAGTACAGCAACTTTCAGGTCAGCTACTGAGTCTCAATGGAGGTTGAAGTGATCTCCTACAGGTTTATGGATGTTGCCATTTTTTATGTCGGATTTGTGTCCGTTTATCCTTTTGCATAAGGACAGTCCGGTTTGGCTGATGTACATGGCAGAGGGACATTGCTGGCACATGATAGTTGTGCGGGCAGAGTTGGCAATGGGCTGATTTGCAAACTTGACACAATCAGACTGGGTCTGAATAGGGACTTGGAATGGTTATCACACTACAAAAAGTGATTGTTCTGTTCACACATTTATCAACAGATGTGAATAAGCCCCATCTGCTCTCTGAACTGACTTTGCTAACACTTGCCCTCCTCCATCCTCTCCACTGTGATTTCCACTTCATGCATCTGACGAAGTGGGTTATAGCCCACGAAAGCTTATGCCGAAGAAAATCTGTTAGTCTATAAGGAGCCACAGGACTCTCATAGTCTTTACATGATACTTTAACAAATGTCATCAAGTTAATGGCTGTCTTAATGGACAGAGTGAGGTTCTTTCTTGAAACTACATGAGGGCGACGTGAGTGGGTTGGAACTGTATGAGGCCACATGGAACAAAAGGGCAGGATGCATAAGTCCAAGCAAATAGGCTATGTCTACACTAGCAATTTAAGTCGACTTAAGGACCCTTAAATCGACCTAAATTACTCCCTGTCTACACCAGACTTTCATTAAGTCAACTTAAGAAATTCCTAGAGTCGACTTAATGAAAGCTTAAGTCGACCTAATAAGAACCACCCATTAGGTCGACTTAAGCCTTAAGTCGACTCCTTAAGTTGACTTAAGGACCGTGTGGACGCGAAGTAGCCCTTAAGTCGACTTTATTAAGTCAAATTAAGGGCAGTTAGGTCGACTTAACAAAGTGGACTAAGTCGACTAAACTTTAAGTCGACTTAGTCCACTTTGTTAAGTCAACAATAAGGTTGGCTTTAAGTCAACTTAAAGTCGACCTTATTAAATCAACTTAACAAAGTTGACTTAACTTTTTCTAGTGTAGACATAGCCATAATGTCTTCTGCATCAGGACTGTCTGCTGGCACTGAAGAAGTGACATGGGAATTAATCTGTTGGCTAAGCATGACCTCACTTTTGAAAATCCATGCTGGCTATGTCTAACTCTTCTATGGTTTTCTAAGGGAGATATGGCTCAACAGAAGATTTTACAGTGGAAACTCCATGAAATATGCAATTATCTGGCCAGCACCCAAGGCACTGTTTCCTGATACAAATAACTACTTGAACTGGTTTAACTGGTTGAAATTTTTCTTTTAAAACTTTTTTATGAAAATTGGTCTTTTTTTAAGTAACTTTTCAAAAAAAGTTTACTGTTTCTTATCAGAACCCAAAATTAAAACATTTCAAATTCTGACATTTTAAATATTTTGAATATTCAAGGTTTATTCCCTTCTTCTTCCTCATTTTTCCTTTATTTCCTTCTATCTCATAATACAGTAAAGTGAATGATGTATAGGACATTTTCTCTCCTGTCTCAAAAAGATACATAATGGCAAAAGAAAAAATTAAACTTTGAAAGTCGACCTTAATAAGTCGACTTTAAGTTGACCTTATTAAGTCGACTTAGAGAGTCCACACTCGACTCCTAAGTCGACTTAAAGGGGGCCTTACTAATTCGACTTAGAGAGTCTACACTGCACTCTCTAAGTCGACTTGTTCAGTTCAGGGAGAGCCAGCTCCATGCTCGGCTGGCTCTCCCCGGGGCAGCAAGCCCCTGAGCGGTCTGGGGGAGAAGAAAGCAAGGAGCCCCGCTCTTCCTTCTCCCCAGGACCCGCTCTCCAGCTGCCAGCTGCTTCGGGCTTCCCAGAACCTGGAGCACAGCAGTGCCGGCAATTGCCGGCGCTCCAGCTCTTTGGGAAACTCCGGGGTTTCCCAATCAGCTGGAGCATCGGCAATTGCTGACGCCACGTTCCAAGTGATTAGGAAACCCCGAGGTAGGATTTTCTCCCATGAAAGCTCATGTGATGATAAATATATTCGTTAGTCTTTAAAAATGCCACCAGACTCCTTGTTTGTTTTGTGGTCTGATCAGTTATCTAGTGTCTGAATACTATGCAATTCCATAAAAAACTAATTTAAAAAAAAATGGAACCAATTCATTTGTGCTATTCTTGATTATATCCTCAACAGTTTTGGTGGTTGGGAATTAACGCACAGCTTTTTAATCTCCTCAGTTCATTCTCTTTTAGGAGAAAACATGCAGTTCTCTCATTTGAAAGAAAATGAAAGGTAGGGAGAAACAAAACCACTTGAATATTGACAAAACTTTTTTTTGCTTACTGTTATACACATTTGTTTTTGTAAGCTGGGAGGGTATTTTTTGTATGTTTATTGTGGAAATCCCATTAATTGCTAGTGACTCACCATTTTGATGCAATGTTGTACATAACATACATAAAACAATCAATTCTTTGTGACAATAAAGTTGATATAAATACAACTGGTAGAGAGAAAGAGAACTGAAAACTATAGTAAGGAGAACAAAGTATATGTTTTAAAGGATGGCTACAAGAGAACAGCAGTCAATTTCTACTGAACTCAGCAGAATATGGGGTGACTAAAGGAGAGGGAATGTCAGAGAGCTAGTTACATCTTTGTCCCAACCCCAGCCCCAGTACAGGTTAGAACAGCCTGAGAGCTATTCTAACTTGCTTCAACTGGTAACAGTCCCTAAAGAACCATCTTCCTGCTGATGATACAAGACTAGACTCCACTCAAGCCACTAGTCTTCCCTGCCCCAGATGATACCTCCTGCAGTAACTCTAAACCTGCTGTGAACTTCCCCATGTGGGTGATTCCCAGTCAGAGAACTACAGGGAGTTTCTGGTCCCTTTGCACTGTTTTTGGAGAGAAAATCTGGCTCAGCATTTTTATCTTTTAGGTTTAAAGTTCCATGGGAAAAAAAGGTATAAAATGCTAACAATATTATAATCAAATCCTTTAATATTTTTGCATCAATGGCTTTTTTTGGAAATGCAGCAGTAAATGAAATGAACAAGAGTTTCCTCATTCATAAAGCATTTCCCTCAGGCTTGAAGATTTATTAATGATGTAGGTATTTTTCCATAATACTAAATATAAAAAACAACACAGTTTCACAACTTCTAAGGGCTTGAGCCTAACAATGATTTAAGCAAATGATTTGGCATTGTCAGTAATGATGAAAAAGCTTGCAAAATAATGTAGTTATCTTTACCCCAGTTAAGGGAGTGCTGACTAGACTTGCAGCTATTTATGCAGAGCTATTACATTGTGTATTTGTACTTGGGTTTTGTCACATACAGTAGCAATCTAATAATAAACAAAGAAGCAGAGCTTTCCTTTCCTTGATGAACTGATTTAGATCAGGAGGCCTTTTATGTAACTGCCTCCCTCACGCTAGCAAAAACCAGAGAGCCTTGAAGCTGAGGCACAGACTAAGGCAGAGATGGGAGGGTCCATTCTAGGTTCTGTTTCTGTGTGACTCTTACCAAATCATTTAAATCTTGGCATGCCTCAATTTTCTTATCCGTAAATGGTTTATATCTGCCACACAAGAGTATTGTGAAGCTTATTTAACTAAGGATTGTAAATTTCTCTGAAATTCTTGGATGGAAGTGTCAGGGAACCAACAGGGGTCTGAGATGCTTCTTGGCTTCAGGGCAGCAGTGCCCCAGCAGCGGGAATCTAAGATGGTGACTTTTCTGCCATGTGTAAGTATCGAGAATCTCAGGAACCACTCTCTCTCTCTGGTGGCAGACATTCCTATTGACAAGAGTCTAAGGGGCTGCCCTTTTTCTGGCATCAGTAGTGCCTACTGGTGAGCATCCATGGCACCATCCTCTTTCCAGCAGCAGCAGTGCTTACTGGCAAGAGTCCAAGGGGCTGCCTTCTTTCTGGCCAAAGTAGTGCCTACTGGCGAGAGTTCATGAGACAACCCTCTTTCTGGCAGCAGCAGTCTCTACTGCCAAGAATCCAAAAAGCATCTCTCCCTAGCAGCAGTTGTGGCCAATGGCAATAGTTGGAAGGATAGGGAAACCTGGGCCCACCCTACTCTCCTGGGCTATGTCTACACTTGTGAATTTAAGTCAACTTTAACTAAGTCGACTTAATTAGGTCGACTTAGTGTGTCCACACTTAAATTTTAAGTTGATTTTGGGGGAAACTTACAAAGTCGACCTACCGTGTCCATACTGGATGCTCTAGGTCGACTTTGTGGGGCTAGGGGGACCTAGGGGAGGTCCACAGGGGCAGGGGGGCACCCCTTGCCCAATGCCAGGTGGCTCAGCCTTTGCCCCATTGTACCTAGGTACAATGGGGCAAAGGGGGTCTGGGACCCTGGCAGGGCATAGGGGCAGGATGGGAAGGCATGCCAGGCTTCCCCTGTGTCCCCCCCCCGGCAGGGAGGGCATTGGTGTAGCCCTGGGGTAGCCTTAAGTCAACTTAGGGCTACCCCACGGCCACACTGGCTTAAGTCGACTCCAGGGAGTTGACTTAAGCCTTAGGTCTACTAGAAAGCAGGTTTTATAGAGTCGACTTAATGTTCATTAAGTCGACTTTATTTTCCTTAAGTCGACTTAAGCAAGCTGCTTAAGTCGACTTAAGGAAACTGCAGTGTAGACGCAGGGTAAATTAAGTCGACTTAAGCAAGCTTAAGTTGACTTAATTTACCAGTGTAGATGCAGCCCTGGGTACCAACCTTCAAACACATTGCAGGGTTCAGGTCTCGTACCCCCAAGAATGTCCCCTGGATTGTTTTCTACTCTTAGTTCTTGCTCTGGGATCTCCTCCACTGGGGTGCATCATCCGCTACAGTCCCTGTGGTCGACTAGGCTTCCGCAGCGCAGTCAGGGTACTCCGCCTCAGTGGTTCGGAGTCACATCAGCTTCTCTGCAGGAGTCTACAGTGCATGTCCAGTCTCCTTCTCAGCCAGCACATACTGAGCTGTATTGTTTCCTTTTATATGCGCCATCACTGGGACCATGCCCAGAAAACATGGCTTCTGAGACCCAAAGCAGTTTGTTAAACCCTGAGTCTCCAGGCGGGGTTGATGTACTCCATCACAGGAAGGCAATGAACAAATGAAAAGTGTTACTGTATTTATTATTTAAAACAAGATTTTTTTAAAAAAGAATTATCCATATCCATAAGGGTCTCTGGACTGGTGGAAAAGAGCAAGGGTTATAGGAAAAGTGAGTCTTAGTTATACAGGATGAGCCAGCAGGAAGGATGGTTGTTAGGATGAAGCAGACAATGGGGTCTCTAGTTAGTTGGCAAGGAGTATCCCGTACTGGGGCTTGTGGGAGAGACCAAGAGCTAAAAATTTGCCCCAAGAGACCTGTGGAAAGGTACTTGAGATGCCTTAAAAGGGGCCTGGATTTTCACTTGAGATGCCTTAAAGGGGGCCTGGATTTTCACAATATGCTCACTTCTTGCCCTCTGATAATTAAACTTCTTTGATGGTATCTCAAGCTGAGAACCACCAAAAAAAAAAAAAAAGTATCAACGCCTTCAAAATCTTTAATCACTTTGGAAAATATAACCTATGTGTATAGAAATGTTCCAAAGGGGTAGCCATGTTAGTCTAGTTCAGCAAAATAAACAAGGAGTCCTGTGCCACTTTTAAAGACTAACACGTTTATTTATCAGAGGAGCTTTCATGAAGTTCCCCATCTTCAAAGTGTCTGATGAAGTGGGATTTTTTCTCCACGTAAGTTCATACGATAAATAAATTGGTTAGCTTTTAAAAGTGCCACAGGACTCCTTATGTGTAAAGAAATGTACATTAAACTCTCAAATTTTCTAGGGTTTTTGGGGGGATGGTAGGGATAGTGTTTATAAGTAAGACTTTTAATGCTACTTTAATACTTTTGGGGGAGGGTTGATTTTGGAGTTTTTTTTAATGCATCAATCACAAGCGCCATTGCAAAACTTGGTCTTATGCTAACTGGATTTCTTCAGGCACCAACCACTTGAAATTCACCACTGCATTTGTACTGCTTTCATCATAACATATAAACTCATCAGAGAACCTAATAAATCAAATAAGGATGACTGAAAAATAAGCCACTTATAAAAAAAAAAAATCTCTAATGAAGGTTGGTCTCTTTCATCTACAGACATGCTGGGTGTCCAGTTTCCATAAACAAAGGATGGCCTCTTAATCAAGGGAGGCTAGGCATTTTATATCATTCTCTAGATGTCAACTTAGGCACTCTTCCACCACATGAGCTATTGTCGGTGATGCTGCCCCACAGTGCCACCATGTGGTGGAAACCAACTCAGGCGGGTGCATGGTCACAGCAATACTAGTCAAGCCAGAGAGTAGCCTGTTGAGCCTGGACTAGGATCTATGATCAAATGGACAAGCAGGGAGGTTTAGCAATGGACTCCTGAATTTACTGAAAGGACAAATGTTTTGGCTTCCTGATGGCACTGATTTTTCATGTATTGTAAAAGTCCAGTAGCACTGTGATCCGAGAGTGTGAGAGCCACTGTAGCAAAAGGATGTCAAATGTGAGCCACCATAACAAAAGGATGTCAGGTATGAGCCACTGTAGCTGTACTGTCACACCCTGGATGATAGGAATGGGATTCCACTCTTGAATACAAACAGATCTTTGAGTTGGTGTAGTCAGTGTGTTGTTCACTATCTGAGAATAGGCATCAATCAACTAGAGATGTAACAGGTTGTTTTCATCAGTCATAACTCTCCATGGAGACTTAACAGTAATGGCATCTTGTCAAAGTTCCCACTACATGCTCTGTCACATGTAGAAGTTAGTATATAATTCAATAGCATATAATTCAAAACATAATATAATATAATCATATAAAACAATGGCCAAATTGAGCTCCATGTCAAAAAATGCATATGGCGGCTGCACCTCAGACTGGTATTCAGCTGAAACAAACTCCAGGGCTAATATAGATGTACAAAGGACTGGAGGGTCTGTTCCCTGGCAGCTTCAGGTAGTTTCTGAAGGAAGGTGGTACAGGAGAAGATCTTCATTTTCAGGTTTTCCAGGTGAGGCTGATGTGTCAGGCTACAATTGAGTTTTACTTCCAAGTATGTGACAAAACTGGATGGAAGGTCAGACAGTAGGTATTCTGAGACACGAATTGAGATGGGTTCATTAGCAAGATGATTCTTTAGATGGAAAGCAGTTCCCACTGTCTTTGTTTCAAGGGTTATATCTACACTTGTAAAGTTAAGTCGACTCTGTTAAATCGACTTAACAGAGTGGCTACACTTTAAGTCAACTTAAGTTTACCTTGTTAAGTCGACTTAACAGTAGACATAGCCGTCCACACTGGCTTTAAGTCTACTTAAGGCTTAAGTCGACCTTCAGAGGTGGTGTTATTAAGTCAACTTAAGCTGTTATTAAGTCGACTTAAGGAAGTGCTTAAGTCGACTTAATAAAAGTCCAGTGTGGTCACAGCTTTGTGTAGGTCAACTTAAGCATCCTTAAGTCAATTTAAGTTGCCAGTGTAGACATACCCAAGGAGAATTAGTCTCCATTGCAGGAAGTAAGTGGTCAAAGTATATATGTCTTGGCTGATATTCCCTTTGATCCTGTAGATGTCATTTCTAATGTTGACAATACAGATGTCAACAGCATACACATGCTTCTTAGCCTTGGGAAGAAGGCTTTTGGGAAGACCATTGTGGGGATGTTGTAGGTGATTGATTTTCCTCCTGATTTGCAGGCTGAAACTTTGCTTGCTAATCATTTGTTGGATGAACTGCACCATCAACCTACAAAGAATAATTTACAGCCTCTTGGCTGCCATTCTGATGTGATACACAATGTCATAAGAGTCTTTCAGGTCAAGAAAGATCATGCCAACTTTCTTTCCTGACTCAAATGCATCTTCTGTGTTTTGAATCAGGTGACATACCAGGTGGCCTGATCTTGGCTGCATGATCCCCTCCTGAATCCAGCCTGAACACAAGGCAATTGAGGTTCAACTACCTCATTAATCAACATCAGGATTAGTCTTTCCATCAGACACACAGCAGAGAAATCTATACACTTGTCTTCTCTCTGACCTTGTGACATAACCCTACAAACATAATCTTTGAATACTTCCATTGGCTCACTGTTTTACATGGCATTGAACTTGTGCTTCTTCTTGTCACTATCAAAGTCCTTCACAATTCATTGCTGCCTCAGACCTCTCCACTCTATCAATGATGCCTGCCTTGACCTACCATTTGTTCACATTTCCCATGTTTGCACACTTTCTTCTAAACTGCTCCTTATGTACAAACACTTTCTCAATACTAATCCATAAGGCCAGTACCATATCCTCCTTTAAATTCTTCATTTCTAGTGTGATTTCTTCAAAAAGTCTGCCAACAATGACGACTAGATTGAGCAGCAATCAAAGATAGAGGCTATTTATTTTTTGGTTGGTGATAATAAATTCCAAATCAGTCAAACCATTTACTCTGTACACAAAGCTAGTCTATGTAAATGCAAAAATCTTAATACCGTTACACTTTTCCTCCCAACCCCTTAGTCTCCTGTTGTTTGTTACATTCCCTTATTGCCTCTTCTTTTCAATTTAGACTGTAAACTCTTCAGCATACAGATCACGGTTTCTTATGGGTTTGTATAAATCCTAGTAAACGGGGCTCAAAGAAAACCCTTAAGATTAATACAAATAAATAAATAAATAAATAAATAATAGCCAATCATCAGTATACATGTCCCATTTCTTTTACTTTCTCACAACTTCATAATTCACTACGTATCATATCACTAGTTTCATTCTTGTAGTAGGAGTTTCAGCACAAAATCCAATAGGTATGAAAGATTGCCAAAAAGGTTAACTAAGGGATATCATTACAAATAATCCCACAGATATGTAGTTATAACAGGCAGGAACATATTTCAGCCATGTACGTTATATTGCCAGTAAAACAAGAGATCAAATAAATACACAGTATGTATTTACTGAGGGGAAAAAACTGGTGACCAAACACACAACATGGAAGTTTATCAGGCAAGTGCAAGATCAAACACATTGGATCATATTGTAACTATTCTTAAATAGATATTTGAGACTTTGTACATAAAGATCTTGTTTTAAATAACATCTGCTGGCTTCTGTTGACTAAAGTAAATAAGACAGAAGAGGAACTTCATCCTAGAGAAGAGGAACTTCAAGTTTTAAAATCTTTGGAAGCTGTTAACAGTTTGATAATATAGTGTACCTGTTCAGAAGTGAGTTACAGAGTAACCAGTGAGTCAGAACAAACATGGGGGAGGGCTCAGAACATGTTTCTGTTTGCGTGCTTGTCTAGATAACTCAGGGGTGTCAAACATGTGGCTTGCGGGCCAAATACGACCCACAAACCTCTTCTATCTGGCCCGTGACTAGACTCCATGCAACCACCCTCTCCCTGACAGAGAAAGAGAGAGTGGTATGTACAGCCCACCTGAAGTACCTTTAAGTCAAATCTGGCCTACTATAGCAAATGAATTTTATACCCCTGAGATAACCAATAGGATGATCAGATTCCTGAATCATACAACAGATATTGTCAATAATGGAGAATGGGGAGGTGAGTTTTTGTATACTGACTTCAGAATCCTTTAACTAAATAAGCTGTATCATACAGATAAGTATAGTTTGTTTTATATTCAGTTAAATTTGATAGATAGATCGATCAATCTTGGGAAACGAAAATATATGAACAATTCATTTACTGCTTTAGCTGTAAGTTCTTTAGATCAACAGTGGGTGATATAACTTTAACTTTATTGTCTATGAAATGCTAATTCCAATGGATTAGACAGACTACAAAAGGACCAGTGAAGTTTCCTAAATAAGGCCTCCCTTCCAGCTCATGCTCTCAGTGACTCTACTCACTACGAGGATGAAAACTTCTCTACAAGGACAAACAAAACACTTAATATCATTGAGATATGCAATGGAAATTTTAGAACATGTAGTAAAAACATTCCATATTTAGAAGTATGCCCACAATTAAAACCCCTAGTTTATAAAGGACAAGGGCACAAAACTGGCGTTTCCCTCCCCTCCTCATTAGGGAACCACATCAGCAGCACAAAGTTATCAGGACATCTGCATTTCAGTGTCATAATGCAATGATATTGCAGAGGCCATTCCCAGCCTTAGGTAGGACAAGTGCTTGCATAACTGAAGGGACTGCAGGATTTTTCACTCAACCAACATGTGATTTTTCCAGCCCCAGCAGCTTATTCAGCCTGAGCATTGGGGGCAGGATTTGGGGCATCATGTTTCTGTAGATAGGTATGATTCCCCTGTAGTAAAACATCTAGATGAATATCCATGAGGAGATTTAGGTGTTGTGAAAAATCACAGGAACAACACTGCAATCCACAGAGTCTGACCAAGGTGCCTAGGCTTCCTATACCAGTGTTTCTCAACCTTTAGTGGACTGGGGAACACCTTAAGGTATTAATTACTTTATTTAGAACACCTGATGAAAACATTCTCAAAAAACCTGGTAACAGAGATTTAAAATGTCCCAGCCAAGCTTCCAGGTGTGCATCAACGTCAGCCACCGCACGCCTGGAAGCTTGGCTGTGGCTGAGGCATTTTATATTGCTCCTTTCCTCCTCTCCACTCAGCCCCCCAAAGGGGAGGGATCTGGGTGGGTCACGGAACACCTGCATTATGTCCTGCACTTAGGATGGAAAAATCCCATGTACTGCTACAGGCTGGGGACCGATCGGCTAAGTAGCAGCACTGTAGAAAAGGACCTGGGGGTTACGGTGGACGGGAAGCTGGATATGAGCCAACAGTGTGCCCTTGTTGCCAAAAAGGCCAATGGCAAATTGGGCTGCATCAGTAGGAGTATTGCCAGCAGATCAAGGGATGTGATTATTCCCCTCTATTCGGCATTGGTGAGGCGGCATCTTGAATACTGTGTCCAGTTTTGGGCTCCCCACTACAGAAAGGATGTGGACAAATTAGAAAGAGTCCAGCGGAGGGCAACAAAAATGATTAGGGGGCTGGGACATGTGACTTACGAGGAGAGACTGAAGGAAGTAGGCTTATTTAGTCTACAGAAGAGAAGACTGAGGGAGGATTTGATAGCAACCTTCAACCTCTTGAAGGAGTCCTCCAAAGAGGAGGGAACTAGGCTGTTCTCAGTAATAACAGAGGACAGACAGAACAAGGAGCAATGGTTTCAAGTTTCAAATTACCAGCCATCAAAGGCCAGAGACAAACTGTTTTCCAGTTCCTGATTTTTTTTTATTTTTTTTTTAATTGTGGAACAAGTTAACTTGCCTGTTCCAGAAAGCCATGTTCTCAAAAGACAATGGTAGTATTATATGTCCTAAAAATCAAGAGATTAAAAGGTCAAATCGTGTTGTAATTTAGAGAGGAAAAAACAAACAGAGATTCCCTAACCTTTAAAAATAGCTCCTAATGACCTTCACAGACCTCCTAGAACGCTTGTCATTTTTCTTTGTGTTGGTGATTAAACTGAGCATATTGGTGCCTGCCAGATTAGCTCACTCATAGGTACAACCTGTGTGGGAGAATAAAGATATGTTTCCCAGCACTTTTCACTATCCTGTTTATGTGGGTGAGACTCAAGCTTCCCCGTACGTCTGCTCCATGTTCTGTGTGTTTACACCATCGTCACTGGTTAGGAAAGCTGTCACAGTCGGGCTTTTCTTCCATTCCCCACAAAGAAAGTGGACTCTGTAGATGGGGAATTGTCATAATTGGTGGAGGGGCTTTTTAAAAACATTTTTAACCTTCCTTGAGATGTGATGCCAGGTGTGGAGGAAACAGTACAGCAACTCCTCTTCCTCCTTGAAGAGAGAGACTGTGCATTCTTTAATGCATTATAAATTATTTGTGCCAAAGCCTGGTGCACAGTAGGCTTGTTAACTAATGCTGGAACAAATTAACAGATTATAATTACATAGCTATTCATTCTGAACATTTAACTTTGATCACTGATGGTTTTAAAAATTCTAAACATTTTTTCAACACATTGCTTGATTTACATTTGTCCTAGAGAACTGCAGTTTCTGCAAACTTTAAAATCTATTCCTGCTGCCAGTTGTTACACTGTAAAAAAAAAGTTATTTAAAATGTTTCAAAAGGGAAGTGTGAATTAAGTTGATATTAGCAAAATTTGAAAAGGATTAAACTGACTAAGCTCAAGCTTTCCAAAACCTCTACCTACTATATTCAATCTAAAGCTAATCAAATAGAGCTAAATCAGGTCCCCAACTTCACTGGCCAGGGCTCTGATCTCTGTTCATAAAACAAGAACATTGGCAGCCTGTCCCCAAGCTCGGTGGTTCCCAACCAGGAGTACCCATATTGCTGAGGGAACATAGAGGAACATCAACTCATCTAGATATTTCTCTAGTTTTACAACAGCCTTTCTCTAGTTTACAACAGCACTAGCAAAGTCAGTATAAACTAAAATTTCATTCAGACAATGACTTTATATTACTCTATAGGCTATGTATTGAAATATAAATATTTATGTTCCAGCTGATTTATTTTATAATTATATGGTAAAATGAGAACATAAACAATTTTTCAGTAACAGTGTGCTGTGACAGGTCTGTATTTTTATGTCTGATTTTGTAAGCAAGTAGGGTTTTTTAAGTGAAGTAGAACTGGGGTTTTGAAAGAAAAATCAGACTCATGAAAGGGGGACAGTAGTCTGGAAAGGTTGAGACTCACTGCCCTAAGTGATGGATCCAGGGTTTGCTTCAGTACACCCAGTGATAACCACCCCACTCCCGGCAGCCATTGCCTTCACTTCTAATCAGGATGGCCCCGCTGGTTGTTTTTTCTTGTCTAATGCAGTGTTTCTCGACTGGTGTTCTGTGGAACACTGGTGCTCCACGGACATAGTGCAGGTGTGTTCCGTGACCCACCCCAACTTACCCCTGTTGGGGGGGGGCAGTGGGGAGGGAGAAAGAAGTGATTTAAAATGCCCCCGTCGCAGCAAAGCTTCCAGGTGCATGGCAGCAAACACTGACGCACACCTATGAGGTTTGCTGCGGCTGGAGCATTTTAAATCTCCCCCCACTGTTACTAGCTTTTTTCAAGAACATTCTCATCAGGGGTTCTGCATAAAGTAATTAATACCTTTAGGTGTTCCGCGGTCCACTAAAGGTTGCGACACACTAGTCTAATGTCATCACACAGGGTCTCCCTAAATCCTGGCCTAAGCATCCATGGGAGTGACTGCTGATTATGCCACAGACACCTCTACTTGCCAAATGATTTGATACTTGATTAGCATTTTCACTATGCAAGTTTGTTTATTGTTTTGTTTTTGAGGTGGGTTTTTTTTTAAAACAGCTTACTGAACTGTACTGCAATGCATACTATTTTGGTTCTGTGATGGCCAGACCCAGCTGAGACCTAAGCCTATCATTTCCTAATCTAAGTCATCACTTGCACCCATTTAATTAGTTGAGGACAAGTAGAAAAATAACAGCTGCTCTTGTCTTAGTAAAGGCTGAATCAAATTTATGATCATACAGTTTTCAGTTGACTTTGTAAAAAAGTGTTCTCGAATTTTTTTTGTTTCAAACTGTATTGTACACATGCACAGACACCCTACACTAATTGTTGAAGAAAACTGAAGGTGCTTTGCTGGTGGAAATTGTCAGACATGTTCTCAATTGTATATAGGGAAAGAGAAATTGTAATGTCCTCAGTAATCATCTACTTACTGTTATAAATATTAAATAAATAAACCTGCTACCACAAGCCATTCTCAATAATCACAGATTTTAATACAATTCTAGTACTGCATGGAAAAATGCTGTTAACAATCTAAACTAATTCTACCCTTTGACCACTCTGCTACAGAATGGATGAATGGGATTTGTCTGACAGTGACACTACAAAAAAGGCCACTGTTTGGCTATGTCTACACTTGCTAAAATTAGTTCGAATTAGTTAGTTCGAACTAACTAATTCGAACTAATTTTAGTTAGTTCAAATTAGTTAGTTCGAACTAACTAATTCGAACTAATTTTAGTTAGTTCGAATTAACTTAATTCGAACTAGGAAAATTTAGTTTGAATTAGCGATCCCCATTCATTTCAATGGCCAGTTAGTTTGAACTAAGAAATTAGTTCGAATTAACATGGCTACACTAGTTAGTTAGTTAGTTAGTTAGTTAGTTAGTTCGAATACCCTATTCGAACTTATTAGTTTGAATTAAAGAAGCCCTTAATTTGAACTAACTAAAGCCTAGTGTAGCCATGGCTTTAGTTAGTTCGAATTCAGCCTCCTTAATTCAAACTAACTTGCCAGTGTAGACATAGCCTAAGAATGCTAGTTGGATTTAAAGAAAAATGTCAGCCAATAAAGGAAAAGGGTTTAGTTATCCCCCAATGAACTCAGATTTACACTGCAAAAGCAGTGTAGTCTGGCACTGACATGCCACATACATATACTAGCAGTAATACTTTTTATGGTGGGATATGGATAGGGCCATTTGCAGATTGGATGTATACACACGTAAACCTGTCTGTGACCTCAATGCAAAATGATCCTCTACAGCTCTTATCATATGGGACCTATAGTGTGACCTCAGTGGGATTTAGGAGGAGACACGAAAGGGATGGACAACTTTCTCCCCACACTCCAATTGCTGGTTATTCTGGCAGCTAATATTATGCTCAGTGCCCGCTAGAATTTATTGTTCTTTGTGAAAAAGACCGTTCTCTTTTGGATGATACATGTTTTGAATAAGCAGGTTTTCAAGTTCCATGTGGAAGCATACATCTTCTGATATTAAAATAGTTCAAATAGATCCCAAAGTGTATGACCAACTTCATGTTACATTTCTTTACAACCCAAAACATTCAGCTTGAAGGCTGAACTTATGGTACAGAACAATCTTACAAAGAGCTAGGGACAAGTCATGCCCTCTGTGGAAAAAACCTGCAGCAAGACCAAGAAACTCTAAGGGATTGGCGAGTATTTGATAGCATAAATTCAGATCCCTTGTAAGATAATTCTGTCATTGGCAACCATTATTTAAGGCAGGGAAATCTCCACTAGTTTGTAAAGGGTTGGTAACATAGTGTGACTATTTCGTGACCATCCCTTCAATTTCATTACATTTTTCACTTAGTTTATTTCTCACACAGGCAAAAAATTAGCCCTTATATAATTGTCTTTCATACAACTCAACAGCTAACATGCCATTCTCTGCAAGTATCAGTATCAGTGAAGCAACATTGGGACAACTGATGTACACGAAGGACTGTACAAGGGAAAACGCCAAGAGGGCATATAAAGGATAGTACATGTAAGTATTTTCTGATGCTGAACAATATTTAAACTATGTTACTGTTCCACTTAAAGTTGTATAACAGCAGTTCTGATCCCATGTGTTTTCCCACCAAAACAGTGCTTTTTATTTTAGATTCACATACAAAAGTATCAATTAAGACTGAAATAGACACAATAGACCAAATTCTCAGCTAAAGTGACATAGCTCACTTCAATGATGCTATGACAATTTATACATCTGAGGATCATTTTCTACTTCTTTTCATCTTGAATAATGATTGACGCCTATAAAGTGGGTGTAAAATACTGCCAAATCAGAGTAGTAATATCTAAACCCCTTTTGTATAGGTTTGCATATGGTGCAAGACAATTGAGAGTCAAATATCATAATTTAGGCTTTATTAAAAATACAGTCACAATACAGGGAAAGAAGTCAGATGAGGTAGAACAAACGGAATCAGATGTAAAAAGTGTACATGACTTAGGGTAAGCTGCTTGAAATTGCACAAAAATACTGCATTAACTCGGTAAAACTAGGATACACAATGGTTCTAACATCCCAAAAATATATCTGTTTATACAGAACTATGGAGTCCATTCCTTCCTTTACTTAAGACTATGCTTTTGCTTTGATTGAAAATTAAAGAAGATAATTGTATATCAATGTAGGTGGTTAACTGCATCATCATTTAGCTATTTAATTATTGAGAGTAACATAAAAGGGAAAAATCACTTAGATTTTTCTTAAAGACAAAAGGTGGATGAGATAATATCTTTTATTGGACTAACTTCTGTTGATTAAAGAGTCAAGTTTTCCATAGAATCACAGGACTGGAAGGGACCTTGAAATGTCATCTAGTCCTGTCTCCTGCACTCAAGACAGGACTAAGCATCTAGATCATCCCTGACAGGTGTTTGTCTAACCTGCCCTTAAAAATCTCCAATAATGGAGATTCCACAATGTCTCTAGGCAATTTATTCCAGTGCTTAACCACCCTGACAGTTATGAAATTTTTATTAAGATCCTACCTAATCTGCCCTTGCTGCAATTTAAGCCAATTGCTTCATAGAATCATAGAACCATAGAATAATAGGGTTGGAAGGGACCTCACAAGGTCATCTAGTCCAACCCCCTGCTAAAAAGCAGGACCACTCCCCCTAAATTATCCCAGCCAGGGTTTTGTCTAACCGAGCCTTAAAAATCTCCAAAGATGAAGATTCTACCACCTCCCTAGATAGCCCATTCCAATGCTTCACCACCCTCCTAGTGAGAAAGTTTTTCCTAATATCCAACCTTGACCTCCCCAGCTGTAATTTGAAACCATTGCTCCTTGTTCTGTCCTCTGTTACCCTCGAGAACAGCCTAGCTCCCTCCTCTTTGGAGCAACCCTTCAAGAAGTTGACGGTTGCTATCAATCTCCCCTCAGTCTTCTCTTCTGTAGACTAAATAAGCCTAGTTCCTTCAGTCTCTCCTCATAAGTCATATGCCCCAGTCCCCTAATCATTTTTGTTGCCCTCCGCTGGACTCTTTCTAATTTGTCCACATCCTTTCTGTAGTGGGGAGCCCAAAACTGGACACAGTACTCCAGATGCGGCCTGACCAGTGTCGAATAGAGGGGAATTATCACATCCCTCGATCTGCTGGCAATACTCCTACTGATGCAGCCTAATATGCCATCGGCCTTTTTGGCAACAAGGGCACACTGTTGGCTCATATTCATCTTCCCGTCCACCATAACTCCCAGGTCCTTTTCTACAGTGCTGCTACTTAGCTGATCGGTCCCCAGCCTGTAGCAGTGCATGGGATTTTTCCGTCCTAAGTGCAGGACTTTGCACTTGTCTTTGTTGAACCTCATGAGGTTTCTTTCGGCCCAGTGTTCCAATTTGTCCAAGTCTCTCTGGATCCTGTCCCTGCCCTCCAGAGTATCTACCATTCCCCCCAACTTGGTGTCATCCGCAAACTTACTAAGCACGCAGTCTATTCCATCATCAAGATCATTAATGAAGATGTTGAATAGAACCGGCCCCAGGACCGACCCCTGGGGCACTCCACTCGTTACCGGTTGCCAACCAGACATTGAGCCATTGATTCCTACCCGCTGAGCCCGTTGATCTAACCAGTTTTCGATCCACCTTACGGTCCACTCGTCCAACCCATACTTCCTTAACTTGCCAACGAGAATGCTGTGGGAAACCGTATCAAAAGCCTTGCTAAAGTCAAGGTATATCACGTCAACGGCTCTTCCCGCATCCACAAATCTAGTCATCTCATCATAGAAGGAAATCAGGTTGGTCAGGCACGATTTGCCCTTGGTGAATCCATGTTGACTGTTCCTGATCACTCTATTTTCCTCCAAGTGTTTCAGGATGGATTCCTTGAGGACCTGCTCCATGATTTTTCCAGGGATTGAGGTGAGGCTGACCGGTCTGTAGTTCCCCGGATCCTCCTTTTTCCCTTTCTTAAAGATAGGTACTATATTTGCCTTTTTCCAATCCTCCGGGACCACCCCCGTTCGCCACGAGTTCTCAAAGATAATGGCCAGCGGCTCTGCAATCACTTCCCCCAACTCCCTCAGCACCCTCGGATGCAGTTCATCCGGCCCCATGGACTTGTGCACATCCAATTTCATTAAGTGTTCCCTAACCTGACTTTCCATCACCGAGGGCCACTCTTCTCTCCAGTCCGCGTTACCCCGTGTAGTAGCCTGGGAGCTGGCCCGCCCTGTGAAGACTGAAGTAAAAAAAGCATTGAGTACTTCAGCCTTTTCCGCATCATCCTCCACGAGGATGCCTGCCCCATTCAGTAAGGGACCTACACCACCTCTGATCCTTTTCTTGTTTCTGATATACTTATAGAACCCCTTTCTGTTATCCTTCACATCTCTTGCTAGCTGCAACTCCAATTGTCCTTTGGCCTTTCTGATTTGATCCCTGCAGTCCCGAGCAATATCTTTATATGCCTCCCTTGTCTCCCTTGCCTCCCTTCATGTTCTATCCTCAGAGATTAAAGAAAACAATTTTTCTCCCTCCTCCTTGTAAAAACCTTTTATATACTTGAAAACTCTTGTCATGTCCCCCCTCATTCTTCTCTTCTTCAGACTAAACAAACTCAAAAAGTTTTCAATCTTCCTTCATAGATCATGTTTTCTATACCTTTAATAATTTTTGTTGCTCTTCTCTGGACTTTCTCCAATTTGTCCACATTTTCCTGAAATGAGGAGCCCAGAACTGGACACAAAACTCCATTTGAGGGCTAATCAGCATGAAGGAGAGCAGAAGAAGGAGTTCTTGTGTCTTGCTTACAACACTCCTGCTAATGCATCCCAGAATGTTTCGGGTTTTTGCAGCAGTGTTACATTGTTGACTCATATTTAGCTTGTGATCCACTATGAGCCCCAGATCCCTTTCGACAGTACCCCTTCCTAGGCAGTCATTTCCCATTTTGTATGTGTGCAACTGATTGTTCTTCCCTAAGTGGAGTACTTTGCATGTGTCCTTATTAAATTTCATCCTATTTACTTCAGACCATTTCTCCAATTTGTCCGGATCTTTTTGAATTTTAATTCTACTCTTCAAAGCATCCTCTCTCAGCTTGGTGTTGTCCACAAACTTTATAAGTGTATTTTTCTATGCCATTATCTAAATTACTGATGAAGATATTGAACAGAGCCAGACCTAGGACTCATCCTGGAGGAACCCACTCAATATGCCCTTTCTGCTCGACTGTGAACCACTGGTAACTACTCTCTGGGAACAGTTTTCCAACCAATTATGCACCCACCTTATAGTAGCTCCATCTAGCTTGTATTTCCCTAGTTTATTTATTAGATGGTCTTGTGAGATAGTATCAAAAGCCTTACTAAAGTCAAGATATACCATATCTGTTGCTTTCCTCCATCCACAAAGCTTGTTACTCTGTCAATAAAAGATTTTAGATTGGCTTGAAACAATTTGTTCTTGAAAAATCCTTGTTGACTATTACTATCACCTTATTATCTTCTAGGCGTTTGCAAATTGATTGCTTAACTATTTGCTCCATTAGCTTTCCTGGTACTGAAGTTAAACTGACTGGTCTTTAATTCTCCGGGTTGTCCTTATTCCCCTTTTTATAGATTGACACTGTATTTGGCCTCTTTCAGGCCTCTGGAATCTCTCCTGCCTTCCCTGACTTTTCAAAGATAATCATTAAGGCTCTGATGCCTCTTTTGTCAGCTCCTTGAGTATTCTAGGATGTATTTCATCAGGCCCTTATGACCTGAAGACATCTATTTTGTCTAAGTAATTTTAACTTTTTGTTACCCTATTTTAACCTTTGATCTTCATTTTCGCTGGCATTTACTATGTTAGATGTCCAACCTCTACTAAACTTTTTGATGAAAACTGAAACAAAAAAGTCACTTAGCACTTCTGCCATTTTCACATTCTGAACTTTTGCAGAGCTTTTCTTCAGGTCTGGGAAAAGTACAGCACTCAGAGTGGCACCTGGGTGTCAGATTTTTCTTAACATGCAAACACTGCATTCTACTTGTTAGTTTAAAGAGCACTCTAGTGTTCACATGTATTATTACTTGATCAACTATTTCAAGTAGTAAACTACAATCTCCTTGCAAATTTGTATTTACCCACTCCACTCTCTTGAAGTTAGGAAAGTATCCTTCATTTGAAGGTGATAAATTTATCTAATGATTTTGCAAGACTAGACGGGTCCCACCATAAATCATGAAATCATAGAGGCTAATTATCAGTTCACCAGGATATTATATATCCATGTTTCATGTGATTTTATGGACACTGGGATAGCATCCTTTATAAAAATCAAATCTTGGATGGATGGATAAAAGGCTCCCTAAACAATGGTGGAGAAGAGGTAGGCGTGTACACTGTGATCCACAATGCCAGTGTTCTGGGCAGGGAGCTGCCTTAGCTAGCCAGTGAAAGATGTTGGTGAGAGGGCCTACTCCCTCAGAGTTCAGGCACCCATCTCTGTTAACAGTCCATGAAATGGGGGAAGATAGAGGTTTGGCCACCTATATTCCACGTAGGGCCCAATCCAGTGGGTGCAGTCAGAGACCTCCTAATTCCACGTTAGAGCCATGAAAGGAAGACTTCTCTTATAAACTTTAGCCCAGTGATTAGGGAACTCACCCGGAATGTGGGAGATGCCCCTGTCATTTCAAGTCGCCCTGTACCTGATGAGGCCAAGGGATTGGAACTGGGCTCTGCCACCTTTCAGGCGATTGCCTTAATCACTGAGGTATGGGATATTCTGCAGTCGCTCTCTTTCAATGTTTCCAGAAGTTTTTCCACTTTAATTAACATAACTGAATAATTAATTATTAATTGAGCCAGATACATTTTGTGAGAGAGACTCCATAGCCCACTGATTAGAGTACTCACCTGAGAGGCAGATTTCTAGTCTGTCATGGTCCAGACCCAAAAGTGAACTCCAGTCAGTGCAATTCACTTACAAATATAGTACTCCTTATTTTCTGGCTTTCCACAGATATTATGGAATACTCCACTGCCTGGCCACAGACATGTCAAATGCTTCACAATAGCTTTTCCAAAACTCCAGAAGAAAGCTCCCTTGGTGAGAAAGAAGCAGAAGTTGAACATGTACCTTGACCTCCATTCTGAGAAAAAGGCTTGGAAATTGCATCAGCAGGGGAATGATGAAAGTTTCCCAGGAGAGAATGGGAGTTTTATCTCTTCTCTCACAATTCTCCTGGGCATCATGATTCCACAAGTCATTTTGAAATCTCCCAGAAGCCATTCTGGGAGCTGTCTCTGGAACTGTAGCATAGTTCTACATAGAGGGCTGGGCAGCTACAACATGGTAGAGCAATAGCATCTGCAGAGAGTAAGCACTGTAATGGTTCTAGAATAGCATGGCCAGTAGGGATACAATGCCTACATTAGTACTATCCCACCTCTTTAATTAGGAATGGTTCAAATTCACTAGTGCAGATCCAGCTTTCATATAAATTGTCAACCTTAATTTTGCATTAACTTTTTTTTCTGTAGGATTCTTATCCATATTATAAAAATGTTGTAATACTTTTACTTGGAATCTTCGACTATGTTGAACTTAATCACTCCGTGTGTCCTTGTGACTTCCCAGCAACCACATCTGCAGGGTCATTGTCTCTGGCTGTATCAAAGGTTGTTTTTTAATAAAATAATTCAGGAAATAGCAAGGGTGGCTTTTCAACTCATCTTTCTAGCTCTCCTTATTTAATACCCACTGCATAGTGATCACAGCTGTGAATGAATAAGAATTGTGACCTTGCAGTGAAATAAAATTTCACACCTTTAACGGTGTTATAAAGATTGATGATAGATTATTCTAACAGCATTTTTTTTTTAGCATGATAAGAGGTTTTGAATCTAAAAGTCTGATAATGGAGATATCCCCTGTGACAAGAATATTTCCCTCCAGGATGCTTTATAGTCTATTGAAGATTACTACTTGGGAGCAAATATCCTTTAAAATTGAGTACAGCCTAATGATACATTATGTATGACCAGAAATATGGCTAAAATCATGGGATTAGTAACAGAACAAGAACCTTCATCTTGCTCCTGTTCAGTAAGCCAGATACATGAAAGGGCATTTAAATAACTACTTGCTCCTTCTTCCATCAGGGAGACTGAAAAAGAGAGACACCATCTTCACATCCATGCATTTATTTGAAAAATTCTAACTGAAGGGATCTGGGAAGTTACATATATATTGCTTGTAGTTTAAGTAGGATTTGATTCATTTTAGTGCAGAAAATAGGAATTCAATTACATGGATTATGTAGTACTTGCACAATAGCACCTTCATCTTCCTAGATTTAATGCAAGTTCAGTATCAAAATGTAAAACAAATTTATGTTTCCGACCAGTATAAAAAAATGTATCATGATATAACATGAAAGAATAATACAGACAACCCTGGAGGGATTACCAGTCTGAGATAGAGCTCTGTTGTGGTCATTAACCACATGATCGGAGATCACAACATTTATGAATGGCTGTAGAACCAAAAAAGCGATCTTATATACCCAAAGGAAAATCAGTTCTACCTTATAACTGTTATATTTTTACAATGTAAATTACGGCAGAGCTCACATATCCATGTTATGATTCCCAGGCACTTCTGTTCCTGAAATCTCTGTTGGAAAATGAAAGCTTAGTATCAGTATGAAAGAATGTAATCTGATGCTAGTATAGAAAAATTATGATGTTTGACATGATAGATCAGGATTTCTATTTTATTATACTAATTTTTACTTTCTATTAGCTTACAATTCTCTATAAATCATGATATAAAAGGAGGAAAACAATTCTCTTTTATGGTGAAATATTTTAAAAGGCTAACATTCCCACTTATATATTACATATTTCAACAAAAATTAGCTGCTGCTTTTCAGAAGGGAATTTAATAGAGAATAATTTACAAGAATTGCTTTTTAATATTTATTGTTCTAGAGATGAAGAAAAGTGTTTTTAAAGTATTCACTGTTTTAAGGATGTCCTATAGAAGAAGAAATATTTGGAGAGTGGAAAGCCACAGAGACCCTTCAAATACAACTGGTATATTTTCATATCTACTTTTTCTACCCTGAGCTACTGCCTCATTCCCCAGTCATGTGAATTGCTTGTGTAATGCCATGAAAATGTAGATAGAGTAGAAATGTATGGATGAGCCCATACTATGGAGGTACATATTTAACAGAGGTAGCAGTAGAGATAAGATTCAAGAGCCTCAGCTGTACCTTTATACAACCACCAGTTTACTCATAAGTAAATGAACATTTAAACCATTGACAAAAACATTAAACAACTATTGCCACTATTAATTAATGCTTTATTCTGCTTTATTCTCAGTTCAGCACGGTACTTAGATACATGCTTAATTTATGCATGTGCTTAAGTTGTTCCATAGACCCTAAGCATAGGTTTAAATCTTTGCTGAATAGGCGGCTAAATGATTACCAATTAGTGAAGACAGACATTAAGTAAATAAGTGAAGAGGGGTCAAAATCTATACCTTATATTTCCAGAATCATCACTTGTTGATTGTGAAATCAAATATTTAATAGATTACACAGGAAAAAAAAGAGATCAAGCTCAGTGAAACTTTTAGTTTAATGCTTTCACTAATGATGGTCCCATTCTCTTTCTTTTGCAATTATACTTAATGTGTACATCTTTGTATATTAAACAAATTATACATTTTATGCTACAAATATAGCAAATATCACAAATCAAAATCAAACAGCTGTTGTGAAATTAAGAAAATTTATACAAAATGAACAAAAGATTGAGTGAATTTGCAGGAGGTAAGCAACAGAATTTTTATAATATCAACATCTTCATTTCCTTGAAATTTTAAAGAACTTGAACTTGAACTTTTAAAGAAATATGAACTGTCAGGCTGGAGGGAAGTTGCTAGTAGAGTTCCTCAGGGATTGGTCTTGGGACCAATCTTATTTAATCTTTTTATTAGTGACGTTGGCACAAAAAGTGGGATTGTGCTAATAAAGTTTGTGGATGGCACAAAGTTGGGAGGTGTTGTCAATACAGAAGGATTGGGATATCACACAGAAAAATCTGGATGACCTTGTAAACTGGAGTAAAAGGAAAAGGATGAAATTTAATAGTGGAAAGTGCGAGGCCATGCAACAAGAATTTTTCCTATACATTGGGGACATATCAGCTGGAAGTGACAGGAGGAGAAGGACCTGTACATAATGGTTGACCACAGGATGACTATGATCAGCCAATCTGATGTGGCTGTGAAAAAAAGTTAATGTGGTCCTAGAATGCACCAGCTGAGGTATTTCCAGTAGATATAGGGAGGTGTTATGCAAGGCACTGGTAAGACCCCATTTGGAATATTGTGTGCAGTATCAGTCTCCCATGTTTAAGAAGAAAAGTTTTCTTACCTGTAACTGGTATTCTTCGAGATGTGTTGCTCATGTCCATTCCACTTTAGGTATGTGCGCGCCGCGTGCACGAGCTGCCGGAAACTTTTCCCCAGCGTCCCCCGGGGCCGTCAGTGGAGCCCCCTACAGTCGCACCTTTGTGGCGCACTATAAAGGGTCCCGACAGCCCTGCCCTTCCAGTTCCTTCTTGCCATAGTCCGACAGAGGGGTAGGAGGGCGGGTGTGGAATGGACATGAGCAACACATCTCGAAGAATACCAGTTACAGATAAGAAACCTTTTCTTCTTCTTCGAGTGATTGCTCATGTCATTCCACTTTAGGTGACTCCCATAGCCTTACCTGAGGAGGAGGGGTCGGACTTTAAATATTTGCAGCCTGAAGGACCGCCCTGCAGATCGCAGCGTCCTCTCTGGCTTGATCCACAATAGCGTAGTGCGAAGCAACGGTGTGCACCGATGACCAGGTGGCAGCCTTGCAGATGTCCTGGATGGGGACCGATGCCAGGAAAGCTGCGGAAGACGCTTGGGCCCTTGTTGAGTGGGCCGTAACCTTTGGGGCTGGCTTGCCTGCTAGTCTGTAGCATTCTCTGATGCAGTCCATGATCCAGGAAGCTATCTGCTGTGCTGAAACTGCCCTGCCTTTCAGCCTCTCTGCTACTGCTAGGAAGAGCTGAGAAGACTTCCTAAAGAGTCTGGTCCTTTCCAGGTAGAAGGCCAGGGCCCTCCTTACGTCCAGCATGCGTAGCCTGCGCTGTCTGTCGGTTGTGTGAGGTTTTGGGCATAGTACTGGTAGGTAGATGTCCTGATTTACATGGAAACTTGAGACTACTTTGGGGAGAAAGGCTGGGTGTGGGCGGAGGCACACCTTGTCTTTAAAAAATACGGTGTACGGCGGGTCTGCTGTCAGCGCCTTGATCTCCGAGACTCTTCTGGCTGAGGAAATTGCTACTAGGAAGGCCACTTTCCGTGAGAGGTAGAGAAGCGAGCAGGACCCCAGAGGCTCGAATGGGGGGCCCGTGAGTCTTGCAAGAACAAGGTTCAGGTCCCACTGGGCTACTGGGCAGCAGGTCGGAGAAAAGACTCTGTCGAAGCCCTTCAGAAACCTTTTGACAAGAGGGTTCGTGAAGACTGAACGGCACGCCTCACCTTCATGGAAGGCCGAGATTGCCGCCAGGTGGACCCGAATGGAAGAGCTCGCCAGGCCCTGTTGCTGGAGGGCTAACAGTCTAGGATTAAGGGAATGGGGGCTCTAGGCGGCTCCACATTCTTGCCCGCCAGCCATGTGGAGAAGTGCTTCCATTTGGCTTGGTAACTCAGCTTCATCGAGGGCTTTCTACTGCTGAGGAGAATGTCTTTCACCTGCTGGGAGCATTGCACCTCTACCGCGTTTAGCCATGGAGGTTCCATGCTGTGAGGTGTAGGGCTTTCACATCCAGGTGTCTCAGCCTGCCCTCGCTCTGGGAGAGGAGATCTGGAGAGCACGGCAGGGTTATGGGGTCACAGATCGAGAGCTCTAAAACTGTGGGGAACCAATGCTGCCATGCTGGGGCTATGAGAATTACTGCTGCTCGGTCCTGCTTGATCTTGACGAGGACTTTGTGGATTAGCGGGGTGGGGGGGAAGGCATAAAGGAGCCTGCCCCCACAAGGCATGAGGAATGCGTCCGAAATCGAGCCTGGGCTCTGTCCTTGGAACGAACAAAAGCTCCCGCATTTTGTGTTTGCCTCCGATGCAAACAGATCCACTATGGGAGTGCCCCACTTCCGGAAGATGCCCCTTAGGACATCGTCCCTCAGAGACCACTCGTGTTTCAGAAAGGACCTGCTGAGGGAATCCGCTAGGGTATTCTGTTGACCCGGTACATATGCCGCTATCGGGTGTATCGAATGGGAGATTCCCCCAGAGATCCAGAGCCTCTTTGCAGAGATGAGAGGAGCGAGTCCCTCCTTGCCTGTTTATATAGAACATCGTGGCTACATTGTCCGTGTGAACCGACACTACCTTGTTCTGCAGGTGAGGGTAAAACGCCTGACAGGCCAGATGCACTGCTTTGAGCTCGCGGGCATTGATGTGGGCCAGGAGGTCCCGTTGGCTCCACAGGCCTTGAGTCCTGAGGTTCCCAATATGCGCCCCCCACCCGATGTTCGACGTGTCTGTGGTCAGGCAGACTGACGGTTGGGGGGCCCGGAAGCGAACTCCTGCACACGCCCACTCGGGGTTGGACCAGCAGCTCAATGATTCGAGGACCGGTTGGGGGATTGACACTATCTTGCCCATGCTGTCCCAAGCTGGGTGATAGACTGAGGCCAACCAGGCCTGAAGGGGCCTCATTTTCAGCCTTGCATATCTTATGACTGAGGTACATGCCGCAAACAGGCCTAAAAGCCTCAGAACCGCATGGACAGTGCATGTCGGGTGGCTTCTTAGCTCCCTTAATGATGTGTCGATCGTCTCGAATCGATCCTTCGGAAGCGACGCCCTGGCTACTATTGAGTCCAGGGTTGCCCCTATGAAGTCTATCCTCTGAGCCGGCGTAAGGATGGACTTCTGTGTGTTCACCACCAGCCCTAGCTCACTGAAGGTACGTTGGATCACTCGAAGGTGCCCATTGACATGGCCTCTGGTCGGGACCTTCACTAGCCAGTCGTCCAGGTATGAAAAAAATTTGGATGCCTTGGCGCCTGAGGCAGGCAGCTACCACCGACAGGCACTTTGTGAAGACCCTTGGTGCGGCAGAGAGACCGAATGGCAGCACCGTGAACTGCAGGTGAGTGCCGTCTGCTACGAACCTGAGGAACCATCTGTGGTGCGGTGCTATGTTTATGTGAAAATACGCGTCCTTCATGTCGAGGGCGGCGTACCAATCTCCTGGATCCAGGGAGGGGATGATGGAGGTGAGGGAGACCATCTTGAACTTGAGCTTCCTCAGGTGTTTGTTGAGGCGTCTCAGGTCGAGGATGGGGCGGAGACCGCCTTTTGCTTTTGGAATAAGGAAATACCTCGAGTAGAATCCTCTCCCTTTCCAATGGTGAGGGACCTTCTCCACCGCTCCCACTTCCAGCAGCCGGCAAACCTCCTGTTGGAGCAGGTGTACGTGAGCTGGGTCCCTGAAAAGGGACTGGGAAGGGGGTGGTGGGTGGGAAGGGGGTGCAGAAGAGAATTGCAGGGAGTAGCCATTCCTTATGGTGCGGAGGACCCACTGGTCCGAAGTGATGAGCTCCCACGCATGGTAGAAATGGGATAACCGGTTGTGGAAAATAGGGGTGGATGGATCCGGATTTGAGATGGAGACGCCGACCTCGGATGTACTCTCAAAACCCTTTCTTCTGGGAGGGAGGGCATCGAGAGCTGCCTTACCCTGAGTCCGATGCGCTCCTGCTCCTTCTGTTGTTCTGGCCTCTCCCCTGGTAAGAGTCCTGTCTCCAATTGTACCCCCTCGGTGGCGGCTGGGGTTTAAAATGCTTGCGCGGGGGGGTGGGGGGGTGGAGGCCCAGGGACCTTAAAATCGCCCTCGAGTCTTTCAGGCTCTGAAGTTTAGAGTCTGTTTGGGCGGAGAACAGGTCAGGGCCCTCGAAGGGCAGGTCCTGGATGGTGCTTTGGACCTCCTGCGGCAGGCCTGAGGCCTGAAGCCATGAGCACCGCCTCATGGTTACTCTTCAGGACATGGATCGGGCCGCTGCATCAGCAGCGTCCAGGGCTGACTGGAGAAGGACCTTAGACACCACTTTACCCTCCTTGACCATCGCCAATAATTCCATCCTTGACGATTGGTCGAGCTTGTCCTGGAATTTGTCCATGGAGGCCCAGGAATTGAAGGCGTATCTACTTAGGATCGCCTGCTGGTTTGCAGACGCTTGGAATCCTTGGCCTTTGGAGTCGAACCCTGGCGTCTCTGTCTCTCCTTCTCATTGGCAGCCGCCACTACCAACGACCCCGGGGTGGGGTGAGTGTAGAAGGGTTCATACCCCGAGGATAGGAGGAAGTATTTCCTTTCAGACTTCTTGGCAGTAGGGGTTATAGAGGCCGGTGTCTGCCAAAGGGCCTTGGTATTGTCCCTGATAGTCTTTATGAGGGGTAGGGCGACTCTCGAGGGGCCCTCTGGGGTCAGGATGTCCACCATGGGGTCAGCCTCCTGGACTACTTTTTCCGCTTGAAGGCCCATGTTGCGGGCTACCCTACACAGTAGGTCCTGATGTGTCTTAGCATCATTGGGAACTGCTGCTGGGGCCGCTCCAGCTACGGCTTCGTCTGGTGATAACGACGACGAGCCTCAAGGAGGAATCGGCGCTCCTTGGCTCTCGGCATCGGACCGGGGGCGTTTTGGACGCTCACTCCCAGCGGTGCTGGGGGTCCTGGGCGTCCTCTGCAGCGGAGCCGGGGTCGGAGAGATCTGTGGCCTCCGGTGGGGCACTGGCCGTATAGGACGGGCGGGTCCTTGAGCCTGAGGCCATCGAGCGCGACCTGCCCGAGAACTGACCTTGTGCCTGGTGGAATGCCCAGGGCGTCCAGAACGGCCACTGGGAAGGCATCTGCCAATGAGGCGGTGCCACCTGGCTGTGGCCCGAGTGGTGCCGTCGTGGGCTTCTCCTGGACCTGATTGACTAGTCTGAGGAGAGATCGCTGCAAGGGGACCATGGCGGAGCAGTGCCAGGCGGTGCCGTCGAGGTGCGGTGCCGGGGGGACCTCACCCTATCTGCCTCCGCTGCACAGCCGCTTTCCCAGCCACGGTGCGGCAACGGTGCCGGACGGCGCCACGGGGACCTCGGTCTCTTTAACATTGGGGGCTTCCCTCTGGATACCAGTGCTGGTGTTAGGCTCCGTGCCGGGGAAGCAACTACCTCGATTAACTCCCTGGCTGCCTCGAAGGTCTCAGGGGTGGAGGGTAGGTGAATGTCCTCCTGGAGAATCTCCCTCGTGGGGGAGCTTGCCGGCACCGGACTCAACTAGTCCCTTCCTGGGGCCAGAGTCGACGGTGCCGGGTCTCGGCTGGCCGGCATCGAGCGGCCCACCATGGGTCCTGCTCTGTCGGCTCCCTCCTTGCTCTTAGGTGCCGGGGAGCGGCCTCTGTCCATTCTCTTCTTCTTAGGCAGTACCGGGGAACGAGAGCAGTTCCGCTGTTTTTCTTCGGCCCCTTTCTTCTGTGCCGGTGATCGGCGGTGCCGTGGTTCCTTGGGCGTGCACTTGGAACGAGGCGACTGAGGGATGGTTGGTGCGCTCTGCACCGAGGCCACACTGGGCGTTTCCGGTGCCGGAGGGCGTAGCGCCTCCTCCATCATCAGGAGTTTCAGTCTCTGGCACCTTTCTTTCTGTGTCCTGGGACGGAAATTTCTACAGATCTTACAGTGTTCTCCTAGATGGGCTTCACCGAGGTACTTGAGACAGGAGGAGTGCGGGTCGTCCAAGGGCATCGGCTTTCTACATGTGCCGCATGTCTTAAAGCCAGGCATGCCCCGGATCCGCTCCGGACAGCGGGCCCCCTGTAGTTGGGGGGAGGGGGGCGCTTTTAACTAACTATGAACTCTCTCTCTATATATATATACACACACACACACACACACACACACACACACTTTTTTTTACTAACTAATCTACTAATGATGAAAAACTTAGAAGGGGAAGCTCTTGCAATGCACAAGAGAAAGACTAAGAAGGAACTGGG
The DNA here is from genome assembly GCA_007922175.1 of Pelusios castaneus. Classification (NCBI taxonomy): domain Eukaryota; kingdom Metazoa; phylum Chordata; order Testudines; family Pelomedusidae; genus Pelusios; species Pelusios castaneus. The sequence continues at coordinate 41,167,715 of ML685766.1, forward strand.
AGGGCAGGGCCGTCGGGACCCTTTATAGTGCGCCGTGAAGGCGCGACTGTAGGGGGCTCCACTGACGGCCCCGGGGGACGCTGGGGAAAAGTTTCCGGCACGTGGCGCACACACACCTAAAGTGGAATGACATGAGCAATCACTTGAAGAAGAAAGATTAATTCAAACTGGAACAGGTATAGAGAAGGGCTACAAGGATGATCTGTGAAATGAAAAACCTGTCTTATGAGAGGAAACTTAGAGAGCTTGGCTTGCTTCGCCTAACCAAAAGAAGGTTGGTACATCAGATGGATAAATACCAGGGAGAGAGAGGAATTATTTGAGTTCAGTGCCAATGTGGACACAAGAACAAATGGATACGAACTGTCCATCAGGAAATTTAGACTTGAAATTAGACATGTTTCTAACCATCAGAGGAGTAAAATTCTGGAATAACTTTCCAAGGGGAGCTGTGGGGGCAAAAAGCCTAGCTGGCTTCAAAACTGACCTTGGTAAATTTAAAAAAGGATTGGTGTGATAGAACAGTCTATTTGGCAATTGACAAAACTTTGATACTGGTGCTAGATTGGCAAAGGCTCTGGGGGTTTTTCATTTTCCTTTGTAGCATGGGGCACGGCTCACTTGCTCGGGGATTCTCTGTACCTTAAAGCCTTTAACCCATGATTTGAGGACTTTAATAACTCAGTTATAGGTTAGAGGTTTATTACAGGAGTGGGTGGGTGAGGTTTTGTGGACAACGTTGTACAAGAGGTCAGACTAGATTATCATATTGGTCCCTTCTGACCCTAAAGTTTATGAGTCTATGAGAAATTTTTATAAATTCTGATTAATCTTATCTAGAAAGAAAATTTACAAGGGTTTCACAGATTCACTTTGAATGGCTGTATTGGTCCTTCTTCACGAGGTTATAGAAGCAAGAAGCATTTGTTATTAAAATATATAGCATCTTCTAAGATCAAGAATGAATGCTGAGAGGTAGTTTTTGACAGGAATATTTTAAAATACCTTCTATGATTTGATAAAATATTCAACAGTTTTATCAAGTCACAAATTCAGGTTTCATTTTCAATTTGACATAATCCAGAACTATCACCTAGTCTCTATCCTGGGATACGAAGAATTTTAAATAAATATTGTATGCTATTCTTCTCTCATATACAATGGACTGGGAAAAGACAAACACATGCTTTAGAGCAGCGGTTCTCAACCACTGTGTCACGACACAAAAGTGTGTCATGAAGAGCCAGGAGGTGTGTCACAGAAAATTGGCAGCTCAGCTTCGAGCCAGATTAGGGCTCCTGCCGTCTGCTGCTCTCTGCTGCCCTCAACAGCCCGCACCTGCTGCACAACACAGGCAGCAGCCAGGGCCAGATGAGTAAAGGGACTTAGGGTCTGCAACCCAGAGATCCTGGGCTTGGGGAGGCACCACGTGCCCCGTAAAAATAAACCCAGCCTCATCGAGCCAGACCACCAGGGCAGTAGTCTGTGCTGGCTTGTCTCTGCCCCCACCCAGGTCCCAGAGTGCTGCATCCTCCAGAGTGCCACAGCCTCCCAAGCGCTCCCAGCCCAAGCACCACTGCCACCAGCAGATTGTAGTGTGTCACAGAGGAGAACATCATCTATCAGGTGTGTTGCGATGGAAAAAAGGTTGAGAATGACTGCTTTAGAGAACCCTACAGCAAGATGTTTGTTGAACTAGAAAATAAAGTGAGCATGCAGATTTCCGCTATCTATTTCAAATACAAAATGAGCAATACTGTTTTTTCAACCCTCTCTTTCCAAAAGTTATTTCAAGGATCAGAATATTTTCTTTCCAGTCACTGATGCAGGACCAATACTTGAAAAGCTTACTGTTCCTATGAACATTTACATTGGTCTACTCAAATGTTCTTACCCCTTGAAGATCACAGAGGAGTTTAAAAGCATGTTATTCTGATTACCAACCTGTGGTGGGAGCCCTCTCATTTCAGTTGAAACATAACAAGTATCTTATGAAACATTTGGTATCAGGAGACATTCCAGATACCAGCTTTCCAATAATACAGAGCATTCATTTCTATCCATAGAAGCTCTTGAAGCAGCAGCCACTAAACCTTAGCAGAATTTAAGTGAAAATCCAGCATTACACTGAAATAGGAATGAAATATGCAATTTTGAAACATAACATCTCATGACCTTCTAAGGCTTATAATAATAATTATACACCATTAGGAATCTGTAAATCATAGCCATCTGTCTCAGAAGGTGTGTGATACCAGTCTTTTTAATGGTCTTTGCTCCTTGGTCCAGCAGTACTTTTTAGCACAGGTTCAGAGGCTGATTAGAGCAGGGCATAGACCTTAAATTAGTGTGATTTTCATTGCCGTCATACACAGTGTTCCTTCTGATGGCTGTATATGACACATGGGGCAATACAAGGCAGTGTCAAATTTTAAATAATTCCACAAGGCCAGATTAATAACACGACTAGTGCTGTTCCCCAGTGTTTTGAATCCTAACACCTATTTTGATTTGCTGTTACAGCCTGACCTGATGCTATGTCATACACTCCCCTACATTTAATTTCCTCCCACTCTGTAACTTTCCTATCTTCAAAGCGTCTGACGAAGTGGGATTTTCTCCCATGAAAGCTCATGCGATAAATAAATCTGTTAGTCTTTAAAAGTGCCACAAGACTCTGTTGTCTTTCTACAATAGACTAACACGGCTACCCCTTTGGAATCAAACCTTTATGTTTGGGCTTTACATTTTTGTTGTCAAAGCACCCATTTATTAACCCCGGTACAATCTGAAAGAATAATGCTCAGTATCTCCAATGCATTACAACTTAAAATTAATGGATCTAAGTAAGTAATGTTTTCTGCTAATAACGTTATCTGTTAGTGTTCTTGATACCGATTGGCTTTCTTTGCTCAAAATTTACTGTTGTATGCCTTGGAATGAAAAGTGCAATAAGTGGCCTGAAAAGCTGTCTAGTTTCACAGTAGCTTCTTTGTGTATTCTGGTATCCCATGCTGACTTGGTATAGCGATTTTTTTTCACAGCGCTATTCATTACTGAATCACAACACATATCCCTCAGTTTTCTGTAGTAGCAATATATTAGGGTAAACTACTGTCCCATCTCCCCCAGCAAAAATTTGACAAAAATTTGTGAAAAAAGTGGCATTGGCCCTTTCTATACTGGTGCTAACACACTGTACTAGAATTAGCCTGAGCCCTTGAATAGGGATAGTGAACAAGTCATTCATTAGCTCTTCAAAACATTTTTCCCAACCATTAACTGAGATTTATCTGAGATGAGTAGGAACCAACTGTTCTACATTCAAACAAAAAGGTTGGATATCCGATCAGAGAATCAGGAGGGGGTGCGCAACCAACTGTTACAGATGAAGACGTAGAACTATCAGCTTACTAGTGGTATCTCAGCAGATCCCACTCCCCACCCCAACCACCATCACTTGAATTCTAGGGACTTCATGTACATGTTGAAAAACAGGATAAAACCAGAATACTGAGGCTTTCATAAGAGGAAAGCAAAGGCCTATCAGTATCTTATTAATCTTCAAGTAGGGTGACAGTGAGTGAGTGAGTGAGTGAAGGATTATATGGCAGTGGAAACCAAACTGGATCCCTTAAGTCTTCATTTCCAGATATTTTAGTGTCTGGGATATTTTTTAAAGGAATAAAATTGTTATAAAGAACGCATTATCTTTGGGGGTGTTCCCAGGACTCTTGGAGCACGCATGCCATCTGATCTCTTAAACAAAATTGATTTGTTTTTTAATCCATTTTATAGTGAGTTATGTTGGTATGTTGACATTTTTGGGAGCTGTAGTTTTCCTATTGGATCAAAAGCAAAAAGAGTACAAATGTCATCAACACCACAAAACGTATTTCTTGGTGTACTATCTAGGGCTCTAATTTGAGTAGAATGCTAAAAGACAGGAAGATTATGTCCACCTACATCACAAAGGTTATGAAGGATTTTGAGGTAGTGTTTTTACATATGGACTTCGAAAAGTACAAAAATCTTTACTGTTATGTGGTATCTGCCATGGAGGCTCCACAGTTTTCCCCAAATCAGAAAGTATAGAAATTAATCTCAGGTTCAGAGAGAAAATGAGTTTCCTTTTACTATACCATCAAATGCATTTGGGATTCCTTCTTCTATACACTACTGGCAGTATTCAGAAAATACCTGCAGAACAGCCTCCCCAAATGAACACCTTTGATGGCAATAATCAGTGATATCAACACCAGGAAGAAGAGTGTGCTGAGGCTGATAATAAGTCAGCTAATGACTAGCCAAGGACAGTGGTATCGCTGGTGCCAGGCACATAAGGCACAGGCCCCAAGTCCCAGCGCCGGTGTCCCAAGTCTGGCCACGAGCCACCAGAAGCAGTGGGATCCGGCCACAGCCCTGGGAGGGACCCAGGGCCCAGCCGCCGGAAGAGGCGGGATCCGACCCCAACCCCGGTTGGGGACCCATGACTCGGCCAGGGTCCGCAGCAGCCAGCTCTGGCTCCGACCCTGCCCAGGTACCCAGGGCGTGGCCGGGGTCGGCAGAGGTCAGATCCAGCCCCAACCCCTGTTGTGGACCTCAGGCCAGGCGCTGGAAGACGTGGGATTCGGCCCTGATCCCAGCCAGGGATCTGGGGCCCAGCTGGGGTCTGCAGCGGTCGGATCTGGCTCCAACCCCAGCCAGGGATCTGGGGCTAGACCGCCAGTCGGCGGAGGCAGGAGCCCTATTTGAGCCCTGGCAGGAGCCTGCATCGGGCCCCATGGTCGGATCAGGCCAGGGTTGGAGCCGGCATCATGGGGGCGCAGTCCAGGCCACAGTGGCCCAGGCCCCAAACCTCTTTCTGGGGCAGTTTAGAAAGTGTATAATGATATTCAAGGCTACATTGCCCCTGAATGAATAGAGAAGGATTCTCTGTGCCAGGTAAACATGTACTTAATAATGAAACCTATATTTTGTACATTTTCTAGGTGATAACAGCCCATTGCTTCTTGATCTGCATGCTGAAATTGCAGTTAATCCAGTTTTTCTTAGAGGTCCCCAACAGATTCAAATTTCAATGAAGACAGAGAACCAATTTTTAGCACTAATCCATCAGGCAGGAAGGATCTTCTGAAGAAGTGTGCAATGACTGTATTCCCAGGCAAGTATTTTTTTATAGCACTCATAGCGATGACAAAGATGGTTCCATCCCTAGGCCTCTTTGTTGGCTGATTTAATTGGCCTGCTTGAGAGCCAAGACCTGTGATATTCTGTGACAAGTAAGGCCACATAACTTGTTTTCTAAATAGTGTATAAATTAGATTCTCTTTTTAAAAGAAAAAAAATTTTGAGACAATGTTACTAGTGGAGTTCCTCAAGGATTGGTTTTGGGACCAATCTTACTTAATACTTCCTTTAATAACATTGGCACCAAAAGGAGGAGTGTGCTCATGAAATTTGCTGATGTCACAAAGCTGGAAGGCATTATCTACTCAGAGAAGGATTGGAACATTATACAAGAACAACTAGATGACCTAGAGAATTGGAGTAATAGAAATGGGATAAAATTTAATGGTACAATGTGCAAGGTCATGCACTTAGGGACTATAGCGGTTTTTACTATAAACTGGGGACTCATGAGTTGGAAGTGAAAGAGAAGGAGAATTATATGGATGTGTCAATCACAGGATGCCTATGAGCCACCAACGTAATGTGGCTATAAAAAGAACAAATGTGATCCCAGGAGATATCATCAGAGGTATTTCCAGTAGAGATGTGGAAGTATTACTATGATTGTACAAAAAAACAAAGAGTCCTGTGGCACTTCTAAAGAACTAAAAGATTTATTTTCACATGAGCTTTTGTGGGAGAAAATGCCACTTCGTCAGACACTTTGAAGATTGTACAAGGCATTAGTAAAACCTCATCTTGTGTACAGTTCTGGTAACATGTTCTAGATAGATTATTTTACATTGGAACAGGTGCAGAGACAGCATATCAGGATAATCAGGGAATGGAGATCTTACAAGAGACTAGAAGAGCTTGGCTTGTTTCATCTACCAGAATGAAGGCTGAAGGGGATATGATTGCTTTCTGTAAATACATCAGGAGAGTATACAACAGGAATGGAGAAGACCTATTCAAGATGAACGACAATATTTGCACAAGAACAGGTAGAAACTGGCCAGGAATAAATTTAGGTTGGAAATTAGAAAATAGTTTCTAACCATCAGAGGAATGAGGTTCTGGAACAGCCTTCCAAAGGCGTAGTGGGGGTAAACAACCTAATTAATTTTAAGATGGAGCCTGATAAATTTCAAACAGGATTATGTAGGAGGGTAGACCTGTGATAGCAGATAACTGGACTTGGTGACCCAGGAAATCCCTTCTAGTCTTATCTGGTAATATCACTATAGTATCTGAGCACTTCTTCAAGATGAACTAACATAGAACAGGATCCAAAAAGTAGATCTGATTTCTAAAACTCTAAACTCTGTGACTGTACTCCACTATCCCTGTCCCTGGTGACCCATGTCTCTCTCTGCCATAATACCACTGAGCGTGCTGATCCGCTGATTGAGAAACTCTTCTCCTGCAGAATACAAAGAAGCACATGGGACAGCTAGATACAAGAAATCTGTGAAACTTTTGGGATTCTGCAGTTATTAAGACAAACTTGCTCATCCTTATACTCAAATTCTTCTCTATTCTAGGATCTTACTGTTATAATTCTCCAAGAACCTTTTATATTTAAGAATCCATCTCATCTTGATTTGCTAATTATGGATTTGCCAAGGCTTTTTTTTTCCTTCGGACAAAAATATATATAATAGTTTCCCTACAGTTTTTAGTCTTGTCATATCAGAGTTTCCATTGAAAAAAAAAAGTAATCAGAAAAGAATGCTTATAGATTTTAGCCACACAAAACAATAATTGTGGGTGTTGGTCCCTATTAAAAACATGTGTTACATGTATACTCACAATTATATGTCTCAGACTACCGAAGACAAGAACCAATCAACTCATGCATTACTCAATTTACACATAAATGCTATATCTAGAGTCTGTCTTAAACGGACAAATCCGGAAAATATGACTCAAACTCTGGGCCATATTCTGCACTCATTTACATCAATACAAATCCAGGGTTATTCCACTGAAATCAATGGAGTTATTTCAGGATTTACACTAAGGTAAGTGAGAGCAGAATTTGACTCAACTTACTTCACTGAATTTAAAACCAAAGGGCTGCCAAACAATGGATAACTTTACATAATATAACAAAAGCATAAAAAGGTAAGCTAAGAACACTGCTTTGTCTTCTTTGTTGAATTTTCTGGATTTTGTTGGCTTAAGCCAAACCATTAAAATGACTTTAATATGTGAGTGAACATAGTTCCACTGGGAAATTCCACTAATTAAAAAAAAAAAAAGATGAAAATTTATATGACGGACCATGACATTTTAAAAGAAGCATGTACACTCCATCTATACAGGTATTATATACATACAGTACACCATTAGATAATCTTAACAAGCATTTATTGTTCAGAATGTTGACATTAAACACTAAGCATTGTTTAACGTCTATTGTTTAGGTATTTCTGAATGCATACTAAGCGTCCAGTCCTGCAAAATCATTGGAACTATTCATTGCAGTAAACTCTTTCCCTGAGTAGGTATGTGGCAATTCTCCAAAAAGAGCCATATTTTTGGAGTTTAATACATTCAGCCTACACACACCCACATCGTATATCATTTAAAAGCTTGTTTTATGTGTGTTTAGACCAGGTATGATGTGGACCTGTCAAGCAGTGCCATAAGCTTTTAGTAGAGATGAAACAATGGAATCCAAAACAAGAAAATATTTTTGCACAGATCGAGAAACATTCCAACATGAATATAACTAGAGTTTTTCCAGTTTAAGTTAATTTCAATACCTGAATAGGGTGTTTATTGATCAAAGTTACCAAACAACTATATGTTAATTTTCATGAGGTTTTGCATGGGCAGGGTTTTTTTCCAGAAATGATTATGTTGTTTAGCATGTGGCAAAAATGGTGAAGATCAACATTCTGCAAAATACTACTCCGAAATTTTTTCACATCACATATTCGTAAATATTAAAGTATCTCACAAGTGATTATAATAGTCTCACACTCAAGGTTGTGCACCAACAGCAGTAGATTGCATGCCCGTAGTTTATGCTGCTTAGTGGGTAGATCAGACCTTGACAAATGTGCCACACATATAGGCACCAGCACAAAAACTAAGGCACCTAGGTGTGCAGTATTTTAGAGGGCCCTGCCCCCTGCTGCCAAAAAACTGCCGCCGCCTCTTTCGGTGGTGGTACAGGGCAAGGAAGTGCCCTGCTACCAAAAATAAGCCACGTGCCTCAATGTGTCAGCAGCTTCTTTTTTTTTTTGGTTGCCAGGAGGTGTTCCACTCCTGAAGTATTGCGGCACAGCTAGGTGACACGGTGCAATTCCCAGGCACCGTGGTGACCTGGCACTCAGGGTATGTTGACACCTGGAGTAGATGTAAATGTGTGTGAATTCCTAACATAATGCTTCTCCATTCTTAAATTTTTGAACATATCACTTTTTAAAATTTGTAATTGCCCATGTATGCAGTACTAGCTTTTGAAATAGTCTAGAAAATAGTTTTTAAATTCAGTATTAGTGTTAGAGATGGGAGTACACAGCTTCACATTAAGAATATGAAAAAAAGCTATGAAAGAAATAATCAAGTTCCAGAGGGGTAGCCGTGTTAGTCTATTGCAGGAAAACAGAGTCCTGTGGCACTTTTAAAGACTAACAGATTTATTCATCGCATGAGCTTTTGTGGGAGAAAATCCCACTTTGTCAGATGCTTTGAAGACGGGAAACTTACAGAATGGGAGGGAATTAAATGTCAGGAAGTGTATGACAGCATGTTACAGCCTGACCTGATCCTATGTCATATACTTACCAACATTTAATTTCCTCCCGTTCTCTAAGTTTCCCATCTTCAAAGCGTTTGACAAAGTGGGATTTTCTTCCACGAAAGCTCATGCGATAAATAAATCTGTTAGTCTTTAAAAGTGCCACAGGACTCTGTTGTTTTCTATGAAAGAAATAAGTGGTCTAACAATAAGTAGCAAAGACAAAGTTGACAAAAAATGCTTGCCTCTGAACTGAAAAGGGATGAAGACAATATTACCATCTTATCCACCATATCATTAACAATATGACCAACTGATTGGACCTTGAATTAAAACCAGAAGCACTTATCCAAAGGTGCTTATATCTACTGGACTGCATGAAATATCAAAGGTATAAGAGTGTCTACTGAAAAGAGCAAATGTTGGTGAAGAACAAATGTCGAGATTTGTGAGTGGTGCACTTGATTCTGATAGGACATGTAGATTCTTCAGCCCATTTAAGAAATCTAGCATAAAAACATTTGCTGACATAGCCAAGACCACCATATTTAAATATGACAAGCATCTATCACAGCATCTATCACTCCAGAAATTGTTTTCACAGAGCCCTGCCCATAGCAAGATGTTTCAATGGCAACTGTTGCTAGTCACCCAACAGGACCGGTACCTATGTCTTTCTTCTGTTCTGATGGAACAATGAGAGGAACTAACAAAGCTGAATCAGGGCATAACCTGGAAGCTCAAGCTAAAAGAATCCATGAGCTATGTGCATGTGACAAAGAAACCACAGCATACATCAGAGGTACCATGGCTGTCATACAAATGATGCCTGGAAACAAATTCCACACATCTGAATTTGGCTGCTGAGTACTTGAAGCAGGTCCTAAAAACTAATTCTGTAACTGAAGTCTTTGACAGATATGAAACAATAACTGTGTGAAAACTGAAGACAGCAACAGATAGCATCTAAGGTTGGATGGAAAAAAATGCCAGGTGATTGGTGGACACCCTGTCTCTCTGTGGAAAAAGTTTCTAAACTTGGCATCCAATAAGCAGTCAATTGTAAAATTCTTCTGTGAATATATGGTTCAAAATGCACCTGAAAGTTTGGGAGCATATCCAACACAAATACTCCTTGCTGGAGGCTTTTCTAATGCTGAATTAGCAAAGTCCATCACTAGTAGAGATGTTGAAGAAGCCCGAGATTTGTAGTCAAAGAAAGCAGAAACAAGGATGTTTCTGTCTGGTGAATGTGTTGATATGACTTTTGGGTCTCTTGGTGTCAAAGGAACCATGGTAATTAGGTCACCTGATACAGTTTTGTTCCTTCCTGTTCAGTTCTTTTCGAATATGGAACAATTGGATAATATATGGACTGATGAAAAAGGCACCGTTACCAGTACAACTGACAAACGTCATTTCCTACTTATATATGCAATTTGTGAAGCACTCACTGCTGATTTCTGCAACGTACTTCCTGCCGTAGATGCATTAACAGGATGTGACTATGTTGTCCCTATATGATACTGGAGAAAACCCCTTTATTCAATGTTGTTAAAATTAAGAGAGCTTACCTTTTTAGAGATCTTGCCAGATTAAGTGAGAGTAACTCACAAGCTGCAATTTCTACAGCAAAGACGTTGGTAGCAATGCTGTATAACCTGAAGGAGAAAGAGAAGGAGCCTCACAATCTATTGCTTGCACCTCAATCTAGCTATCAAAAACACAAGTCACCGGCTGAACGCCCCCCTCGTGAGGACAGTTTTGAAGAACATGTCAAAAGGGATTCTTGCCAAACAAAAATTTGGATGTGCTTGCACATAGATAAGCCAGATACTAGATCATCCTTTGCAACATGGATGGAAAGATGTGGACTACTTTATGTATTCTTCAAGGGTCCAATAGCCTCTGAGTGTCTACAAGATCTTATCTGCACCTGTATACGTAGAGATCACTTCACAATCAACTATGTCTGTAGTCAGATCGATCGTCCCTCCACAGAAATATATACATGCCAAGGCAATGAAGACTGTGGTAACACATGCATTCTTGACAGAGATCATAATGATGAACACTATGATGATAATTAGTGATGTTTGACTAGCAATGTCACCATTATTGCATTTAATACCACCTATACAAATGTATTTGGTTTATCCTTTAGATTACAGTTGTGATGTTTTGAGTTCACAAAGAATTTTATGTCTTGAATAAAATATAGTCATTAAACTAAAAGAAATTAATGCAAATATTACAAAGTGGTCATTTTAACATGTCAATGGTTTCATTGTTTATCCCTGTTTCTATGGTAATGGCACCAGTTAACGCTATACCTCATCTTAAAATAGTCATAATAAGCTTTTAAATTATATCTGATGTGCGTGGGTGCAGAGAGGGTACCTTAAGCAGACCAAAACAGCGGTGCCTGCTGCTCACCCAGGTAGGAAGTGTTTTTAGGATTAGGTCATAATGTGGCACTGCAAATGCAGTAACAAAAGCATACTGAAAAGCCAGTGTGTGCATATGCAAAACACATTAAAAATACCTATAACTTATATTTTTTAAAAATATGCTTCAAAATTTATTTTCCTTTAAATCAAAATTATTTTTAAATTGAACATAAATGTAAAAGGTAAGTATCATTTGTTATTATAAACATGTAAAACAAAATTCCCAACTAAATAAAATCTCCAAATCAGTATTGTGATTTTATAAAGAAAGAGCCTAACTATGGCTATGTCTACACTGGCAAGTTAGTTCGAATGAAGGAGGCTTAATTCGAACTAACTAAAGCCATGGCTACACTAGGCTTTAGTTAGCTCGAATTAAGGGCTTCCTTAATTTGAACTAATAAGTTCGAATAGAGTATTCGAACTAAACGGTTAATTTGAAGTAACTAGTTCGAATTAACCAATGTGGCAATGTTAATTCAAACTAATTTCTTAGTTCAAATTAACCGGCCATTGGAATGAATGGGGATCGCTAATTCAAACTAAGCAAGTGCTTGTTTAGTTCGAACTAATATTCCCGTGTGGCCATGCTAGTTCGAATTAAGCTAATTCGAACTAACTAAAATTAGTTCGAATTAGTTAGTTCGAACTAACTAATTCGAACTAATTTCAGCAAGTGTAGACATAGCCTATGAGACTAGTAAGGCAATGGAACAGACTGCCTTGGGAGGTTGTAGTTAGAAGCTTCTTCATTGGAGGTTTTTCGAAAAGAGAGTGGATTGCCATCTGTCTTGTACGGTTCCAGGGGTCTGCAACCTGTGGCTCTTTGGCTGCCTCCTTGCAGCTCTGGGTTCTGCCTCTCACCCCCAATCCCTCTCACCACTGAGGGGACTCTGCAGGCGGCCTGCTCCTGGTTCCAGGCTCCCCCCACGCCACACCAGGGAACCCTGTGGCAGGTGCCCTGGCCCAGCTCCCCCCACCAGGAGGCTACACCCATTGCAGCTCTCAAAACACTTGGTTATTGAAGGAATTTTTTAAAATGGGTCGCCGACTCCTGGTTTAGACACAACAACAAATCCTGCATCTTGGTAGTGGATTAGACTAGATGACCCTTGAGATCCCTTCTAAACCTTAGGATTCTATTAACATATATATGCATACATAAGAGAAATAAGGAAATTCCATGTTTTATTTGTAAAAATCCTAGAGCAGCTGTTAACAAAGATTCCCCAAGCTACATAACCGTAGTAAAGGGCACGTATTCTGCAAATGATAATTCAAACCACAGAATATCTGGGGGGTTGGAGGAATAGGTTCCTAAATTGGGAAAGAACTGTTTACTTACAAGGTTGGGGGAAGGTTTGTTGTTTGTTTGAAGGGAAGAAGGAAGAGAGAAATCTCCCTGCCTTCCTACCTACCATAAAAACAATTTCCTGAGAAAATCCTGGCCTGACACTGTGCCTGCTGACTAGCAGCCCATGGTCTATACTGGAAATGCTGACACCACAGGCACCGCAGCATTTGTGGGTGCAGCTCCAGCACTAAGCCAATGGTGTAACAGTAACGAGCCTCTGAAAGGCACCCCTCCGCCACACTAACTCACTTCACCACAAGTATGAATGCAATGTCTTCCGATGCCGTGTGAAGCTGACAGGCTGCAAAGGGCGCTTTGCAGACAGCAGAGGGGGAGTTCAGACTACAGCAGCTCTGGAAAAGCCTGTTTAAGGGTTTAAAAGGAAATGCTCCGCTGCATAAAGATAACCCCAGTTTCTTACCTTTCTTCCTCTGCCCCGGCAGTTAGGGGATGGTATGAAGTTTTAACCTTTGAGGCTCTTTCTTCCTTAATCCAGCTCCAGTTATCTTGCAATTTCAGTAGTTTCTTCAGTGCATAACAACTCAGACAGAACTGGCAACTGCTTCAGGTAGTAAAAGAGAAACCTCTCTCTTTTGCAGATACTCTCCACTTCCTCACTCCTCTATCTTACTCACTTCTTCCTCTCCCTCTTAGCTCCTCTGCTCCAGCACTCCCTAACTCAGCTCCCTCCTTTCTCTTCTCTCCTCAAGAGGATGGTAACAGCAGCAAATTCAGGATCTCCATTGACAAGGGCTGTGGTGGATGGCTGCAGGACCACCTCTGTACTCACACCTCTCCAGTTTGGACTGAGGTAGTACCCCCTGAGCAAGTCTGGGAAAGGACTTCACAACCACAAAGATCTGCTCATTGCAATTCACACATGCGGTGTGTGCCTGAAAGCACCGCCTCCTCCTCTTCTTACAAAGGGCAAATTCATTTTTACAGTTCATGAGTACAGTGTATAAGCTAGAGTCGGTGTTGGAGGATTCCCACAGCTACTGAATGTTTGAGGGGGAGCAGAAAGAAAGCAGCTCACTCTTGAAAAAGAAAAGCCTTTTGTGTTCTGGAGAATGTCAGTTTAAATCATGTCAACAAACTATCTATTATCATCCTTGTTGCTAATCATACCTTAAAATATAAATGCTAAAGACTTCTTAAAATCCAGATTGTCACTTCTTACGCTATTTACTTCATGTATGTTTCTCAATTTGGACAATGAAAATCAATTAGGTTAATTTCACTTAGAATTAAGGATAGTTATATTCACTCATGGCTTCTCAGTACTGAATTGTTTGATTGCAATAATAACAACAATTAACAATAATAATGGAAACTGTTCTATTGCTTTTAGACTTAGACTTACAAAATTATAATTTTAAAAGCTTTTACTAACAAAATCTAAAGATCTAGTGTCTGTTAACAAAGGTTTGCAGAATCAGGGCAAATCCCCCTAAATGTAAAGGGGAAATTAAAACTTTAACCTTAAATGCATGTTATATAATGTTTACACAAGTGACTCACATACAAACATACTATTCCTTACAAAAACTATGCTAAAGGTTATTAGGGACTAGCAATGGTTGAACATTCATCCTGGGCTTCTCCGTTCCTACCATAGTTGCACTAACCAAACCTCATTGCTTGCAATGATGTTGCACCAATGCATCTAAGAGCAGAATTTGGTTCCAAATGTTGAGCCATGCAGATCTAGAAATCCATTTCTCAGCTATATCCACATTACCCAGATCTTTGCAGCGAACAAAAAGGGATTCAGAATAATTTCTCTCTGCATTAGTTAAGAGTTGTACAAGATCTGTGTGAAGGGCTCTGTGATAATAGATTTAGCCCTAAATATCAGACCTGCTGAAAAACAGCTTTATGTGCTTTCCCTGAATACACAGTTGAGGGTTTTGTTTTTTTTACTTTAATTGGTGTACATTTTGAAATACACATTGTGCAATAATCTTCACACTTCAGAATGTATGATAGAATTACATTTTATCCTACAAGAGTCAATTACCATATATTAGGTATAGCCAGTTTCTGGTATCATCCTACCACAGATCACTCAGGTTGCCAAAATTCAGTGTTTTCATTCATTTTCAATGTATGTATAGAATCATAGAATAATAGGGATGGAAGGGATCTCACGAGGTCATCTAGTCCAACCCCCTGCTAAAAAGCAGGACCACTCCCACTAAATCACCCCAGCCAGGGTTTTGTCTAACCGGGCCTTAAAAATCTCCAAAGATGGAGATTCTACCACCTCCCTAGGTAACCCATTCCAATGCTTCACCACACTCCTAGTGAGAAAGTTTTTCCTAATATCCAACCTTGACCTCCCCAGCTGTAATTTGAAACCATTGCTCCTTGTTCTGTCCTCTGTTACCATCGAGAACAGCCTACCTCCCTCTTCTTTGGAGCACCCCTTCAAGTAGTTGAAGGTTGCTATCAAATCTCCCTTCAGTCTTCTCTTCTGTAGACTAAATAAGCCTAGTTCCTTCAGTCTCTCCTCATAAGTCATGTGCCCCAGCCCACTAAACATTTTTGGTGCCCTCGGCTGTATCATATAATCTAATGAAATGTTTGTAGCCTCTACTTAGGAAATATCCCAGTCCATTTCAATTTTGATTCATTATCTGTATCTGGGGTTTCTTACAGCTTTAGGATCTAGTTGGATCATTGCATGTGTTTTTCTTTAAATCTATTTCGCTTTGCAGTAAGAGCAGCAGCTGCACGTTGGAACTATTTACCTCCATTTGTATTTTACTACTTATTAATGTAAATAATAATATCTATCTATATGAACAATTCCTTAAACTGGTTAATGGTAAGAAACAAATACACATGAACAGTTTGAGTGCAACTATAGTCTGCTGTTCAACAAATACACAATGGATGTAGGACAGGAATGTCAAACATGCTGCCCGTGAACCATTTCCATCTGGTCCCTGACTGCACTTGGTAGGACCACACTCTCTCTCTGGTCTCACATACCGGGACACCGCAATGCCGCGAGAGTGTCAGGTCTCATGACATATGTGAGATTGCGCTCTGCAAGACCACTCTCTCTGAGAGAGAGAGAGAGAGAGAGAGAGAGAGAGAGAGAGAGAGAGAGAGAGAGAGGTCTCGCAGAGCACACAGTTCAATACACAGCACTCCATGATGCCACGCGAGTGTCATAAGATGTTGATTTATGGTATTTGTGGCCCACTTGAAGTACATTTAAGTCAAATCTGGCCCGCCATAGCAAATGAGTTTGACACCTCTGATGTAGGAGAAAAACAGTGCACATTCTCAGGATGCTGTTAGTGCCCAGGAGAATCTCATGAGGAAGCACTTCACAAATCAATTATTCTTGACAATCAAAACAAGTTGAAATTATCCTGTATAAGCCTTCAGTGAACAGTTGTGTTATTACATTAGGCAATTGTTGATTAATCATAGTATAAATTAACTGCCTAGAGTTTCAAGAATTTTCTATTTTCTTCTGTTTTGCAAATTATTAGTGTTAATTAGGTCAACCAATTATCTTTTTCATATTTAGATTTCTATTTTGGCATCAATTATGTGACATTTAGTTTAAAAGCTGGATAAAGCTTCTAAAGTTAATAATACTTACTTAACAATACTTAGGCTTTATGTTTTTTCAGCACTTAATGGCACTTTACAGATATTAACTAATTAATTATCTTAATACCACTTAGGTAAATGAGCAAGTGTATTTGTATTCCTGTTTTACAGATGGGGAAACTGAGGGAGGAAGATTAAGTGACTCACCAAGAACACAAATGGATCAATTGTCAGAGCAAGAAGTAAAGGTATTTCCTGTGTTTATATTATTAAAAAGTGATATCACACAACTCACTGCAATAGATTTTCACATTATACATAAAACTCCAAGTAGAAACAGATGGGTGCTTAGTATTTTCAAAATCTGGCTATTTATTGTAGTATCTAAATGTGGATTTGGAAGTTTAACTTCAGGCAGGCAATTTTTATAATCAATGCCAAAGATTTTTCCTAGACCATTTCATTCTTAGAGCATTCTTATCTACCTTCTCTGTACAAAAATAAATAAGTGGTAATGTTTGACTATATTTTAAATAATTTTAGGAACACAACCTATAGAACAATTCTGTTAGTAATGCATTTAACAGTTATGTTATAACTCGTATAACCCTTATGAGATATTTAAGTTTAACATCACAAGTAATGGGCCTGGTATACAAGACAACTGCAGAAAAGTACCACCTTCTGGGATGAATTGCATATATTGGCTCATACCAAGTTCAAGAGGCCCACCTGATGAAATTAATAGGCAGTAGGTTTAATACAACAAGAGGAAATACTTTTTGGCACTGTCAACCTATGGATCTAATTGCCAGGGTATAAGTGAGTTAAAAATATAACTAGGTAAGTTCATGGAGAATAGATCCTATTAGCCAAGATGGTCAGGGATGCAACTTCATGCTTACTGCAAACATAAACCTCTGACTGCCAGAAACTGGGAGAGTGAAGGCAGGGGTTGAGTATACCAACTGCCCTACTCAATGAAGTTGAGTTACATGTGTATTTACAACAGTAGAACCTAAATAGTCACAACTTCCTGCAGCATCTCCCTTAAAAGTCTCCCATCCAAGTTTGAGCCGCTCCAAACCTGCTCATCCTACAATAAATGAAAAGTGTTACATTGACTTCAACCATCTCTCCATTTATGTGACTTATGGTTTAATAATGAGGCACCTGTCTTTCATTTCTCTTAGACATGCAGGACTGGAAGGAACCTACAGAAGTCATGAAATACAGTCCCCTATGCTGAGGCAGGACCAAGTAAACCTAGACCATCCCTGAAAGTTGTCTGTCCAACCTGTTCTTAAAAACCTCCAGTGATGGGAAGTCCACAACCCCCCTTGGAACTTCACTATTGTTGTTTGTCTCTCCCCTGAATGCTGATGCAGCATGGAACCTACTCAGAATAAACATCTACATAGCAGCAACTTTAGCTTTTGGTAAACTGTTTGTACAAGATAAAGACTCTTTTGCAGCAAACTGAAGAAAAACATATGTCTCTGCCACAACATGACCCTCTCTGGAGATGTGCTAGCCACAGATTGGTCAAGAGTGCATTGCAATGAACATCAAGACAATGTGCTCAATCATACTGGCTTGACCTGTACAAAAAGATACAGACTTCCTTTGAAAATGGAGATCTAAGCAGCATGTATGATGGTGTCCCTGACGGATGTTCCCCTGTGCCAGTTTCTGTCTCCCCTGTTTGTGTGGCCACCCCTCCCAGGCTGCTCATGGGAATGGCCCTTTTTCTTTCAGCTTCTTTTGTGCCATGGCCCTGCCTAGGGAGGAGGCCCCTTAACTATTGTTCCAGCCCTGGCTCAGCGTAGGGTGGACAATGCCCAGGAGTGCAAGACCAATATGGCTTGTTTTTCACAAAAGGCATGAGTCACACACCAACACCTGTGACTATGAGTCACATACCTGCAGCCCAAGACTCTGCCCGGACTTGTCCTACAGTTTTCCCTGCCCTCTCTCCGCCCCTGTAATTCAGGGAGCCTATCAGAGTTACTGGCGGGAAGCTGCCTGAGTTTGCCTTTAAAACCAGACATTTTTGGGGCCAGACCCCAGAATAGGTTCCTGCACTGCCTACTGGCCTGATCACCCTGGGGTCTTTGGGGGACCTTTCTCCGCTCCCAGCTATTTAATTGAGCGTACCCCCGTTTTAAACCCCCCCCCCCCCCCCCCACGAACAACGAATCTTCTCCTGGAGATCTCCTGAACCACGAGCTACGAACTACGAGAACCGAGTCCTCTCTGCACTCATCTATGCTGCTGCTGCCTCAGTTTCTGTCCTTGCTGCTCTCCTGGGGATTGGTAAGATTCCCCCCTCTCAAACTCTCTCTAAATTTACCTCGGGGTCTGTAACAGAGACCCCCTCCTGCTCTGCGGTTCCTTTCCACCGTGGCAGCATAAGCCGTGCCGCTGCTGAGCTGTTTGCCTCTGGGGACCTTGCCCAGAGCTCCCTGCTCCCAGCTGTTCCAGCCTCACACTGTGCTTAGTTTTGTTAGTGTGTTATCTTAGTTGTGTTAAGTTTTCTTATACTGGTTGCCTTAGCTGTGTTAAGTTTCATTGTAAGTTGTTATTAAATTTCACCGTTGCAAGTCAGCTGCTGCTGCTGAATTGCTGCTGCTTAGCAAGTCGACTGCTGTTAAATTGTTGCTGATTAGTGTGTTAAGTTTAACATTCCAAAGGGGTAGCCGTGTTAGTCTATTGTAGAAAGACAACAGAGTCCTGTGGCACTTTTAAAGACTAACAGATTTATTAATCGCATGAGCTTTCGTGGGAGAAAATCCCACTTTGTCAGACGCTTTGAAGATAGGAAAGTTACAGAGTGGGAGGAAATAAAATGCAGGGGAGTGTATGACATAGCATCAGGTCAGGCTGTAACAGCAAATCAAAATAGGTGTTAGGATTCAAAACACTGGGGAACAGCACATAGAGGAGGGGGAGGTCAATTCACTTGATGTAATGCGAGAAAAATCCATAGTCCCTGTTTAACCCCAAGACAACTGTGTACAGTCAAGCCCTAAGATATAACCGCATTTGCTCTGACCCTTTAGACAGAGACAGACACCTTCAGGATCTCTACCAGGCATTCTTAAAACTACAGTACAAACCCGCAGAAGTGAAGAAACAAATTGACAGAGCCAGACGGGTACCCAGAAGTCAACTACTGCAGGAGAAGCCCATGAAAAACAACAACAGAACGCCACTGGTCACCACCTACAACCCCCAAGCCAGACCTCTTCAACACATCATCAAAAATCTACAGCCTATTTTACAAGATGATCCCTCACTCTCTCAAGCCTTGGGAGGCAGACCTCTCCTTGCTTTCAGACAGCCCCCTAATCTTAAAAGGATACTTACCAGCAACTACAGATCACAGAGCAGAAACACTAAAGCAGGAACACAGCCCTGCAGCAGACCACGCTGCCAACTTTGCCTTCATATCTACACTGATGACACCATCACAGGGCCTAATCATGCCACCTACTCCATCAAGGGTTCGTTCACCTGCTCATCCACCAATGTGATTTATGCCATCATGTGCCGGAAATGCCCCTCTGCCTTATATATTGGACAGACAGGACAGTCTCTGCGCCAAAGAATCAATGGACACAAATCTGACATCAGAAATTGCAACACTGCAAAACCTGTAGGGGAACACTTCAATCTCCCTGCTCACTCCCTTAACGACTTGTTAATAGCTGTGTTGAAACAGATGAATAACAAATCACAGCTTCAAAGAGAGTCTGCAGAACTCGAAGTGGGATTTTCTCCCACTTTAATTTGCTGTTAGTTTTTTTCTCCTTAGTTTTATCTTTGTTAGATTAAGTTTTATTATTGTTCCGTTATAGCTTTGTTAAGATCCTTTCTGTGCCTCCCCCGAACCCCCTCCTCCTCCTCTGCCGCTTTTCCCGACCCCCCGAATCCACTCTGCTCCATTGCCCCTCTGCCGTCCCTCTGCAGCCCCTCTGCCGCCTCCCCTAACCCACTCTCTGCTCCATTGCCCCTCTGCCGCCCCCTGCTCTGTTGCCCCTCTGCCGTTTTTCCCTGGCTTCTCGAACCTGCTCTCTGCTAGTCGCCGCTCTCTGTTGCCTTCCCTTTGCCCCCCCACGCCGTTTTTCCCCGGCTCCCCAAACCCGCTCTCTGCTAGCCGCCGCCCTCCGTTGCTGCCCCCCGAAACCCCTGTCTGGTCTTCCCCTCAACCCCCCCTCCCAGTTCCACCCTAGACCCCCTCTTTATCTCCATTCCCTTGCCCAGTTTCCCCACGCACTCCCTCCACGTGTTACCACCCTGCCCCCACCTTCTAAGTGTGCTTCCCTAGTCTGTTTCACTCCCTCCATGTGTTATCCTGCCCCCACCTTCTGAGTGTGCTTACCTGGTCCGCTTCAAGCACGCTCCAGCCCGTCTTCAGTGCCTCCACACTTGGCCTGCAGACTGACTACTCCAGGTCTCCCCCTGCAGGGCTTCAAGGCTTACTGCAGCCTCTGCTACTGCAGCCTATGCTGTTGTCTTTCCTTACCCCTCTGCTACTGCCTGCCCATACTCCCTGGCCATTTCCCTTAACCTCACTCTCTCATTGATACAGTTGCCTTGTATGCTTATGCTTGTAAAAAACCCCATTGGTTTATATTAATTTACATTGGTTTATATTAATTTACATTGGCATATTAATTTACACTGGTTTACATCGATTCCCACACTGTGACACTATACTGTTCAATAGAGAGGCCCATCTCCCAGTACCCCCCATACACCTCACTGCCCCATTCCATTTACCCTTGTTCACTCCCAATAAAGACACTTATTAATTCAAACCTCGCTAGCGTATGTGTGTGTGTGTGTGTGTGTGTGTGTGGCAGCTGCTCCCCAAGATCCTCTATCTGCTGGCAGGGTCAGATGGAATCAAGAAAGCAGTAGCTCCCTCAGCCAAAAAGACTGCCTGTTTCTAATTTCTTAATGGAGACACCATCACTGAATGAAGCAAACAGATATAACCCTGGGTGGAACACTACCATAAAATCTATTCATATAAAATCATGGTTTCTAAAGTAGCACTTTGGCCCCCAGACTGCAGACAGTCGAAGAGCTGGATAAAGAAACAACTATAAATGAGCTTGATAAGGCTAGCACCTGGATATGCTACAGGAAAACATGGAATTCCTTCTGAAACAAGAACAGTGACTAAACATCTCCACAATGTCTTGCTTGCCTCCTGTTAAAAGCAGGACATGAAGGACGTCAACATTATAACATTATATAAAAACAAAATCAGAGTGATTGCAACAACCACGGAGGAATCTCTCAATGTCATTGGCAAGGCGTTTGTACAGGTCATTCTCAAAAGACTAAGTTCTTGCTGAACATGTATATCCAGAAAGCCAATGTGCCTATGCCAGCAGATCAGCTAGTCTTCACGCTAAGGCAACTGCAAGAAAAGTATCAAGAACAAGGAAAACTTCTCCATGTTGCCTTCATAGATCTTTTGACCTAGTCAGCAGAAAGGTCCTTTTCCCATTACTAGAGAGCATTGGTTTCTCCCCAGTACTCAGGCTGATTCAGTCCTCCCACAAAGGAATGAAAGTTACAGTTCAGAATGACAATCAATCTGACAACTTTGAAATCTGTTAACAGTCTCAAACAGGGATGCATTTTGTCATCAACACTCTTCAGCATATTCGTCTTTCTGCTGCTTTATGTTTTCTCATTTAGCACTAGGAGTTCTCCAAAGATGATCAGATTGAAAATTCTTGTCTGTTATTAGCCACTTCACAATTTTCAGGTACTGTATTATGAGTGAATAATTTACATTTTTTTCTCTTAAATGAGATAAGCACCTGGGATTGCACAGGTATAATTGAGAACAGAATCTATATTCCCTTTGGGCTAATATAAGTTAAATAAACAGTACATCCTTTCTCAGGACCCCATCTCCTGTACTTGGTAGGTGGATGAATCAGAGTATTTCATAAATTTCTTCCATCTCTAGCTTCTATGACCTGGTCAGTTATTCAACTTTAACATATTTGTTTTTCTGGTTTTACCTATTTTTATTATTAATTCTTTGCATTAGTTACATTTTTATTGCACATTGAAAAGTTGAATAATTAAAATACAAATACAAGATGAGGGCTTTTATGGTAGGCAAGTCAATTCCCATCTTTGTACCTCACTATCCTTGTAAGTGCAAAGTGTTTATCTAAAATGACAGTCACATGCTTTCGTTGGTGTAATTTTAATGCCGGTTAAAAAATCATCCTATAACAGTGGTGTCCCCTTATCCAGCAGCATCAGATATTGTCCTGCCGCAGTTTCAGGGTCCACTCCAGCCTTAGTAAGGTTTCAGTTATCCAGCCACCACCTGTCTCAGGGCAGGAACCCATGTCCCACCCCCTTCTGACCAGGGTTTTAAGACTTCACAGCCCCTGACATGTGATATTCTCAGTAAACCAATCTGCCTTAAAGCAAGGACCTGAGCTTTGCTTTCTCTCCAAAGGCTTGATTAGTGTAGGCGCCAAAACTGACAAGTTACCATATAGCTCTTTATCAACAGAATACATTTATTCTTAAGATAAAAGCATACAATGAAAACATATAAATAACAACAGGCCCTACACACTTACTAATTAATTTATAATATTAGAAATTGCCCATCAGTCTTACGGGTTCCAGTAGGCCAAAGTCATTTCTGCATGACTAGACACAATCTCCTGTCCATTTCCTCACTCAAAATGAAGTCCCTGAGGCTGTTTAAACACATCCTTTTATATCAAAAGCAATTTCTTTGTTCCTGAATCTCCAGAAAACTTAATTCGAACCAGCCCAGGGGGTGGTACTCCTCTGGAGTTGTTAACAGTCTGAATCATTTACCTTGATCATCTGTATGGTTTTTAGTTCCTGGAGGAACTGTGGTAGCCCATCTCCAAGGAGAAGAACACAATCATATATAAACGATTAATAAATAAGAAATAAGTAAGAAAATGGAGGGTCATGATTTTGTTGCGGAAATCAGCATTTTCAACACTTTCTGCATCTCTTTCACAATCCCACTCACTCAGATTTGGTCCGGTCGCCCCTGTTATGAACAGATCTAAGGGAGTGGCCTTGTGGCCTGATGTATGGTGTTGAAGCATACATACAGTGGCTGCAACTTCCTGATTAAGAAAAAAAACCCACAACTTTCTTACCGTCTTATTTGTAAATGTCACAGAAGGGCCCCAAAGATACTTCATGGAGTGGCAATATCTGTCACAGCTCCTGCCTCAGTTTTCCTCTTCTGATCTTTCCAGTAACTGCATCCACACTCTCATGTGAGTCAATAACACCCCCTTCTGGGAGTCTTAACAAAGATACTGTTTAACTTAATGCCATATGCAGGGCTGGCCCAACCATATAGGTGAACTAGGCAGTTGCCTAGGGCACCAGGCTCAAGGGGCACCAAATTAGACAGAATTGAATTTTTTATGTATTTGAAAAAATGTATTAATATATCTCTTATAAAAAGTGGAGGAGTGGGTGCCAAAGTCATAGTTTGCTTAGGGTGCCAAAAACCCTTGGGCTGGCCTGGGTCACAGGTTCGCACTCTTCTTGGGACTCAGCACTCATTAGGCTCTCTGGGGCTCAGCAGTCTATTTGCCCTGTTGGAGCAGGACAGTGGAAAGCAAATTTCCTCCTGTCCTGCCCCTAAGCAAGTACAAATTGTCAGGGTTTTTTTTTGACAGTCATCAGCAATTGTGCTGTCCTGGCCAGACTACTATTCCTTCACGCAGAACTTGATCCTGTCTGGCTACTATGTACTTCTTCCCCATACACCTTCTGGATATGAAATCCTTATCTAACTGACTGAATAGGCTTCCTCTTCTAGGAAGTACCTCCTGTGGTACTGCATATGTTACCTAGTCACCTGAGCCAAAAGTACAACACATTTAGGCCACAAACCAGGAGGTAAAACATTACTGGTTCCGGTTGTGAGTACAGCACAGTCCATCCCAAGGAAGCAACCCAGATTGATGGGAAACAGGAGAACAGTTGGGGGGAAGGCTAGTTGAAAAGAGGGAGAAAGGGGCAAGTAGAAGATAAAAATAAGAGATTGGAAAGAAAACAGCTTGAAAACTAAAGATAACACTAAAAGAAAGGCTGCTTTTGTGGCTACGGTACAGGACTGTGAGCTCAATTTCAGTTCTCAGCTCAGCAACTGACTGACTGCAGGCCCTTTGGAAAATCACTACCCCTCTGTATAGCTGCATTGACCCACGCATAAAAAGGGTGAAGGGGGGCGAAAATAGCGCTCGGCCTCACAAATCCTGGACTGGGAGCATTAGAATGAATTGCTATGAGAGGGGGAAGCGTGGACCCTTGATACACCATCCATGTGCCGTGCACCCGCATCATTCTTTTGGCTGAGGATCTCTCCCAACCACCAATTCATTGCTTCTATTTAAGCAAGTGACAAACCCCCCTCCCCATCAATGGGAACAGCATTAGACACGCGGCTCTGATCTTCCCCGCCCCCTCCCTCCAGAGTCTCGCCAGCCCCGCGCGCACCCTGAACTACTACCCTCATCAATGGGGCGGCGCGCGCGTAGCTTTCATTCCATTGCCTCCCTCCTCCGGCCGCTGATTGGCCGCCGCCTTCCCGCTTCCTTCCCCCGCTCCGAGAACCCGCCATTTTGAAAACCTTGTTGATTTTTTTTTTTTTCCGCCCCGCCAGAGAGAGGGAGCGTGAGCGCGAGCTAGAGACGAGGAGCGCGCGCGCGCCTGACCCTCCACCCCGCCCCCACCTCGGTAACTGTCGCCTCCAGCCGCCGCCCGCAGGCGAGGAGGGAGGAGGAGCGGGAGACCCCCGGGCAGCGCCGAGCCGAGGAGGTGGGTGAGTCGCGGCCCTGGGAAGGGGAAGGCACCAACCGCCGCCGCCATGATCACAGGGCAGCGGGGCGGGCGGCCTGTGGGAGGCCTGGGTCCCTAGCGGCGGCGGAGTCACCCCGACGTCCAGCCCTGCAGGGAGCGAGAGCCGGGCCTGGGAGGAGAGGAGTCAGGCCCAGGGTAGCCGCCTGCGCCCGCAGCTGTCCCCGCTTCGGGGTCTCTGCTCTGCCAGGCCTGGCCGTCCTCGGCGTTGTGTCCCGCTTCGCTTCTCCCGGGCCCCCGCCACAGTGCTGGGGGAGCGACTCCTTGCGCGTTCGTGCCGGCCTCGGGGTGCCGCTCTGCATCTCCCGGACCACAGTCCTGTGGCGCACCCACCGCAGCGGCTGCCAGCCACGCCTTTGTCCGGGTGGTTAACTGCCCCACCCCCCAGGCGCTGTCCAGAGCGGAATTGGACCGATTCAGCAAAATAACCTTGAGCGGCTTGAGTTTGTTCGTCTTTAGTTTGTTTTGCTGAACTAGAGGAAGGCGGCCACCCCTCTGGAAGGTGAGTGCTCAAAGCGGGGACGTGGTCACGTCTGTAAAAGCGCTTATGCTCGTTTGTTCAGTGAACCAGCTTAAGAGTTGAAGTTGCCTTATGGGGCCCATTGAAGGCCAACTTCGACTGTTTTTTCTTTTAAAAATTGGAGTGACCTCGCAAATGACTGACAAGCTACTTCTGAATGTGCTCCTTAGGCATCTCACTTGGCAAACAGGGAGAAGACTCTTCCTCCCCTCCTTATGGTATTCAGACCACATCCTGCAGTAGGGGTGCTCCTATTCTAAAGCACTTGCTAGGACACATTGCATGAAGTTGATTATGAATATCTTCTTGGAACAACGGATTTTTTTCTTAATCTGTTAGTTTAACATTAGCAACAGGAAAAAAAATAACCATGTGACTTTTAGGAGCTATGTGGCAGCTTTTTGGTTTTTGCAAACTTGTGAGCACTTTTTTCAAAGATACAGTAACTAAAATATAGACAAGGGTTCTCCCCCTCTGATAAGAAAGCATTGCATTACTAAGTCATCAAAGTAACTTCTTTTCCTTCATTAACAGAAATGAGATTTTAACTTAAAAGACAAATTTGAACCATTTTAAATATTAATGCTTTTAAGCAGAACTTTTAAAAATAAATTAATTCAAATCATGTTTCATGTTCCATAGATTCTTAAGGCCACAAGGATCAGACTAGGTCATCTCATCAGACCTTCTGTAAAGCACATGATACATAGCATATCACCCTGTTACCGTTTAGAAGCTGTGTGTACTCCTGCAAGTTGCCCACATTATTGCTCTTTCTTTGTGTAACTGGGCAGCTTAATGTATTTACTATTTGACAACATAAACTTATCAGTATGCATGTTTAACCAAAAGCAGAAATAAAATATTCCCTATCTGAAATGCAGCTTAAAGAAAGTTATGGGTTTTTTAAGTACTTATATTGTCTAACTCTTGATATTTTATCAGGAGCTTTAAGCTATGTTAATGCAATGTTGCTTTCAGTAGATAATCTGCGTCCTGAACTATACAGCCCTTCATGATTGGAAGGATTTGATAATATTGCCATCTCTTCTAATTAAAACTTCTATTTTAAAATGAATTGTTCTTCAGTGACGTGTTCTCATGGCTGAAAAAAAATGACCAGACTTGCATTAGGAGTGTGTGGAAAAAATGTTCTTATTCCTCTGTAGGGTACTTGAATTTTGTGTTTTATACCTTCAAATAAAATGGTCGGTTTTAAGTGCTCAAACATCACAATAATAGTGTGACAGGACTTTTACCCTACAGAGATGCGTGATAAGTATATTTACATTTGGCGGGATTAAATTTTTATTGGTAACTGTCAGTAAACATCAATTGCACTGCACACAGAAAGGGATGAAAAAATATTTCCATCAATAATTGAAATTTACAGATAGCCAAAGTAAGAAATATGCTGCGTGAAAACTTATTAGAGTCTGATTTAAGGATATTTATTATGTGGTGATATTGACAATATGTATTTTAATGATTATAAAGTTTTAAACTTTTTGCATCTGTGTCATGAAATGGTCTGATCCCCCTCTCCCCATAATTTCCCACAATTGAAAATGTTTAAAATAAAAAAAATCTTTAAAAACCCCAATATTATCCATCCAAATTATAATAAATAAATATCTTGAATTCTGCCAAGCCTAGATAGATTAAACAATTTTACTTAGATGTTATAATAGCAATGACAGTTCCCCCATTGTGCACTACAGAACCACCTACCATGTCTTCGTCAAAAGAAGATATCATGTCTGCTGAACAAACAGATGAGAGAGAACCTGAAACTGAAAACAAAGCTGAGGAAAGTGATGAGGAAGAAGAAGAGGAGGAAGAAGAAGAAAAAGGTAGGTATACATCTTAAGACAAAGGAAGATTTAAAAATAAGTGCTGAATTGGATGTCAGTACGGTTTCAGACTATAGATTATTAATTCTTTGGAGTAATCAGTGTTTGAGGTTGAGTAAAATGTAACAAATTAGAATAGCTTTGGGAGTGAAAGAGGGTGCATGGCTATATGTGCAGATATTTCCTAATGTCTAACTTATGAAAAACCTAATTTATTAGACTTAAAACTTGATTTTAGGAAATAATTTCCTTTTTTAATGTGACTTTATTTGTAGTACCTATGGCACATCTCCACATGACAGTCTCAGTAGGTCCTGTTTTGCAATGGAAGGAAGCATCACATGGATTTTTTACATTATATCCATGTAACAGATGATATTGTGGTGGGCAGTCCAGGGACAAGAAATTCCTAACTGCTATGTACCTGGCAGAGAAGGAGAATACAATGCAGACAGACTGAGTGGCTCTATGATGGAGCCTCACAAGTAGTTTCTAATCTGGGAATCCAGTGGAAGCTATCGGGGAGCTCAGCTGAACAAAAAGCAATTTGTCATTAAGAGGAGACCATATTAATGAGGGAAGCCTTCTACATCTGCTGAGAAGGGAAGTTCTTGTGTGTCTACTCACAATCCTTGTGGTACGATAGGTATTGACTAAGGCTCAATCCTAATAACTCCATATTGGCCCAGACTAGTGTGGGTCCTCAGCTCTGTTTCAGATGGTCACTATTAATATAGTCAGACTGGAAATCTGGCCTCAGATATTCTTTCATAACCAGGGCAACTCATTCCATCCCTCCCTGGAGAACATTTTTTCTTACTGCTTGCTTCCTAACAAGGTAGAGCTCTGTAGGCATAAGATCTCTGAGTAGTTAGCTTTTATCTTTTCATTTTAGAAGCTATCTGCAAGGACTGATAATCCTAAATGGAATACTACTTCAGTGAGTTGTAAAATAAATTTTAAAAAATAGCAGGCAGACTTTGCAGCAGGAGTAGTAACTGAGGTGACATAGAGACACTTTAAAAAAGCAACAGTTTCATATAAATTGTGTCAGACTGCACTGCCATCTGAAATCTGACAGTTTGGAGGTTTTCTGTCCCCCCAATCTGATTTTGTGAATAACCATGTTATATTTAGGCCTACATGATGAGTCATTTTGATTGTGTTTCATTATATAATGTAACTCCTGTCAGAATGAATCAATCCTTTTTTGTTGGGGAAGTGTGGTGCCTCTGATTTTTACCCTGAATGTGAGAGTCGTGACTGGCCATTAACTATTCAATGGCATTACCCTGGCAGGACAATGGAAGCTACCCCCAGAGTCTGTTAAACTATCAGTCCATGCTGGGTTGGATGTGTAAGGTCCGCTCAAGGGCTGGATCATGAAAAATCACTTCATAAAAAAGTAAGATGTTTCACATTATCTTTGAGAGAGGCTTTCTAAGCAGCAGGGACACCATGGCCAGAGGAGAAGATGGTACAGGAGAGTCCTATGACACCCCCCCTCCCCCCCCCAAAGAAGTAGTTTTCAAACTTTCTTCCTTGGAACCCAGCTGAAAAAAAAATCATTTATGCCTGTGATCCAACAATTACATCTTTCAGCAATGCATTCCAGTCTTTCAGTGGTGACAGCAGGGGACACTATGACCTAGTCCATGAGAGTCTGTGACCCAGTACTAGGTCCTGACCCATGGTTTGAAAACCACTGCCCTAAAGGACTCTGACCAAAAATCCAAAAGATTCAGGTGTGGTGAGGACATGGGACAGACAGATTTGCATTCAGATATTTGTTGTTTATCCATAAATATGCAACTCTTGTGCTTTTCTATAAGCAAAATGCATGTGGTAAAAAAAATTCCTTTGCAAAGCCTATGTATTCCTTGCTTTGACTATCCATGTGATCTGTAAACAGTTAAACTGTAAACCCCAGTGCGCATGTGGGTGGACCTCTCTGGAGGGCATTCTTAGTCTATTGGGGTGAGTTGGGGAGTCTGTTTCTAGGGACCATCTACTGAAGCACTGCCCCACATTCCAAGACAGGAAGTTTATGTCCTGGGGTGTGCCTGGGATGTTACAACTGAAGTAAAAATACAACCTCAACAACAGAGGGATTATATCCAAATCTGCTTTTATTACATATGTAGATATATAGTTCAGCTCAGGTTTTAAACAAGTATGGTTCCAGTTAGTTGTAAATCAGTTCTGTAAATCTCTTGATTATGTAAATTATAAGATGCTGTTTGGAGTTCTTGTTAGTTCAGACTAGCATTTTACACTAAAAATTTGTGCAATGCTTTAAGTTAATTACATACTTCTTATGCATGTTTGGATATTATAGTTGATACCTTAAGATGTGCTGTAATTCTCCCCATTCACTCCATGTGGTAGCAGTGCAGCTTCCGAGTTTGTCTTACTATTTTGGAAATGTTATACTTAAGGGAAATTGTCTTTTGCAGAAAAGAGTCTCATTGTTGAAGGGAAGAGAGAGAAGAAAAAAGTAGAGAGATTGACCATGCAGGTGTCCTCGTTACAAAGGGAACCCTTTACAATTGCTCCAGGCAAGTTGGTCCTTTTATTTTAGAACTATAATTGTTCCATCTAGTAGTGAAACTTCTTAAATAGTTTGAAGTTGACTTAATCAATCATTTGTAGGTAAGATAACTGAGCCACCATAAATCTTAAAGTGTTGATTTCTTTCTATGGAAAGAATGGCTATTAAAATTACAAATGTGAAGAGGTTTTTATGTAACTTCTAACTAACACTGCTGAAATACTTGAACAAAGTACATTTCTAACAGATTTAAGGCAGGCACGTGATATAGAGCCACCATTTGTGAATGCAGGAGCTGCTGGAATAAAAGAAATGAGCAGGTCTGTATAACCTCTATCTGGACACAGTGTCAGGTAACAAAGGTGGCTAGCAAGTTATTTACTTATGATAGACACAGTAAGCAGGCAGACATCTTCCATCTGAAGGTTTTGGTTTAGTAGTAAAATTAAATGACCCGTCTACCCTAAACATATTTCAGTTCTAAATACTTGCTGTATTTAAAACATACTACAAGTTATAAACTGTCATTTTTTTAAGAGTATGAATGAGATACAATATAACTTGTTTTAACTCTTTCAGGAAAGGGACAAAAACTTTGTGAAATTGAAAGGATACAGTTTTTTTTGAGTAAGAAGAAAACAGATGAACTCAGAAATCTCCACAAACTCCTTTACAACAGGCCAGGCACAGTAAGCCTTTAAAGTCCATCTTCTGCATGATAAATAGCACTCATTTGGTATAGTAAAAACAGGTATAGTGTATCTTCACTTTTCCAAGTGAACATGTGCATCTTTTTAAAGCTACATAATTACAATTCCTGTGTACAGAATATTAGCTTTAAGGGACAAAGGCACTTAAACTCAAATCTGTGCAAAATCCTTTTTCTATTAAGGTTACAATAACGTCTAAGATTAGGAACGCACAAAATAATTCTCAATTCTTCAAATTGTTCACTCCAGGTGTTTGACAGCATTACATGCATAGTTGGTTTCACTGTGGTTTCTGTATTTTATGTGACACCTTCCTACAAGAGAAAAAAAAAAACCCTCTCCCATATGTTTGTAAAACCACAAAAACTGGCATGACTTGGTCTGATGTAGTACCCGAAACAACTTAATTTTTCTTTAGAGATGGATCACATTTCAAGAAGATGTTACCCCTTTAAAATAATGTCATTTACATGATTAATCTCTTTCAAGGGGTGAAATACAAATAATAAAATAAACTTAAAACTTGAAAAAACTTTGCTAGTGCAGAAAATGTTCCAAATCTTAATTTTCGTCAATAGCAAATTTGTTTCTGAGCCATTTATGCACTAATGATCATACACTGAGAGTTTTGATTCGGAGGTGGGAACAAATTTTGGTTATGGCTTATGATGTGGGGAGCATCCAGAGAAACTTAGAATGCAGATCAATCTAATATTTTTAGACTTCATTTCTAAAGGAGATGGTTTGAAATATAGCAGAGGTACTTGTTCTTAAGCCTTATGTGCATTAGGGAAATTGTTGAAATGGTTTCCTATCATTACTAACATTGGGGTCAGCTTCATTGGTGGTAGCAATGTGAGAAGGGTCTGAGTGTGGACAAGACACTGTAGTTTTAAGCACCCTGTAGACTACAACTGCTTCAAACAAATGTAGATGACTGAATGTTTAAAATATCAGCTTCTGGTCTAATGTAGAGCTCTCAATGTTGTAACCACTGGTGGAACTGAGCTGGTATTGGCAATGGTGGGAAATAGTTGCAAAAATTGCTTAGCTGAAGATTAAGTTCATAGAATATTGAAACTCAAACAATGTTGTTTTAAATCCAAGAAAGTATATGGAAAATACATGAAACCAGGAATCTAAAAATACAAGTCTAAAATTTGCTGTTGTTAAATGGCCAAAAAAAAAAAAAGTGGCATGGTATGTCATCCCCTTGCAAAATGTTGAGTTGAATAAAACTCAAACTACAGAAGACCAGGAAATGCAAAGTTAAGGTTTCCTATGCTACCTTAACACTACACTCTTCAAGCAGTATCCCAGTAAAGCCTGTTAAGGTTGTCTACACCAGTAGCCAATGGGATTTATTTGCATACACAACATGTGCAGTCAATGTGTTAGGAGTACCTATACTAAATGATAAGTTAGTAGTTGGTCCTGCTTGTTAAAGTTGTGTTTGCAGTAAGAGGGCATTTGTGTATTATTTTGAGGTGTGTGTGACAGAGTTGTGATTATAGTAGGAAATCTGTGTTTTGCTCCCTCCAATGTGTTTGAGCAAAGGGAACATCTACATGTGTGCTTTCAGGATCCACTGTGCATCATTTCAGTGCAGAATTGTGTACATTATTTCAGTAGCAGGCCATAGGCCTCTTATTACAAAGGATATTGTCAGCAGTTATATGGACTATGAAAGAATTCTAATGCCTTAATGATCATAGAAATGTAGGGCTGGTGGGGACTTTCATAGATCAAGTGCAGCTCCTTGTGTTGAGGCAGGGCCAAGTAAATCTAGACCAACTCCTGATCCATTGGACACTCATAGTATTTACAGATTCCCTGCTCCCAAGAAAACAGTAAGGATAACTTAACAAAATATAGAGATATGAATGATAGAAAGTCAAAGTATTGGAAACAAATGGTTACATTTGAAATAAAATCATAACATGTTCTAGAACCTATACTCTTTTAATTAGATACATCCGTATTTTAGAGCAACACTCACCTCAAAGTCCTTCTAGCCTTTTAATGCCAGGTTTGGTTGTGAGATTCCGTTCATGAGACTAATATGTTGTCAGTTTGCCTCCTAGGTGGAATATTCTAGGTGTCTGCTTGTACCGCACGATATATCATCGTGGTACTCAAACGTTTTGTATTGGTGACTCCTTGCACATAGCTAGCCTCTGAACGCCTACACCTGGCTGCTGTGGGCTCCCATCCTTGCACTGTGCCCTTTTTACCCCTAATCCTGGCAGCCCCCTCCTGTGCCACCTGGGGAAACAGGCCTGCATGCATGGAGTGGCAGGTATTGCTGCTTACTCCCACCTTGAAAGCTGCTTCTCCATGCCCCCCCAGGGAGCTGGGGGAGGGAGCAAGGAGCAATGTCAGGGCTGCAACCAGGTCACTTTCACCATTTGGGCTGCTTAACAGGAGGATAGAGAGCAGCAGCTCTTGATGTTTGCTTCAGAGCACTGCGCAAGTGAGGAAAGTGACCGGGATGTGGGGAGCCCTGGCATTGCTTCTTGCTGTCCCCCCACAGTCCTCTAAGGGGCATGTAGAAACATGGGGGCAAGGGGTGGAGTGAGCAGTATATCACCAATGTCCTCCTACTCCTTCCTCCACATTCCTCCACCAGGAGGAAGCAGAGAGGCTCCCAGCCCTGTGCCTGGCCAGGGTTGGGACTCTCAGTTTGAGAAGCAGTGATGCTTTGGAACAATCCATTGTCCTTATTCATGGACATGATGCACTACTCCTGGTTGTTCTATTTTATGGCTTTCCTATCCTGTTGAAATCACAATCTTATGATTAACCTTTGGCTTAGAATGCAAATAGATCTGTATTGTGAGGTGTACAATATCCAGTACACCAGATAGGGAGTTAAATATCTGTTACAGCCTGCCTGAAACTGACGTTCCTTAGCGAACTCTCACCTTCTTATCTGCCTTAAGAATATAATTTTCTGTTAAGAGATGTGTAAGGGCTGCTGGCTCTTGGTGGAGACCTCACATGCCATGAATTATTCATCTATCTGACAAGTCCCTGTAAAACTCTATGCATCCCCTGTGCCCTTTCCCAGTTGGTATCAAAAGGTTCCTTATTTTTAATTATGTTGAGTATCTGGTCACTGTTTACATTTTTAGGGAAGACTGAAGCAAAATAGGCACTATGCACCTCAGCCTTCTTGATGTCGTCAATTGTTAGCTCTCTTTCCCCACTAAATGGAGGACTTATACTTTCCTTCATTTTCTCTTGCTTCTTATGTATTTTTAAAAACATATTGCTCTTTATGTGCCTTTCTAGAAGTAACTAATTTTGTGCCTTAGGCTTTCTGAATTTTTCCGTACGGACTTGCACTATTCTTTTGTACTTCTTAGCAATTCGTCCATGTTTCCACTTTTTGCAGGACTTTTTTTTTTTTTTTAAAGGTTATTAAAAAGCTCCTCTTGGAGCCATGTTGGCTTACTACTATTCTTTCTCTCTTTCCTTAGTATTGGAATAATTGGCAAATGTGCATTTAATACAGTATCCTGTAGAAATTGTCAAGCTCTTCTGTGCTCCTTTGTCCCTTAGATTTTCTTCCCATTGACTTTACCTGTTAGTTCATATACTATAAGGTCAGAAGAACCATTATTAAATTCTGGTCTGACCTCCTGCACAACGCAGGCCACAGAATATCATCCACCGACTCCTGTAATGTGCTCCTAACCTAAGATTGAGTTATTGAAGTCCTCAAATAATGATTTAAAGACTTTGAGGTACAAAGAATCCACAAGCAAATGACTATATCCCATGCTGCAGAGGAACTTGAAAAGGTCCTTCAGGACCTATGCCCATCTGCCTTGAGGGAAAAAAATCCTTCCCAACCCCTGATATGGCAATCAGTTAAACCCTAAGCATGTGAGCAAGATTCAGTCAGACACCCAGAAATAAATTTTCTGTGGCAAGTCAGAACTCATCCTATCTAATATGGCATTGGGCATACAGTATTCCAGATGTATAATGGTACTAGCACCTCTCTACCCCTACTGGAAATACCTCACCTGGTGCATTTTAGAGCTGCATTAGCTTTTTTCTCAGTCACATCATAATACACCCAGTTCCTTCTCTTCCAACTCAAAAGTTCTTATTAGTCCCTAAATGCATGAACACGCACTTTCCACTGTTAAATTTTGTTCTGTTTTTTACTCCACTTTACAAGGTCATCCAGGTCTTGTTGGATGATATCCCAGTCTTTCTCTGTATTAGCAATACCTACTGAACTCTGAGTTTGTTAGTCTGCTTTTCTGAAGTCCACTGTCCATATTCTGCTCCTCTCATTCCTTCCTTTTCTTAGAGTAAGGAAATCTGTCATTTCATTATGACTTTCACCCAAACAGTTTTCCAGCTTCAGATTCGTAATCAATTCCTTCCTGTTGTTCAGATTCAAGTCTAAAATTGCAATTCCCCTGGTTATTTCCTCCTCCTTTTGAATCCAGAATTTGTCTCCAATACTTTACAAGAACTTATTGGACATTTTGTGTTTTGCTATATTTCTTTTCCAACAAGTGTCTGGGTAGTTAAAATTCCCCATTTCTGTTTTGAATGTTTGTTCTAAAAATGCCTTGTCTACCTCCTCTTATTGAGGTCTGTGGTAGATCTCTACTGTGATGAAGCACCTATTTCCCCCCCGCAACCACCCCTCCCCCCATTTTTAACTTTACCCAGAGACTTTCAACTGGTTTGCCTCTCACCTTCTTGACTTTAGAACGTATATAGGTATACTTGATACCTAATGCAACAGCAGCTCTCTTTGGCTGCCTGTCCTTCCTGAACAAGCTGTACTTCTCTGTACCAATATTGCAACATGAGATTTATCTCACCAGTCTCTGATGATAATTAAGTCACAATGTTTAAGTGAAAGTGCAGGTTGAATGGTCCTATAAGTAATGATATGTTTACATTTGAGATGTGAGGTCTGATTCCTAGCTCACATAGATATACTCAAACTAGCATGCTAAACATATCGGTATAACCACACAGGCAGCAGCTCAGGATAGCTCCCCAGCTACACATCCAGGAGGTCAAGGTGGGCTTGTATTCACATGGCTACCATAAGTCCTTGCCTATGCTACTCTTGCTGTGCTGATATTTTTAGTGTGCAGAATCACACCATCCATCTTAAATGTAGGTATGCCCTCAGGATAAGTGAATTGTAAAATTCTGGAAAATGTCTCTTAAATTGTACTCATGTGGTATTCTTTCTGGGGAGTTCGTGAAGTGGGAGAGTGAAGATATACCATGGTATGGCAATTTCTGAATATTATGTTGCCAGGATTGTGAGTGTGTGTGTTAAGATATTTCTCGAAGAGGACAGAGGTGAGGTGGTGTGAGCTTTCCTTTAAATAGTGTTAGTGGGAATCCTATGGATTGGAGTGAATGGGTCACAAAATGAGGTGAATAGCTTGCATGTTTCAGCAATTGTGAGATTGGGAGAGTAAAAGGATGAGAGAGCGGGTGGGAGTTAACAGAACATATTAGGAAAACGCTAAAAGAAGGCAGAGTTAAGCTTACATGGGCAACCTTAACTCTGCATTAAATTTTTTTGTCATTTTATTTCCTGGCTTTTTTAAAATTAGGAATTAATAATCATTCAGGCAGTTGTCCATGTCACGTTCCTCTGTTAGCATACCTAGGCAGCCTGCTTTATCATACCTCCACAGCCTGCCCTTGACCTATTCCGTGTGTTCCACACCCAAACTTCCCTACTGCAAGCAAAACATCTTCCTGAAATCTTCACTTCCTGGTATATAAATATTTATTACTCATTACTTTCCTCCTCCTGCCCCTCCCCCTTTATAATGCAAGTCACATGCAGTGCCTAGAGTACTGTGTTGCAAAGGAATAGTGTTCTTGGTTATGTTTCACAGTGGTTGGAAGGTGGAGTTTGTGTCAGGGCTGACGAGAGAAATTAGACGGGGTTTCTGTACCAATTACTAACACACTTACGTTGCAGAGAAAGACACATTCAGAGCTTGTAATGGTTCTATGCTGTACAGTACACATTTTCCAGTTAGCCATAAACCTTCCAATTTCCTGATGTTCAACAGTTAATAGCTTTCATGCAGCAGACCAGGGAACCAGCGACAGAACTGAGGCATGCCACCCGTCTCACCTGAGCCCCCAACCTCTCTCACCTACCACCTATTGACATTTATTCCCTTCCACTCACTGCAGCTCCAAACTCCCTTCCCAGAAGACATTCACATTCTATTCTCCCCATATCTCTAATTATACACCCCTCACCCCCCGCCGCAAATAAAATTGCTACTCATGACTCTCAAATTCTAGCAACTTCTCACCATTCAGTCCAAAATTTCCTTTGTTTTAGGTGAGGGCTTGTGATTAACTTATCCTTAGATATGTTCCTTGCTAGGTGACTTCATAGCCATTTCAGGTCTGCAATTCATCAATCATCATGACTACCTCTCAGTTCTGTGGTACAAGGCAGCAGAAGAAAGCTGGATTTTTAGGGTGTGGGGAGGTAACTCTCGAACCTTTGGTTAACTGACTCCAGATTTGGATCACATACACTATTTTCCTCATGAGGACATGATATTTCAAAGCAATCTGAGTAACTGGGTCTTAAAACACTTGCAAGAGTTGAATTTAAATTTAAAGCATGATGGGAATGGATATCCTCTAACAGTGTTTGTATAGTTGTAGTCACTGTGTTAAGGTATATTTTCTTAAATACTCTTCTCAGTTTGGGTTCCCCAAAGATATAGTGGGTGCTGTGCTCTTCCTTGTGTAAAATTTGACAGATTGAGATTATTTTGTCCTGAATCATATCAATTGGTTTTTTGCTCAGAGCTAGAGATCAAGTATCCTAGAAACTGTCTGGTTTTTTTTTTTTTTCTTCCAGTGCTCACATCATTAGAACCCCTAATCTCAAATGGCTCCAGATTTGGGTCATTAACCCTAACCTTCACTCCCTTGAGGCACATGAGATTTCAAAGAAATATGACTATGCATGTTGATTTTAGAGGACTTTTAGGACATCATAATGAAAACTTAACTATTGTGGTATTCTCAGACCATTGTAATGTCCTAGATCAATGCTGAAAAGCACCTGTTGGCTGAGGGACCTAATGACCAAAAAATGTGCTTTCCCAAATATTCAAGGCTAGGAAGGAATGAATCCTATATAGTAATTAAAAGATACTTTTAGTGGTATTAGATTTATTAGTGATATTCAGTACTCAAGATCTGACTTTAAAAATCACATAATTCTGATCTACTATCTGCTCCATTAATCCATAACTTCTATTCTGTCTTGCTAAAGGCCACTATTGAGAATTGCTAAATCTAAAACTTGAATAACAACTTTCAAATAGTGTAAAACTCTAATTTAGAATTATAGGGACTTCTGATCATGCCAGAACTGTAGCAGTAGGAAGATATTAAAACAATCTGATTTAAAGTATACATCCTAACTCTTTTTTCTGTTGAAAATTTAAAGAACATTGTTAAAACTGGTTATTTAATAGTAAAACAGCACAATAAAAATCAATTTGTTCTTTACCGTTTATGGTGCTTACTCAACTTGGGCAATAAAGCAGACTAGTCAACTTCTGCCTGTTAGGCACTGACAGAAAGCTACAGTTTGGATTGGAACCAGTACAGTGGTACGTCATAAAGCTGAAGAGGGGATAATCTCATCTGATCTTCTCTAACATAAACCATAGAATTTCATTCAGTTACCCCTGTACCCAATACCTTCTACTAAATCAAAACTTCCAGAAAGACACCCAGTCTTGAAAATGTTGAGATGGAAAATCCACCACTACTTCTGAAGGTTTAATCCAATGGTTATTCATGTTCATTGTTAAAAATGTGTGCTTTATTTCTCATTTGAATTTGTCTGGCTTCAGCTTCCAGGAAGAGGTTCTTTCTTTGCTTTTCTCCACTAGATTAATAAGTCCTATTGGCTATGTTATGTCTACATTGGCAAGTTAGTTTGAATTAAGGAGGCTTAATTCGAACGAACTAAAGCCATGGCTACACTAGGCTAAGTTCGAATAGGGCTTCAGAAGTAAGGCTGTAATTTGAACTAACTAGTTTGAATTAGCCAATGTGGCCATGTTAATTCAAACTAATTTCTTAGTTAGAACTAACTGGCCATTGAAATGAATGGGGATCGCTAATTCAAACTAAGCAAGTGCCATGAATGGCATTTGCTTAGTTCGAACTAACTTTTTCTAGTTCAAATTAAGCTAATTTGAACTAACTAAAATTAGTTTGAATTAGTTAGTTCGAACTAACTAATTCGAACTAATTTTAGCAAGTGTAGACATAGCTTTAGTGCCCAGTATCATAAAGTCACTTACATGCCATTGTCATCTTTTGATCTCCTTTTTGATTGGGCTCTGTTTCTCATGCCCAGATCCACAAAGATATTTAGGCACCTAGCTCCCATGACTTCTGTGGGAATTAGATGCTTAAATACTTTTGCGGATCTTATTTCTTTAGCTATGACACTGTGAAGGCAGGTCTACACTTAAATCATTGCATCGGTGCAACTGTGCTGCTGTAGTGCATAAGTGAAAATGCTCCTATGTTGAAGAGAGAGCTTCTTGCATTGGCATAATTAACTCACCTCTGTGAGAGGCAGTAGCTATTTTAACGGGAGAATCTCTCCTGCTGACATAGCGCTATCTAAACAGGGTTATGTTGGCATACGTCCCTCAGGGATTTTTGCATCCCTGAGCAATGTAGTTATATTGATATAAGTTTGTAGTGTATCCCTGGCCTGTATACATTTGTGAGATCTGAAGAAGAACTCTGTATAAACTTGAAGTGTTGTGTGTCTCAGTAACAGGAATTGGTCCAGTAATTACCAAATATTACCTCACGTACCTTATTTCTCTACTTGAGAGAGAGTCTTGAGTATTTTCTTGCATTTTACCATTACTATATATATTACTAAATAATGGCTGATCATGATGTCCTAATTTTGTATGCCATTTTGAGTTTAAGCATCTGAACAAAATTTCTTAAATAGTAATAAAACTGAGCTACAAACACATTGCTGGATGTAATCTATTAAATGTTTCCAGTGAGAAGTAATCAATGTGTTCTGTTTTAGGTTACCTCACTAAAGAAGAATGTGGGTCAGTTCAGTGGATTTCCATTTGAAAAAGGAAGTGACCAATATAAAAAAAAAGAAGAAATGTTAAAAAAGTAATGACTTCTATAACTACTTAATATAGCTTGAATCATGCTATTTACACTTATTTTCTAAGGTTTACTCCAGGTAATCTAAATTTTGGGCATAGGGACTGTTTTCTAGAGCTCTGTTTTGACTTTGAGCTCAATTTAAACAATTTAATTTCTTAATATGTTCTAAATATTGTTTCAAATCACTTTTATTTAAACATTTCTAAATAATTAGTTTCATTAGACATGCTTTTTCTTTAACTTCAGATGCAGCTTTAATTTTAACGGCACAGGATTGTACTAGAAAGCA
Organism: Pelusios castaneus; assembly: GCA_007922175.1. Lineage (NCBI taxonomy): Eukaryota > Metazoa > Chordata > Testudines > Pelomedusidae > Pelusios > Pelusios castaneus. The sequence continues at coordinate 41,208,061 of ML685766.1, forward strand.
ATTGCATGTTGTAATTTTTTCCTAGAGATTAGAAAAATATATTTAATGAATTTCCAACACCAAAATGACTGAAACTTCATGCAAAAGCTTGCATTATTTTCCTCTTGTATTTTGTGTGACCTGTGGGTGTTAGCAGATCTGTACCAAGAAGCAGACTCTTAGTTTCCTGTAACTCTGATCTTCCTTTCTCTGTACCACTTGTAAATGCTGTGTTTGGACAATGCAGCTCTCACATTTTGAGGTCTAGTTGACCCCAGTGCTCTCCACTGCATCTAATTATTTCACAAGGACTAGGAAGACTCCTGTGAGTAGCATGATGCTTTTCTCTGTGAGATGTTCCAAAGGGATAGCTGTGTTAGTCTAGTTCAGCAAAACAAACAAGGAGTCCTGTGGTACTTTTAAAGACTAACACATTTATTTATCGCATGAGCTTTTGTGGGAGAAAATTCCACTCCGTCAGACGCTTTGATGAAGTGGGATTTTCTCCCACGAAAGCTCATGCGATAAATAAATTTTAGTCTTTAAAAGTGCCACAGAGCTCCTTGTTTGTTTCTCTGTGAGAGACTCAGGTTTAGTTCCCAAGGTTAAACAGAATGCTGTGAAGGCACCAGATGCATCTCCTGCCAAAGGTATACTACTTCATATGCACTGGACTTTATAGTTGAGCAAGGAGCTCCTCTTGGCTCCAAAAGGAGCCCTATACATCCTTCCATATCTGAAAGAGCAAGTCCTTTTCAGAATTGCTAGAACTGTGGCTAGTAAAATGGTTAACACTCAATAAAAAATTTAACTCATCTATTTAGAATGTGAGAAGATCACACACCTTGTGCTGCTTTTTCAGTCTGACTTCATATTCAAGACAGTTTACTGGCTTGCATTTTGAAGTTAGTTATGGCAATTGGAATAGTGAGCAGACCTTCAGAGGTTTGTCCTTTGCTTTCTTTAGTTGGCTGAAAATCAGTGGAACTTGCAGATTTTTGTTTTCTATCTATTACTAGTTCCACGGGACATGCAGTTTTCAAGGATTTTAACTTTAAAAGTTAGTACTTATCAAATCATAGACCTACAAAACACATCATGGCAAACAGTCTAAAGATTAAAATCTTAGTCTGTAAGAGTTTTAGTTTAAGAACATTTACATTACTCTTGCTATGCAAAATATTATAAGATATACTTAAATACTTGCATATTTGCATTCATGACTAATATGAAAAGCAGCTGATGTACATTTGATTTGCTGGGCTAATCCTCTTCAACAAACTTTCCATGTTAATTCTTAAAATTCTGTTCTCTGAAAAGCAATAGCACAAGTTATTTTAGTACTTAGTACAGCTGATTATGTGCTTGCTTTACTAACTAGTTTTTATGCCACTTAGCAATGTAGAGCCTGTACAACTGTGTGGGGAAATTCCTACTGTACTGTTAATTATTTTCTGACTGCAGGGCCAAATGCCTCTTTGCAACCTCCCTATTTTCAATATGGTTGTACAAGCATAACTGAGTGCAATATTTGGTCTGCAGAATTTCTTACTAGTGAACAAGGGTAAAGCAGAAAGAATGGAACTTGAGTTTCAAACAAAAGATTGAGTTTGACTGCACAGGCAACTGGAATTTTTATTTATAAACTGAGTATATTTGGTATAGAAGGTACTGAAACAAATGAGCATGGCCTCAGTGACAGCTTCAACACTGTTCACAATACAACTGAACTTCAACACTTCCTGTCTTGCACCTTACCAAACATAATTATTTTATCCACAGATACCTCTTGTAGTACCATATAAACACTTATAAGGAGGTTTTGCATGAAAACAACCAGTATTTACACTTATTCAGAATTACTTCATAGCAGACCATTTAAACCTGTGTTGATGAAATATCTGGCAACATGTTCAGTTTATTGATCATATCATGAAAGGCTCTAACATAATGCATGCCAACAATAACACTGCTAATTGCCATAGAAGCCTTAATCAGTTTTATAACTTTGGTGAGGCTAAAAAAAATCTGAAAGTGTATTTAAGCAGTATCTATCATGTTTTTCTGCCTCAACAGCATAGCTTAGAGCAGAGGTAGTCGTAGACACAGCAGGGGCCAAATTCGAACAGCTGGACACTTTTGAATGGACCACAAAATCTTTTTATTTACTTATCATTTATTATTATTCTTGCATTTTCTCTGGAGTGTGGATCTTGACTACATCTCGACCATGAAATTTGGATCTTGACAAAAAATCGATTACCCCTGGTGTAGAGGTTATTGGTACTAGCCCCAACAGTTAAACTTCTGGAGTGCTCTCAGCACTTATAATTAGGTTCAAGCAAGTATCTACTTATCCTGTGTGACAGATGAAAGATTTGGAATGAATGTTGTAAAGGCAGCAACAGATGCTTTCTTGTCTCTCCCAATATGATCTACCCATGATCTGTTCTTTGCTGTCATCCAAGACTCCAATATAGTAGGAAACTGTATTGTTTTTCTGTCACCTTAGTGACTTTCAGGTTAAATCATGTTTCAAATAAATTCTCAGCTGAAATCTTTTAGTTTTTACATTGTGTTCATGTTGTAATAAAGCTAGAACAATAAGTTTAATTTTCTAGTTATTTTGCATTAGTCTAGCTGCAATTTCTGGATGGAAAATGTCATTGACCACTCTGATGGAAAAAACCAAACAATTTATATTCTTATTCTGCAAACCATAAACTGTAACATGACTCCCAGCTCTACTCCCCCTTTGTCCAAAATTGCTGATAAAGTAGATCAGCTTATCACAGTGTCTAATGTAGATTGGGGCATAACTACTAGGTGGCTAAAATTCAACCCAAATAAGACTTATGGAAAGGTTGGAGCAACCAAAAGAAATAATGGAGGCTGGAATATTTTTGGTGAGGAGTGCCTGAAAATTGGTCTGTCATATGGTCACTTGATTTGTCCTGGAGTGGATAACTTCCCATCCCCAGGTTTGAAAGTACTTTCATTGTGGCTAGAGAAAATTTTCTGCGGAAACTGCTACTTATATTGCAGGTATATTTATATCCCACCGCATGTAGTTTTGAGTTAGGTTTAGGGAAATTGTTGAGAAGAGGGACTTATTTTCATTGGCTCTTGATAGTAGATAACTGTTTTTGTAAACACCTATGAATAGGTATAGATGCAGTTGGGAGTTCTTAAGTGAGTACTGCCTACACCTGTAGTTGCTTGTAGACTCAGTGCCTAAACCAAAAGTGTCCCAAACCACAATTCTTAAATGTTGACTTTTTTTTTAATAACCTGTTCAGATAATTTAATTGTGTCTTCGTTCAGATTCAGGAACGCCATGTTGAAAAGTATCTGTGAGGTCCTTGATTTGGAAAGATCAGGAGTTAATAATGAACTGGTTACCAGAATCTTAAACTTCCTAATGCATCCAAAACCTTCAGGAAAGGTGAGGCACAATTTTATTTTGCTTATTCATTAAGATTTCAACCTGGGGTGGGAGGTGGGCATTAAAAAAAGTAGTAATGGAGATGTACAATATTGTCTTACCCTGTATGCTCCCCTTCCCAAATAAAATTATTTTTGGTACTATAGCCAAAGAAGTGGGTGGCTTTCCGAAAGTAAATGTTGTTCTAAATCTGCTCCCACAATGACTCTTAATAAATCTGGCGAGAGATAGCATGTATAGGGCTGCAGGCTTTGGCAGAAGCCACAAGCTTGCCCTTCCGTTTTGTGTTCCCATGATGCTCAGCTATACTGCAAGAGCATGCATAGGTCCAAGAGCAACTCCAGCTCATGGAGTTACCATTGGACATCCCTACCCAAGCAGCATGTAGCCTTTTTGCTGTGTAAGGAACAGAAAGGGAGATATGAATTGTGAGGGTGAGGGGAGGAGTAGAAATGAGGTAGGGGAAGGGAGGAAGATGAGAATGGACAAAAAAATGGTGGCAGCATGGCGTGAGGGAACATTGAGGGTGGAAACATCCTTCAACTGATTCATCACAAGGTGGGGGGGAGGTTCACCAGAGAATGTTTGAGAGCCACTGCTTTATTAGCACAGGAGTGTGTAACTGCACTAAAACCAGCTGCACAAAATACTTAATTACAATAATTATGCTTCTGCTACTCCACCTTAGTTTTTTTCTTTTAACCTAAGAACAATACACAACTGGTCAAAGGGCATCATTGCTTATCAAAATTCCCTTTATTTTTTTATTTTTGGACTGGGGCAGATATTTCCAGCTCTGTCACAGTTAACTTAAGTGCTATTCTATCCTGGAAAGTTTCCATCACTGAGGAGTTAATGTTTGTGTCTCAATGGTCTTCCACTCTAGTTTGTTCAGTTTACACAGAAAAATCTAATAGCTTCTAGACCTACACGTCAGTGTAGGTTCTTTCCTTTTCATGAATCATCCCCAATGACAGTAATAAATCTGCTTTGGATTACACCTGTGAAAGTACATGGAAGGCTTTTAAAAGAGACATGGAATCCCCGAATGCCATTTTCAAAGTGGGAACCACACTAGAATGGATAAATTGAGCGAATACTTGAGTGCTCCATACCAAGATGTGTATGTAAAGCAGAAAATATGGAGCTCTTAATATAATTTTAAATTACCATGTACTTCAGACAAACGTCTTTTGACACATTGAAGGGGTTAGATTTAAAATGAAGCATACAGAACTAAAATAGTACTGTGTGTGCTTTCAACCTTGAAATGCTGAACTTTATAGAGGTCTGCATATTAATGGAGATTAAAACTCTTCTCCATCCTCTGATATCTTTCTCTTCACATTTCACCTGTGGTTAGTGTGAGCAGTTGGCAGGCTTTGTGATCATTGGTGTTTAGTCTCACCAGTGAGATAAAAAAAATTGAAAAATAACTTCAGATAGTTGGATGTTTTATAGCATTATAGCTGAGGAATTAATTTAACTTTGCCTCTGTTTGGGGTGGGAGGAAGAAAAATATATAGGTAAAATGCACATCTGGAATTTTGTCCAGGTTGAGGAACTTTCATTTTGTAGCCCTCCATTATTGCTGTTTCTACTATGATTCTGTAGTGTAGATTGTCAGATGGACATATTTGGAGAAGAGTGTAGTTGATAAAGTAACGTACAGCAATACCTATCAAAGTAGCTTCACCAAACATCAGCTCTAAAGCTGTTCCCATTGGGCAGAAACAGTAACCCATTCATATATAATGCAAATATTTACTTAAACCCAGCAGGCAGAGTTCTGTCTAAAAATGAGGCATGCACAGTGCTCTGAAACCTATTAAATGTGGACTAGACTGCCAGGAGAATTGCACAATTAGGGAGCAATCCACTGAAAATGTTGCTCTCTAGTTTTCAAGATGCTTATATGGGCACTTAGAGACAAATTGGGTGAGGTAATATCTTTTATTACCAACTCCTGTTGGTGAGAGAGATAAGCTTTCAAGCTTACACAGAGCTTGTCAAGTCTGGAAAATGTACTCAGTGTCACAGCTAAATTCTGTCAGCAGAATGCATACAGGGTTCTCTGCTGACAGTGTTAAATTGGCTGATGGGATTGCAGTGCCCATCTTCCAAAAAGGGAAGGAGGAGGAGCTGGGGAACTACAGACCAGTCAGTCTCACCAGGGCAACAAAAACGATTAGGGGGCTGAAGCATGTGACTTATGAGGAGAGGCTGAAGGAACTAGGCTTGTTTAGTCTGCAGAAGAGACGAATGGGGGAGGGATTGGGTAGCAGCCTTCAACTGCCTGAAAGTGGGGTTCCAAGGAGGATGGAGCTAGGCTGTTCTCAGTGCTGGTAGATGACAGAATAAGGAGCATTGGTCTGAAGTTGCAGTACAGGAGGTCTAGGTTGGATATTGGGCAAATCTTTTTCACTAAAAGGGTGGCAAAGCACTGGGGAAGGGCTTACCTACAGTGGTGATGGAATCCCCATCCTTAGAGGTTTTTAAGGCCCAGCTTGACACAGAACTCTGGTTGGGGGATTTACTTGGGGTTGGCCCTGCTTTGAGTAGGGGGTTGGACTAGATGACCTTCTGAGGACCCTTCCAATCTTAATATTTTATGATTCTATTGTTATGACTCAAAAGTAGAGGCTGTCTGTAATGCCAATTCACAGTTGGTTTAAAGATTTAGTTTATAACCAATATTTTGGATTATATTTGATTCAGTTGGAAGTTCAATATAGTAAATGAAGTGCAGGTGTGTTGTGCTCAGACTAATCCCTTTCTAGGCAGGTGGGTTGTCAGAGTCTGTATTAAATGAAGCTTCAGAATGGTCTTCAGTGATAACTCTAAAATACCTTTCTCATTTCCAGAATGAGCCAGTATGGTTGATAATGTCTCCGTCAACACGAAAAAGATGTCACATATTTTAATAATAAAAAATCATATATTTTTAATCATTAAAAAAAGGCCTAACATCTGGAAATTTTAGTTGGGGAGGAGAAGGAAGAGGCTCAAAGAATCCAGGGTTCCCTTGTAAAAAGTATTTGTATTTCTATAAAAATACCTGTTTTTTATATCTGAAAAAAATAAGCTAATTTGAGTCAGTTTTTGAGATAATGGGTTAAAATGAATGGAGGGAAAGATGTTAGTTCTCAATGACTGACACTCCCTTTTTTGGGGGCGGGGGAGACGGAAGGAATAGGTACAACAAACTATAAACTTGGTGTTCACATAATTCTCCAAACTGTAGAGACACATATGGAGGTATAATTTTAATGTAATTGTTTTATTATGTTCTAAATTGGTCTTGAACTTAAATAAAACAACCTCTTCAGTTTTTTTAAAACAGTGAAAACGGTTCATTTTAAAATGATGAAACATAGACTTTAAGGTTAAGATTTTATCAAGGTTATTTTTAGTAAAAGTCCTGGACAGATCACAGACAATAAACAAAAATTCATGGAACTCATGACATGTCTGTGACTTTGCTAAAAATAATGGGACAGGAGAGAGGGGGGACAGAGTTGAGGGAGATGGGGAAGAATGACAGCTGGAGTTCATGAGGGGATTGGCCCTGGAATAGCTATTTATCCATGAGTTCCTGAGGCTGAACCTGGAGCAGCTGTTTTGAGGTGTCCAGGGGTGGGGGGCCAGCTGGCTGCTGCCAAACATCCAATGAGTTGGCAGTACTAGGGGCCGACAGCTGCTCCAGCCCTGCTCCAGAAAGAGTCATGGAGGCCTTAGAATCACAGAATCTGTGACCTCCATGCCAGAATCATGTGCTCACTGATGATAGTAAGAGACATCTGGTGGTTGTCAAAAGCACATTAACCTAAACTTTATCTCAAACAGCCATTGCCAAAGTCTAAAAAAACACCCAGCAAAGGCGGCAAAAAAGAACGCAGTAGCTCAGGAACTGCACGAAAAGTAAAACGCACCAAATGTCCTGAAATTTTGTCTGATGAATCTAGTAGTGAGGAGGATGAAAAGAAAGAGAAGGATGAATCTTCAGAAGAAGAGAAAGAGAGTGAAGAGGAGGTAAATATAACACAACTTCCTTTTTAGCATAAGGATGAATGAGTTTGTCTTGCTTAGTTTGTAACTAGCTGAATATGTTACTGAATGGTGGGTTTCATTATAGTGTTAGTGATTTAGGGGATTTTGGTTTTGGTTTTTTTTAAAGGTGGGAAGTAAGGTATAGTTAGTTGCAAGGATTGCTTCACAGGTGGACAACTTGAGACAAAAAGTTCATAAGGTACTATATATCAGGAAGACCTGGCTTTTTCCAGTGCCAGAAATATGGTGTGATCCAAGAACTTAAGACTTCCAGGGATGAAGAAACACCAGAAATCAGAGGATCTGATTCTGATCTCAGATGCTTACATGGATCTTGTAAAATCAGTTGCTGCATGTGATGGAATTTTTTTTAAACATTTCTAACAAGTAGTGTGGTCAAGGAAAGAAATTTAAGGGTTGCCTTTCTTATCCCTCCCAGTGACATTAACTTTGGAAGATGCCAGTGCCTTCTGACCAGGGATTACTGTTGAGAGACCTACAGTTAAAACAAGCATTGTAGCATTGAGTAAATAAAGTTACTCGCACATATCTAGCATTGGAACATCAGTTCCAGATTCTTGTTGTTCTACAGTGGTCCCTCAATTTTTTATTTGTACAAAATTAAGCAGCCTTAAAGGGTTTTCTTCAAAACTCTGAAAGGTTATAATTCCTCCATATTCAATTTTTTTACTCCTATTCTTTTTGGAACTTTATGGAAAAATAACTTTTTTCCTCATACAGTCACAGACTAAGAACCTTCCCCTCACTTCTTCCTTCCATCTCTTGTCTCAGAAAAGGTACAGAATGTGGAGTGGCAATACAAGCATCTTGGCATTGACTGAGCCCTAGAGTATATGAGTGAAGAGATTTCAGGCTTCGTATCCTTTGATGCCTTGCCTTTTCAGATGAGACTATTACCAGCAATTATGGCTGTGGGGTTTGTAATAAGGACACCAATTCACTAATTACAGGACTGAAACATATCATATAAACCACTGAACCAGAGGTGATAGTAAAATTTCAGCCACTACTGCTCTGGGCTGCATCCAGATTTATGACCCTCAAGTATGGTAGGTCATACATCTGAAAAGTCTGAGCTATACAGGTAGTTAATCATGAAAACTTTTTGTTGGAAGGCAAATTCATTGATCTTCAAAATGAAAATGTCATAAAATGACAATGATATTCCACCACCATTTTCCATAAAACAAGGTTGGAACTACCCATTTTTTGGTGGAGCTTACAGTTGGTGAATTGAAAGAGGGCTGGGTTACTAAAAGCTAATTTTATATTTTGTTCATCTCTTCACCAGTACAATCTTCCTGCTGTGAGAGGAATCTGGCTCTCTGTGGCAGGAGTCTTCTTTAGAAATCCTTTTTTCCAAGAGCTCAGCTGTACCTATAAAAGATAGGTAAGCCCCACTCACCTCAGTTTTTTGCCTTCCTTCAAGAGGTAGTTATCAGGCAAAATCTGAAAAGTTTTAGGTGGCTGACATTCCTAAGGAGTTTTTACAGTCCCACCTCAGTGGTACTATAATGTTGGAGAACTTCAAAGGAAACCTGATTGGCTCATGAAAAAAACTACTCTGCTCTTAAAATATTCTCCCTCTTATGCTGTACATGGGCAGCTCTTCTGATTGGGGGCCTTAAAGGAGAATATTCAGCTGCTTCTGTGAAAACGTTGCCTATACCAGCATGGGGTTTTCTCCTGTTGGCATAGGTAATCCACCTCCCTGAGAGAGGAGTTACTTTAGGGTTAGATCAGTTTAACTGTGTCACTTGATATGGATTTTTCACACATAGGTTGACATAGGTATAGTGCCCTAATTTTCTAGGGTAGGCCAAAGTAAATTTTAAGTGGTTACCCCAATTTCATGTAGATTCAGACCCAAGTTGTCTGACCAGTGAGAGATTGTTAACTTAAAATCAACTTGGTCAGACTTTCATGTGTGAAGTTATTGGGGAGAAAAAACTGACAAACCTGCTTATTGATGACTGAACAGTGACTGTCTCTAGCTCAGTTGTGGTAGGTGGAAAGAGGGGTGGGTGTATGGGGGGGGAAATTTTTTAAAAAAATTTGAACACAGAGCAAAAAAAAATTCAGATGTAACAGCCTTTGAGCAGCACAACTAAAAATTAGCCAGAATATCCTGGTTTAGTTAGCTCAACAGAGTAGAATAGCCTGACTGTTGGAGTCATGGGTGTAGAATGGTTGGGACATGTGAATCATCAGACATCTGCATGCTTCTCTTAGTTGAGATTCAGAAAAAAGACAGTTTTAGTATTGTCAGGTTTCAAAGACAATTTCTAGAAAACGGTCTCGATTCTGAGGAAATAACATTTCTCAAATGTTATAAGGCAGACTGAGTTCTATTTGAATTTCTAATCTTGGCTACGGAGCAAACACTTAAACCAAAGCATTTTAATTTAAGAAATGACTAAAGGATGTGTGTGTGTATTTCCTGGTGACTGCAGGGACAAAGTTCTCAATGCTTCTATTGCCACAGCAAAGCCAACAACTCTGAAGGAGTAATAGGGATTCTAGTCTGGCTGGGGCACCAACACACTTAACTAAATTTTATGGATTTATACATCAAAGCAATGAGCTAAAAGTCCTGTTTGTTTTCTCACATCAAATTGTTTTGCACAAGTTACAATTTACAGGACTTAAGCTTAACTTTGACTCTACCAAACTTCTTATTTTTGCAGTATCATTTGATACTAAACAGTGTTGTGGGGTTCCATGCTTGTCTCAATAATTTCCAGAGGAGGTTTCTAGGGCAGGCAGTTAAACAGTGATCCTGAGACTTAAATACTTGCTTAACTTGTGTCAAAGAAAACCCATCTATCATGTATTTTCTATTCACTCAGTTGATTTTAACTTCAGGAAACATGTAGTTTTTGTATGTATGTCTTTACAGCATCATAACTGAGCCAATTGTGTGCATTCATTAAAGTAGTTCACTTCTACTAGTAAAAATTCATCCATATATAGTAGTTAGAGACCATAAAGCCATTCTTCAGCCTGACTGCAGGGAGAAGGGATGCTGAGTTGCAGTATTGTGGGCACAGTTGGAAACTAAAACTAGATTGTTCATAGAATACCATGGTTTGCTTGTTTAGTTTTAATCCGACTGTCAAGGGGCCTGTGGCAAGGCAGGATGGTGCCTAAACTGTTCTAGAAATCAGATGAATTGGCATTTAGTTACTGGTACTCGTCTAAAAGGAACAGAGTATAGTTGCTATTTGAAACATAGCCCAGGCTACTTAAGCGTTGAGATGATAAAGCTGACAAAGTAAAAGGAGAGTGTTTTCTTTAGACAGGAGTTGGCATTCTATTAGTGGATGGCTTCTGAGGTGCAGCACCTGTTTGTTTTTGGCAGATTGGAACAATTATGCACATGTCTGGCTTTCTGTTTTAAAGGATAGTCACTACTTGTACAAAAAATTAGAATCTGCTTTGGAATATGCATTGATAGGACGCTATTGTAGTAAGTGTAATTCAACAATGAAATTACTAAAAATGGCACCTTTAATTCCTGTGTCTGACAGTATCATTGATTGTGAACTGATCCTGTATGTCCTACTTACTTACAGATGTAACCAGGATTCTTTCCTTCTTAATTCATCACCAGTGAAATGGTCTGAATTTGGTATACAGAATAGCAGTTAAACTCATACATTCTTGTTTAAGACTAATGGGATTGTGCAGGAGAAGGAGGTTTGAAACTTTGCTGGCAAAAGCTCTATTGCTTGTGATGCTGTGTGAGCAGGGGAAAATGTAGCTTTCATGAATGCCAGCGTGGAATGATCTTGAGTCCCTTTTTAGGATTGGCAGTTTAAAAAATACCTCACAGATAAATTCAGTTTACAATAACTATTGAATCATCTGCCATTATGTCCCTGTTCAAAGTAGAACTGCAATTTAATTAGGTCTGTAAAGATACCTCCTTACAGGGAAAAAACTGCTCTCCAAGAGTATCAGATCTAATTAAGAATAGTGATGCACAATCACCAGCATTGCTAGATAAGTTTCAGTTGTTCATTAAAACAATCAAGAATTTGATTGTCTGGTTTGAGCTCCAGAGTTTCTGCAAAGTTTAAATCCAATTTTGAAGATCCAGATTTTAACTTTCATAGTACCTATATATTTTCCTCACTATCAACTGTTAGAGCTTTAAACTGTCAATAGATTACATCTGAATTTAATAATGCAGTTTGCAGAGTCATCACAAATGTTTCTCATACCCATGTATTACTACTAGTGGGGACTGAGGGCTGTTGTGCTATAAGTCAGGATTCAATCCATCCTTTTCCCTTCTACAGCAACCGAAGAAAGCATCTAAAAAAGAAAAACCTAAGCAAAAGATGCCTTCTAAAACCAAGAAAGCTGTGAAGAGTGCTAATGTCAAGAAAGCAGATAGCAGCACTACAAAGAAGAATCAGAACAGTTCCAAAAAAGGTATAGGTTTTACTTATTCTTTTTCTTTAAATAGCATTGTTACTTAATTTAAAAGATGAGTGTTACTATAAAAGCAAAATGTTTGCATACTTTTTACTGTGTGTTTTTGCTAATTTACATTTGAAATATCAGGAGAGGAGACCCATTTGGGTTGGGGGAGCCTGGGCAAGACCTTTAACAGAACCTATAGAGTGATTTAACAGATTCTTATCTGATCCGCAGCCTGAAACTAGGGAGAAACTGAATTGCAGTACGCTGTAATAGGATTGAAAATAAAACTATTTTTTTTATAAATACCATCTATTTAAAACTAATTCAGCAAAATATGATCTTTCAGACTGCCAAGAAATCACATAGGGAAGGGTGGCAGCATGGGTGTTCTGTGGGAGAACTGCCCAGGGTTCTATTCTGGATGAAGGAAGCAGCAGGGACACATCAAACATTTTGAATTCTAATAAAATAAACCTTCCAGATTTAGAAAGTGAATCTGAGGATAGTTCAGATGATGAACCTCTAATCAAGAAGTTGAAGAAACCACCTACAGATGAAGATCTTAAGGAAACTGTCAAGAAGTTGTTGGCCAATGCAAATTTGGAGGAAGTCACAATGAAACAGATTTGCAAAGAGGCATGTATAAAGATTCTACAGTTTTGTTTAAAGCATGTAAAGTTATTTATAAATTAACTTTGATATTCCTCATTTTGTTTTGTAAACTATTTGAGACTGTGTGAAAATGTAAATATTTCATATTAATTGCACTGAAAAATATGTAACTGTATAAAGCTGTCTGATTTCAGTCTTTGATTTTGAACTAAGCAACATTAAATGTGGTCGTCACTTGGCTGGAAAGTCTAAAAGAAAAACTCAGGATCCTGAAGGTTAGCAGAGGATGTCTCTCTTCCTCAGTCAGCCTCTCTTCCCCCTCCCCCCCCCATATGCCCAGCCGTTCCATTTTGTGACTTTAGTCCTCCTTTGTTTTTGTCAAGATGCCTGAATTCAAAAGAAAACATTGATTCAAAATATTAGGACTTGTGCAAAATTTTGTTTTCAGCTGGAACTGAAACTAAAAATCTTTTCAGTTCTTTCAGAATTGCTAAGAAGTTAAAATCTATTTGCCCATTTAGAGACTTTTCCACCAACTTGGCTGCTGATGGCAGTAAAACAGTACCAGTTTAACAAGAACCCTGTCATTGATTAAAGAACCCAAATCTTTATTTACTGCTTCGTACTGATGTGGAGTGCAGTTGACAATCTAGAGCAGTGGTTCACAGACTACATCTAAGGGGTCAGCAAAAGAGAGAGACTGAAAACTGATTGAACAGAATTCAACTATATGTACAAATAGATTTCTAAAGGGGTCCACAAATGCGAAAAGATTGAGAGAAGCTGGTCTAGAGTAGGGTCGGCAACCCAAACAGATAAGAGCCATTTAAAAAAATTCTTTCAATAACCAAAAGCAAACGCCAAGTATTTTGAGAGCCGCAATGGGTTTGCCTGCCTGTGTCTGCTGCCTCAGCACCCATGCCCACTACTGGGGGACCCTGCAGGCAGCCTATAGCTGGCTCCAGGCTCTTCCCCCATGAGGGGACTGGCCCAGTTCCCAGCTCTCCCCACGAGCCCTGCTCCCCTTGTCCCCTCCCACCCAGTGGGGTCTGGCCCCACATAGGTGCTGCTGCAGAGCATGCTGCCTAGGCTGGAGAGGCAGGGATTTAAATTTCCCCCTCTACCCTGGGCGTGCTGCAGTGGGGAGGGGCTGGCAGCTCTTCCCTCTGCTCACAGGCAGAGCTCAAGGGGTGCATCTACACTGGCAAGTTAGGTCGACTTAAGGACACTTAAGTCGACCTAAACAAAGTCGCGTCCACACTGGGCTTTTCTTAAGTCGACTTAACACCTCCTTTTAGGTCAACTTAAGCCTTAAGTCGGCTCCTTAAGTAGACTTAAGGCCAGTGTAGTCACATTGTCGACTTAAAGCCAATATAACGGCTATGTCTGTTAAGTTGACTTAACAAGGTCGACTTAACTTTAAGTGTAGACATAGCCAAGGCAAACAACCTGTGCCTGCCAGGAACTAAGACTCAGTGCACTGGCTGGGGACACAGAGCTGCAAGGGAGGCAGCCAAGGAGCCACAGGTTGCCGTGAGCAGTGGTTCTCAACCTTTTGTGGGTTGCAACATGCTAGGCGCTGTATCGCAACCCTGCAAGATACACCAGCACCCAGGCCAAATCCAGCCATCTCCTCAGCTCGCCTTGATACAGTGGTTGAGAACCGCTGGTCTAGACTCAGATACCACATACCTGCTGGAAGGCAGCCTGAGTTGCTTGACCCCAGGTATTCGGTCATCTACACACTGTTCTTTGTTACTGTGAAAACTGTAACCCTGTTATGATTTAAAAATAACTGCTATAGAAACACTTTCAAATACTGTATTTAGGCAAAACGGGAGGGAAACAAGACTGACGTGTAATCTAAATATAAGTTGCACAACTCCATCTCTTCTGCACTAAAATTAAAGTTAATATGTTCTAAAAATAAAAGCAAGACTTTTCACGCACACTAACTCTTCTGTATTGCTTGTTTTAGGTTTATGAAAGTTATCCCAGTTATGACTTGTCTGAAAGGAAAGATTTCATCAAAAAGACAGTTAAAGAGGTAAAAGCATATTTGAATTTTGGGGGGGGGGAAACAAAAATCTGTCAGAAGTGGGGACACTTGTACTACTAGCTTCTAAAAGCTTGATTTTTAGTATGGGAAGTGACCAAAAAAGAGTTTTCCGCTGAACCTTGATTCAGGAGCTGGATCATTTCCCTATCTGGTATTCATCCAAAAGCTCCCACAGTCAGGGTTTTTTCTTTTACATTAGTCAAACCTGAACTTCACTCCATATACGTTCAATAATTTCCTTCTCTTTAGGAGTTACTATTGAGGAAGAACTAAAATAGAGAAGCTATCATGGCCTCAATTAATCTAATCTAGCATAATTAATAATGCACTGCTCTTAAAGGGCCCAACCATGGCCTGGGCTACACAATTTTGGAATGCAAGGCACTGACTCCTGTTTTATTACCTGTGATGAAGGTAAAGGACACAGGTTTCACAAGGCTATGTCTCCACCTCATGCAGCTGTGTAAAAGGGGGGAGAGTAGGCAGAGACTAGCCGCTAAAGCTTTGGCTTGGCGCACATCCCCACACGCACACCCAGTTGCCAGTTATGAGGCTGCCTTGCGGAGAGTACTCTGCATCTGGTGTAGACCTGGCCTAGCATGCTCCCTCCTCAGAGCAGGAGCGGAACCAGGAAGGAGACTGACTCTCTGAATCAAAATGTGGCTTTCCCTCTGGCTGCTCCAGTGATAGCACCCTTCATGCAGACTCATGAATGAATCCATAGCTAACACTTCACTTCAAGTGCATTTCTTTTGTTTCTCCCTAAAAGAAAACATGGGAGGAGTAAGGGAAACAGTACTTCAGTTAGTAAGAATACAGAAGCATTGAAAGTGAACTTATTTTATTTTAAACCCTCTAATGCAAATTATGGATGAATCAAAATAATGAATGCACTTATGTACACGCCAGTTAAGCCACAGTAGCACATCCTACCACTAGTTGGCACCAAAGAGTTTTTGGTAGCACTAAAATGGGATGGTTGAGAGGTGTGTAACCATTACCTAACTAGTGTTTGTGCATGTTCTTGAACAGCCTTTATCTTAATGTTAGATGGGTGTGGAATTGACTAAAGAGAGACTCTTATTTCAGTTGATTTCATGATCTAATTTGACTGGAGGAAATGAGGACTGCTGATTTACGTTCCCATGGATCTGAAGATCTGATAGACACCAGCAAAAAGAATGTTTGAGGCATCATATTGTGTTTAGTCAGAGCTGATTCTGCTGATCTAGTATAAATGTATATTGCTTTGTGTACCTTTTAATAATTGCATTTTATGCAATTTTTAGTTTACATGCTAAGGTGGTTTTTTTGCGTGGTAATAAATGTTCCCTTTTTATAGTTCTGTACATTTTGAATTGCTTTGTAGTCATAGATTCACTGAGACGATCATTGCTTTTAATGTGCTTTAGTACCCTGCATAATTTTTTTTAGAATCAAGTAGAGAACTTTCATAAGTGTTTGCAGAGATTGTCTGGAATATTGCAGTATTGGTTATACAAATTATGAGCACATATTCTGAAAATTGCTCATACTAGTGTTCTTCGTATTCTGATTTACATGCTATAAATTCAGGATACTCTATACATTAGTCTTGCATGTGGATACACTGAACTGTCAAAGCATGGTAACTAATTGGCATATAGATGTTATTTTTGTACTTTTAAAGACTGTGTATATAAAGTTATTTCTGATTTCTGTTGTGCAAATCAGTTTTTTAAATCTAGTTATCTTAGAGAACTTATGACATGTCAGTGTTCGGCAGTGATGCTGGGATGAAAAGTGGGAAGTTCCCTCAACATTACACAAGAGCTGAAATTTTATTGTCCAATCTTGCCTTTAAGGAAGATTCAGGTGTGATTTTATACTTAAGCTTTTCAGTGTTGAACTTTGTATGAAAGGCTACAGATGCATTTGTCCCAATGGCTTGACATAGTATATTAATAAAGTTTAAAGTGAAGGCTTTAGGGAAAAAAATGTTGGATTCTATGTCCAAAATTCGCAGAAGTGGGTGCCTAAAGTGTTGAACACCTGTCGGGCTTAACAACTGAAAATCAAACCACAGTTTAAGAGCCTACTCTGGATAGTACTTCTTTGAGTGATTGCTCCTGTCTATTCCATGATAGGTGTGCGCGTGCCATGGGTACAGCTCACCGGAGATTTTTTCCCCAGATTTGGGCTATGGTACTCAAGAATCACTTCTCAAACTTTGGCCCACTGCATTTGGTTCAAAGTGGAAATTTTCACAAACTTTTTTGCTGACCATATACTTTCATGAGATTACAGAGAGCCACAAAATCATAGTTTATATAAAATACTAACAGAGGCCAAACAGAAATTGTGTGTTGCTATCAATGTGTGAACAACAAATCTCTTAATGACTCCAGTATTGTTCAAGAGCAAAGCATTTTAAAAATTTTAGTATTCTATATTTGCAAAATTAGGGGGCACAAAATAATTTAAATTCTGAAAATGTTCAGCCAGTCAGGATGCTAACTAATCTTTTTATAATTTCTTTGCATGTAATCCTTTATTAAAAGGCTGAATGTAACAGTTTTGTATTCAATAAATGTCTTTCAGAAAAACTTAATTTTGATACTCACTTACCTGTAAGTAAAACTCTACAGAAGAAATCTGTTCAGAATGCAGGCAAATATTTCTCTGCTTTAGAGGTGTGATTTATGCAGTATCATGGCCAGTCATTGATATGACTAGAAAAAAAAAAACTATTGATGTGCAATTGCTTTGAACCATCTTATCCAATTTGACAAAGGCATTCAAACTATTTCAAAAATCATGATAAAGCAGTTAGTTACTTGTCACTGAATATTATGTTGTCCCTGGGTTGAACAATAATAGGCTATTCTTAAAATGTACATCTGAAGATATGTAAACAACACTCATAGCCAAGTCTTCACCTTATTTGAATTAGGTGGGCAAGACAGAAGTTACTGAATTTCTTCTCAAAGGCCTTTCCTCCTCCTCATGGAGGAAAACTCAAATGAAAGCTATAATGCAGACTGTTACCATCGTGATCTAACCGTACGGTATCTGAACAACATCAACATTACACTATATTTACTAATGTAAATGCATTTTTAGTGTGCTTGTGACACTTCATTTGCATCTCACACCTTGAGGAAAGTGTAGCTATAGGTTGAAACCAAGTTTTGTTAATGCACGCTACTTATTCTGATACTTTCTACTTGTGTAATTGTTTAAAGCTGGAGGAAAGTTTTACCGACCTGCAGAAGCTTGAGGATGGTAAGTTTGCTAATATTTTTAAAAAAGAAAACAAGGTAACTGGGGTAGTAATAAGTCAGATAGCCTGACTCTGATCTCTGGTTAAATAGCAAATAGCTACTAGGGCCTTACTTAATAAAGAATTAAAGGAGGGTGTAAAGGGTTCCACACTCACACCCTTTGGCTCCAGTCCTCTGTGTCCACAAAACACACCTGGACATCTTTTTAATGCTCCCAGCAGTGCTCTTTATTCCCGCCACCAACTACATACAGTCCGTTCAGGCTCAGGGTCCTCACAGTTCCCTCCCTTACACTGGGTAGCTCCCTTCTCCAGAGGCTTCCATGCCCCCTTTCTAGCAGCCTCAGCACAAACTCCTACTCCCTGGCAACTTGCTTAAACTTCCTTCTGAGCTTTTATCTGGCAGTCTTTATAGGGTTTGGCATAATGACTTGTCCAGCTGCTCCTCATCAGCCCCTTTTCCTGCAGGCTCTCTCAGGTGGTTCCATTCCTCTGCCCTTTAGGGCTCAAGTAGCAGGGCAAGCTAAGTTTCCACCCTGCTACAGAAGGAAATAATTCTTCATGCAAAACTGATGTCCAACTTGATAAAGGTAATCATTTGTAGACCTTAGTAATAAGTCAGAATATCATGTTTAAGACTAAGAAAATTAGTGCTATACGAAATGAAAGGCACAAACTAAATAGATTATTTACACAGTCTTCAATCAAAATATAATTGCTAATAGGAAAAACTAATGCCTAGGAAGTTTCTGCAAGGGGTCCTACGAGGATTAATTCATGGACAAATGCTGTGCAGTATCATGCACTGGAAGAATATAAGACTGAGTAAATCCTCCTCTGTTGAGCAATGATGATTGCTTCATTAGCTGGATGTACTCAAATATGATTTTAGTACAGTCACACATGGTTAGATAAATGTTGGTTTTAGATGCTTGTGCCCCTATCAAATATTACTGCTACAGTTATACCATTGATAACACACCCTTCTACTGCGGATCATTGTGTTTATGGATGTTTGTGTAGAGTATCTCTTACCATTACAGTCACTGTTTGGTAAGGAAATAACTCAGTTTGTGAAGTAGTCTGTGATACTTTGTTGGCTCAATTAATGTACAAATAAAAATAATAGACTCAGGATTTGCAATTCAGAGACATAGAACAGCAACTGTAGGATTCTCTCCAGATATTGGTAAAGCTTGTGGCTTTTGCATACTGCTCAGTACAGGCTTAGGCCTTGTACACACGATCAGTTTATCGCGCATTAAAGCTCATTACCGCACGATAGCAACAATGGCATACACACGTGCAACAGGGCTCTTGCGCGTTAACTGCCTTGTCGCGCAATCCAACAACCACTCCGACAAGAGTGGTAACAGCTGTTGCGGATCATATGTTGCGCGTTTGAGCTCGTGTGTACGCTTACCGCGCATTGACAGGACTCCGGAAGTGTCCCAGCATTCCCAAGTCGTCCTCTCTGGTCTTCCCCCCCACCCGCTCTGTGGCCGTGACGAAACTGTCCCCGCCCTGCCCCGAACTTATTCCCGGGATTTTCAAATTTCTAGTCTGTTTCACTTCCTGCTCTCTTCCTCGTGGAGTGTGTTTGGGCTCCGATCATCATTAACAATGGCGGCCCACCGTGGAAGACGCGCACCCCTTTGGAGCACGGCAGAGGTGCTGGACCTGATCAGTATCTGGGGAGAGTCCGCTGTGCAGGCGCAGCTACGCGGCAGCAGCAGGAATTATGACACATTTGGCATAATTTCTCGGGCCATGTCAGAGAGAGGGCATGATAGAGACACTGTGCAGTGCAGATCAAAGGTGAAGGAGCTCAGAATAACCTATCACCGAGCGAAGGAGGGAAACCGCCGTTCCGGATCAGCGCCTGCTACATGCAGGTACTATAAGGAGATAGAAGCCATCCTCAGTGGGGACCCCACAACCACTGCCAAAAGTCCCGTGGACACTTCAGCCCCCCCTCATCCGGTGATTGCCAGAGCCGAGCAGGATGAGGACGTTGTTGAAGAGGAGGAGGAGGAGATGGAGGATGACACGGAGGAAAGCGCAACTGCGTGTAGCCAGGAGTTCTTCAGCAGCCCCGCTGAGACTTCCACCCAAGGCTTGAACTGCAGCGTGTTCTCTGAGGCGGCAGAGGGGGGTTCAGGTAAGTTTCTCCTTCATTCAGCTCTGCTCCTGCTAAAATATCATTGTCTGGGGTGGGGGTGCTTGCGGGTCCCCGCTGTGCACGCTATTTACTCTGCATTCATTAGAAGGGCATCAATACAAGCAGTGATTGTAAAATAATCATCTGCATTTAGGTCAGAAAAGGTTTCCTCGATGTACCTCCAGAGCCTAATACTCAGGTTAGATGGGAGAGCGTTTGTGTCTGTGCTCCCAAAGACGGACACTCTGCCTCTCCAGCTGCAAAGCACAGCCCTGGGACCCATGGCAGCACACAGTGCAGCAGCATACGGTCCTGGCCTGCTACCGGCGGCATGTAGGAGATGTATTCTAGATGGCAGGGGCACTCAGAGGAGAGCGATATTGGGTTCCATCTCTGTGCCCTCCTCCGATTATTAGCCCCCGGTAAGCCGTCTATTAGAACGTACCTTGTCTGCTTCAGCGCAGCGTAGTGTGTTGACCGCCCTGTACCTTCCAGTGGAATGTGCTACTGGAAGGTTACATTGGCTATCTATGCTATGTGTTAATGTCTTTATTGTTATTTTTGTATTAGAATTGAGCTTCACAAGGCCGGTGTCTACCCCAGCTGACCGAATGAGAAACATTCAAAGAAACAGGAAGGATATGTTTCACGAGCTGCTGAAAGCAACACAGGAATCCTCAAGGGAGAATAGAGCCTGGAGAGAGGAATCCCAGCAGAGGAGGCAGAAACACAGGGACGAACTGATAAGCGTCATGAAGGAGCAAACAGAACTGCTCAAGAGCATGATAGCTTTGCAGTCCCAGGCGATAAATGTCCAGGCTCCACTCCAGACAGTTCAGCCGTCTCTGCCTCCCACACACCACAGTCCCTCAAAGCATTTCTTTGAAGGCCACCCTTCCCGCCGGTACAGGACAACATCCAGCCCCCCTCCCCCCCCAGCTACTTTTATGAGACCCGGAGCTACACCAACCTGTAACCCCACCCCCATCTTTTAGGTTTCAATAAAAACAGTAACAAATACTTTGAAGAATGCATTTATTTATACACATTATTGAAATGATCCTAAGGTGCACCTGATGCGTCATGGGACTTTACTAGGGGAGGGCATCATTGAAATGCTCCCTGAGTGCCTCCCTTATGCGAGCAGCTTCTCCTTGTGCCACCCTAATACTCCTAGTGGCTGGCTGCTCGTATGCTTCCTCGAGGCGCTGTGCCTCCGTAGCCCACCTCGGGGAAAACTTTTCTCCCCTACTTTCACAAATGTTATGGAGGACACAACATGACGCAATCACGGCAGGGATGTTGTCCTCCGCCAAGTCCCGCCTGCCATACAAACAGCGCCAGCGCCCTTTTAAACGGCCGAAGGCACACTCCACGGTCATTCTGCAACGGCTCAATCGGTAATTGAACCGCTCCTTGCTGCGATCAAGGTTCCCGGTGTAGGGTTTCATGAGCCATGGCATCAGTGGGTATGCTGGGTCTCCGAGGATGACTATGGGCATCTCCACCTCCCCCACTGTTATTTTTTGATCAGGGAAAAAGGTACCCCCTTGCAGCTTCCAGTACAGACCAGTGCTCCTGAAAATGCGGGCATCATGCACCTTTCCCGACCACCCAGCATTGATGTCCGTGAAACGACCCTTGTGATCCACGAGTGCTTGCAGCACCATGGAGAAGTAGCCCTTCCTGTTTATGTACTCCGTCGCGAGATGGTCTGGAGCCAAAATAGGGATGTGTGTGCCATCTATGGCTCCCCCGCAGTTAGGGAATCCCATGGCAGCAAAGCCGTCCACAATCTCTCGAACATTGCCCAATGTCACTGTCCTCCGTAGTAGGATGCGATTGATGGCTTGGCACACTTGTGAGAGGGCTAATCCGACGGTGGTCCTCCCGACTCCAAACTGGTTTGCAACGGACCGATAGCAGTCGGGAGTCGCCATCTTCCATACAGCAATCGCAACACGCTTCTCCACGGTTAGGGCTGACCTCAGGTTGGTGTCTTTACGTTGCTGGGCAGGGGCCAACTCTGAGCACAGTTCCAGAAAGGTTGCTTTCTGCATTCGAAAGTTCTGTACCCACTGCTCGTCATCCCACAGCTGCATAACAATGCGATCCCACCACTCGGTGCTCATCTCTCGCGACCAGAAACGGCGTTGCACCGTGTGCAGATGATTGGTGAAGGAGCTGAGCAACGCGGTGCTGTTGCTCTGCAGGGCATCGATCAGCCCCTGCTCCTCGGTGTCCTCGTCTGACTCGGAGCTCATTGCGTACTGAGCAACAAGCCGAGATGTATTCAGAATGTTGAAGGCGACAGTGGAGATCAGAGCAGGATCCATGCTGTCGCTGTTGCGATTGATTGCAAGTGGTGCGTTGCGTCACTGCAATGTTGAAAATAGGCGCGAGTTGCTATTGGAAACGACGAAGACGCTAGGGGAACACAAAGCACCATGGGAAACTGACACTTTACCCATGGCGCTTTGCGTTCCTTTCCTTCATCCCATGATTCATAGCGCCAACTTAGGGGAAAATGGAACGATGGGATAGGTGCCCAGAAGTCATTGTGCTCAACCGCGATAATGCATGTAATTTTGTTGCGTTGCAGGGAGCAACGTGTGTACGCGTTGTCCCGCAATAAAGGTCACGTGAGTTTTCTAGCGCGATTGCCTTGTTGCGCTTTAATCTGATCGTGTGTACATAGCCTTAGAATCAGTTTAAAAAACTCTGCAACATCCAGTGGATACTTTCCAGTTTTATTCTTATGCCATAACAGTCACACAAGAGTTGAAGTGTAACAGATCATGCTCTGCCCTCAGACATTTTGGTAGTATTTTAAACAAATTTACTTAAAAAAAAAATTCTCCAGTTTATTTACAGGGAATAAATTGTGCACAAAAGGTAGAAAAACTGACATGGTTAACAGTGTTGGAAAGGTTCTTTGGGACCAATAATTAAGTCAGGTCAATTCTGAGGCTTATGAGTATAAACAAAATAAACGCCCTCATTTTGCTTATTTCTCCACAACTGAAGTGCAGCACAGTACAGTTTAAGTGCCTTGAATACCACAGTAGTAACTTAGAGAGGGACTAAACAGTTCAAAATTTACCATAATGCTCTTTTGTCCCTCATTCTTGCCTTTTTAATGCTATAAACAGGCCTCAAACAGCGAAGAATTTAAATAGGTGCCTATGTCCATCTCTGTTTAACAAAGCATCTGCCTAATGCTAAGCATGTATACAAATTCCAAAGTAGACAGCAGAATTTAAGCCGATGCTTTTAGTTCAGTGTGTACAGAAGTGCTTTGCGGAAGAGGGATGGATTGCTGAATTGGGACCTAAGACTCTGACTTTTCAGTTATTGCCTAGAATCTTATCAGTTTCCATATGTTATGATGCTGATGGGAGTTTTGACCAAGAAGTACGGATGTAAACAGAATCCACATTCTGAGCTTGTACCAATGATAGCTTTAAAAAAAAAAAAAAAAAAAAAAAAGCTAAGTGGCTTTCCTATTACCAAAATTTTGTTATCTTTTATAGTACATTGCATGGAACTTTCACTTCTGTGCACCCTGGACACTTGGTTTCCCATTTAAATCTTTTAGTTCCATTATAAATTGGTCTATAAAACATGGAATCAAAGTATCAATGATTTAACAAAAGCAAAATCTAAACCTTGATTACAATTTCTTGTCTCAGCAGAAGATTTGAAGCTTGGCTCTATGTAACCTTTAAGATTATTACAATTTAGTGCTTGGAAGTACTGCAGTACTGTAAATATTAGCATTCTTTAGAGCAAAAAAATCAAACATTTACACCTCAGTCATTCTCATTTCAATTTTAAAAAGCAGAACAGAATATTTATCTGAAAAACAGATAGTTACATATATAAACATCTTCAACCTTGTAAACTAAAGATTAAATAAAAATATTTAACTTACCTGAATATCACATCTACCTTAGGAAACAAATTAAGTATTGAATAGTAAAGAATTGCTTTTTTTCCCAGCAGGCTTCTTTTCTAAAGGTAACCTTTCCAGAGTTAAGCACTGAAACTCAAGAAAGCTTGCTTTGTCACACATAGAGCAGAGTGCATGCTTGAGATTTTTTTTTTTTTAAATTAAGTGCTTATTTTCCTTCCTGAATCACACACAACTGTGCAGTAACATTGGAGGGAGGGAAAAAGTGATTTTTAAATTATTTTAAACTATTTTCTATTCAGCCTGTTCTATGGGATGTTATTAAAGCAGGTGTATATACTTACTGTGTTTCTTATTTTTTGCTGCCTCCCACTGTGGAAAAAGCATTTAGATGTCTGCTTATCTCTTAGTGAATTACTCCCTTGAGTCATTTTTAATACCTTCAATAATAATAATAATAATAATAATAATAAAATCAAAGTGCAAGCCACCTTATTTCAGCCCTTCATAAAAGCGTGAATATTTTATCTCATTCATCTTCACCTATTTTTAAATACAAAAGCTGAATGAGCTACTACTAACTTACAGTCCCTCTTTATCCCCCATTAAGCTCTCGTAATAATACATGTGATTCACTGATTCAGCTCAAATGAACTTGGAAGTTCACTTTTCAAAGGAAAAATGTCTAACCCCATACAATTTTTTTTGCACTACTCTACTTACATGATGAACAACATTGAGCAAACCTAAACTTACTCTTATTATAAAGATCATTCCCCTACATATACATCTTTGAAGATGCAATATGGAGAACATTTCAGAAACGTTTACTGTAATGTACAAGTTTTTTTCCTTTGTAGAAAATTATCCTTTAGCTTTAATAATCCTTTAATGATTGCACTATAAACTGTTCCAGCAGTTTGATTGAAAGGAACACAACTTGAGCTGCCAAAGCTTGACTGGTGGATAGTAAGTATACTGAAAAAATGTCAGAAGAGGATATTGCGATAGAGTGGGGTGCCAACTGATTTTGGTGTATTCTTTCTTATAACCATCTCCATAGTCATTCCATGGTTTGTCCTGTTTGTTCAAGTGCTACTCTGAATGTGATCACCCTGAGAATAAAATGAATTTAGGAGCCCCACAACTAAATAATCCACCATGCTTTAATACTGGATAGCAATTAATTGCTCTTATTCTGACCTTCAATGCAGGTGGTCTATTATAATAGCATTAGCTAAACCATATAGAAGTGGGCCTCCCACAGAAGGCTTTGTTAGTAGATCTTGTGTGCCACAGTAGCAAGAGACTCCAAGGTCAATGCTGACCAGTGACTAATATCTTTGTTGAAAAAATGACATTAGGAAAAACAATTACTTCTTGTATCACCAGAGTTTGAAAAAAAAAAAAAAAAAAAACCAGAGATGAAGATTTTATCTTCAGATATCATACAATGTTTTAAGTACCACTTGTGGGAATGATAGCAAAGGGGAAAGTTGAAGAAAGTCTTACCCACAGAAAACAATTAAAAAAAATATCAATAGACACAAAATGTCAGTATTCAAAATGCTGCTATTTTGCTTGCTTCTCGAACGCCGCTCAAGTAGGCTCCGGTAACCGTCTGTGGAAAGTGTCTGTTTGTGGCCTACAATAAAAATAAAATTGCATAATTTCTGAAACAACTATAGAAGAACAAAATTAAAAATCTGCTCCAGAACACAGTTGCATCCAGTGCAAGATTACTTTGAAAATTGATATCTGTGTAAAAACATTTCCTAACTATTACTTTCTCTTTAATAAGCTATTTTTAAAATTAAAAAAAGCAAAGTATATCGTTCAGCAAAAGGTAAAGTTGGAAGTCGTCACGCATTCGTTTAAAACTAAGAAATTTTACTTTTGGCACAGAGTTAGTCATTTTTGCTAGTTTGATTGAATGTGCACTTTCATATATCAGTACACAATAGTATTAATGGCATGAGCTGCATTACTGGCCAATGGAGAAGTAATGAGTCAATTATGCACATCACCCAAAATGCAGGGGGAAATTATATACGAGAGTCCATGTCTCACTCTCCAATGTACATATACAAAATCGGCTACTGACCGCATACATTCAAATACAATTGTGCAAGACCAGCAAAATATAATTCCAATAAAAGGCATGACTGAATAGTCATTTTTAAAGAACTGCAATTTATCATTATATTCACTTGCGTGATGTGCCTCGTCTTTTAAAGGGCCTATTGCTCTTCTGTATTCCTCAAAGCAAGATGACGACAGTGCATCCCAAAGGAAAAAATACGCCCACAGGGACTGAAGTCAGTCATATAAGTTATATCCATGCTAGCATAACAAAACTTTTCCATTTTCCAGCTTGCTTCAGATACAAATTTTGGTGCAGATTTTCAAACTGAAGGCTCTAGCTCACATGGCTAGGCAGATTAAAACTACACACACTTCTGCAGAGAGATGTTCAAATCATAATTAGGTCAAAAGAGTAAATGGATTTTATAGCCTCATCCTAGTCTAAATGTATCCGCTCCACAAAGCCACTTTTCAATTTGGTACAATTGGCAGTACCAGCTCAAAACAAGCCTGGTGCTGCAACAGGCAGAGTGTGCTGTAGGTCAGAATCAAGGTGCCCTAGCAGAGATGCGGTATTTACACAGCATCTGCCCATTCTATGTCTTTTTCTAGGTAGCACTGTTAGTCTCTTTTTTACAAGAAAAAATAAATTCCTGAACCAATTTTAGAATGACAATAATTAAGACATTTACCTCTCCAGCAAAAAAGATTGTTCCTTGTATGTCTTCAGCTATAACATCATAAGCCTCACCACTGCCACCTGTCTTTACAAAACTATATGCCATCTGAATCCAGGGGTCTTTGTTCCATCGTGTAACAAAGTACTTTACTGGGTCTGGAACTTCCTGAATTATCAAGAAAAGTCATGAAGTACAATAGAAAGACAACATTTTTGATAATTTTCCTCCATTAAAACAGTTTCCTTTAGTTCTTCTATACACCTTTAAATGTTTCCTGTTTGGAGTATATACAATAACTTCTTATTATACTAGCAGGAGATGTGCAGATTTCCTAAATTCCTGGTCATTTTTTTTCTAATGTGAAACGTATTACCCCTCAGTAAACTCCAGTGAAGAACTGCTAAAATGTTTCCCTAATGTTTCAAGTATTAAGGATATACTTAAGCAGCTTTGAACTTAGCAAATTGGAGAGTCAGCAAGGGTTGTAATACTGCAAATCTGGAGAAGAAACTCTTCTTCCCCCTACTATAAGCTTTGTATACTCTCCTGAACAGGTACAAGAAGCGTCAGTTTATCAGTGACAGATAACCTCAGGGCCAACATTATTCTGTGCAAAAATTTCTGCAACCAAAGACTGAAGATCAACTTTGTGAAAAAATGCTGAGGTTTCTACAATAGTGGGGTAAATATACATCTAGAAAGGACTCCTGGTTCATCTTGTCTTTATAGACTGCAGGAACTGTTTCAATCTGAAAGAGGTTTACAAAGAGGTTTTTCTAGAAGTTTCCGTTTCTGCTTGTGTAAGTTGGAAAGAAAAATAGACTAGCAAGGAAAGCCAATATCAGTTTGCCACCTGCAAGTTCTTGGGAGGTCAGAAAAGCAGGCAGGTGAACTTTTAATATGAATATAGTTTCAGTTGTAACTATAAACAGCTATTCACTTAAATATATTTTGTGAGGAGCAACTGAAAACTCAAGGCCCCTTTAGGTGAGTCATTTAAAAGTTAGCTTAGTGTGATTTCTGTTGAGGCCATTAGCCTCACCATTCTTGCTGGTGTTTGCCAACTTCATTAAAATCTCTCCCATCTAAGATGGGGGAAGTGAGCATGGACTCTGTATACACCAACTATTAAGAGGGACTCACACAAAGCACTGGGGCCACCAATGTTCATCACGCATTACACAACACTTGGAATTGCATATGGCTAATTAAGAATAGAGAGCTCCAAACAGGCTCCACATTTCCAAGCAACACAAATATGACATAACAATGGGAATATATTTATTTCACTCAGCCACTCAAGGAATCCATCGGTTGGTATAGCCACCAAGTCTTCCTTAGCATCTAGTTGCTAAAACTTGTAAGTGCTGTAGAATATTGTGAGATAAAAGTTAATCACCCAAGGTTGGGTGCAAACAGCATTGCTAGACAATGATCTCCGGCTTCCCAGAACTGGTAAATAGTGTTTATAATAAACTTTGACATGAGTTATTATCTTAAAAGTGACCTGCAAAGAAAATATGAGGGAAGGGGACTTTTACCCAAAAGATATACAAAGAAAGCTTGCCTCTTTTGGAGAACTAAGGTTTTTAGTCTGCTCGGTTTCCACATTAGAAACTCAGTTCTTGTCTAGCCTGTATGGTTTTATGGATGGATGGAGAACTAGTGGGATGACAGCATCATTAAAAAAAAAAAAAAAATCAAAAAAAATCAAAGAAATGATACTTGATTACCTGAGAAGAAATTTTTATTCAGACTTCAAATTTTGCTTTGTTTTTGTTAATGCCTCAGACCAAAACATGTGGAAGAAAAAGTCCCATTTGGTTTACAGTTGAACACCACCCATTTCTTCAACTCAGGCCTAGTCTACACTGTTGAGCACGTCTACATGGCTGTTCAATTCTGCTGCATCGATCCCCACAGATCGACGCAGCAATTTCAGTGTAGACATGGCCTCAGATCCAAGATCGCTCTCAATTCTCATTTCTGTGATCACAGAAGACCAGACTTGATGTTCCTGATATTTCTCAGACACAGACAAGCAGAAAATCCACAAAAAGAGAAGTAATAAAAGGGCACAACCTTTTTTTCTTTGCAGGTCCCCTACCCCCCTTTAAATCTGTGGCAGGTTAATTCTTTGACAGAAAACATTTCTCTTACCTGCTCCTTAAACAGCTCTCGGAGTACAGTCATGCACAATTGTAGTACTTGTTTGTCATCTAAATGCTTAATGGTGGTCACAGCATCTCCAGTAACTACTGACATTAGAACACTATATTTACCCTAGAATCAAAACATTAACATTTGATATCATTTTATAAATATTAAGAATGTCTAGAAAGTCACTTAAATTACAATTGTCCCAAACAGACACTCAATGGGGAAAATTCGGGGTTTTTTGGACCAAGTCAGTTATGATGCCTAAGAAGGCTCATCCTCAGTAGTTTTCACTCTCAAATAGGAGATAGAATAGAAGAAAGTTTCAGGACAATACAGAACCTTATTAGGCAGGGTTAGTCCCTTCCATAACTGCAGAATTCACTGGACCCCATTTTTAGTACCACATCTGATCTCCTGTTCAATGCTAAAGCCTCATTAACTTCAAGAGATGGAAAGAAGAAGAGGCTCCACTAGGATTCTAGTCATAATGTTGTGATAAGGGAGGTAGGCAGGACACATCTCATTTAGAGCAGAACTGTTGCTGCTTAAGCCAAAACCTGGTAAAGTACCAAAGCCCTCTGAAGTCAATGCAAGTCTTTCCATTCACTTCACCAGGTTTTGACTTAGGCGTCATCCAGCTTCCCTCTGTTACCACAAAATTCAGCTGTCACTTAGGAGTTTCAGAAATGAAAGAGCAGTGGCTATAGCTGGGTTGTCCAACCCATGGCCTGGGGTGAGAATGGAATGTAGTCGAGGGTAAAAACCCAATTTAGGTAATTAGCATACATGATAATAAGCAGAGAGGTAATTAAATGAAAGCTGTTTATGGAAGGGTATAAAAAGCTATTATTTAGAAAAAGGAGCGTGCTGCATCGACACCTGATTCCATGGGACGTGCTGCCAGTTGGACCAGAGGCCGCTGACTCCCTGACAGGGCCCCTGAAGAAAACTGTTCCTGTATTAAGCCTTCAGAGTGACTGCTTAGCGCTCCAAGCTTAGTGAGGATGATATATTGTAGTTAATTTTAGGCTTTGTATTTAACTAGTATATAGAGAGAGAATCTTACACATTAAACCTTATTAGTGGGAGTGGGTCCTGCTTTTAGCAGGGGATTGGACTAGATGATCTCATGAGGTCCCTTCCAGCCCTAAGATTCTATGATCTGCATATTGGGCATACCATGTCTCACTAGTGTTCATACCCATCACGAAGCATCCAGTATCAATACTAAGGAAACATCTACTTATTTCAAAGCAGCACTTTAAAAAGAGAGTTGTCAATTCACAATCTGTTCTTTTCCTACAAAAAATACTAGCCCAATTTTCTAACAGCAAGGGAGCAAACAGGGAAGAAACCCTCTACTGTTCAGTGAT
Organism: Pelusios castaneus; assembly: GCA_007922175.1. Taxonomy (NCBI): domain Eukaryota; kingdom Metazoa; phylum Chordata; order Testudines; family Pelomedusidae; genus Pelusios; species Pelusios castaneus. The sequence goes on from ML685766.1 coordinate 41,238,292, forward strand.
TCTTGCAGTTGGATTTCAAACTGAAATTTGTGATGAGCCCATTGAAACTACTGATATTCAACCATATACAGCATATAGTACCTGTGGATCCATGTCATAGAACACACTGAAGAGCCCACGTTTGCTGGAACTAGGTGGGACATGACCAAAAAAATCAGCTCCTTGAATTTTGCTGTCCCAAAATCTGTAAGGAAACTGCAAAGCAACCTAGCGAGAAAAAGATTCAGTCAGAAAATTTCATCTTACAAAATTTGAAACCCGCCTGTACCTCTGCATTTAAAATGTATTCATCATCTTTCTCAGAGTACCCAAATACAGGATGCTAAAGGTTCTCAGTGGAGATATTTGGATCTTTTTGCTAATCAAGAAAGAGGAGTGGTACAAAACAGTCTGCTTTTTTAATTTGCGAATAGTGACAAATTGAGTAAAGCTGGAAATCAATTTGGCTACAGGAAACCTTGGGCAAGATTCTGTGCTGTACCTATTATGAAGCACTGCACAGAACTCACGGGCCAGAGAGAGGGCTGCTCTGCAGTGCTGTATGCCCCTGGAACAGTCCTCCTGTCAGCCCCACCTCCGGCACCCAAAAATTTGTGAGAGGATCCTCAGAGATAGTCCTATGGATGACTTCTGCACTAATGGGCCGGGACGAGAATCCACCCCAGGACAAATATGCGGTTTCAATGTCTTTTAATGCCATTCTAGCTCTTTTCCCTGGCATATGAAGGAACTGGAGAGGATGGATTTCACTCCTTCTTTGGAAGATTTAATACTCTACTATATACATTGTTCAAATACAGGCACAACATTGAAAGACCAGCAGTAATTTTCTATAAAATGATTTGTGTCAAATACCATGCTTAAATTAGAGTAGGAAAAAGAAAGAAAAATGAATATACAGGATCCAGTTACTATTTTCCTCTTCTATGCTCTTTTATTTATTTATAAAATTAAATGCATGTTATGCAGATTAAAAATATTAAGAAAGCAAATTTTAAATGAGCACATTGGTTTATTTTTCTAATGGCAATACGGCTTTACCATACCCATATTTTATTTATTTATATATTGCAACACACATACCAAGGCATATCACAGCAGCTCCATGCTTATAGCATGAAAATGAGTTATGCTATAGGATGCAAGTCAGCATCATGAAAACCAGGAAACATTAGCATCCCTACTAAGAGGTTCAAAGCAGTTGATGTTCATTTTCTTACACATAACTAAAAAGTCATTTTAATTATGTACCTTTTCAATGACTCCTGCTCCCAAACTGTTAATGGCTTTCATTTTTCTCTCTGGCAGTGATGGATTAAACTGAATGGCATTTTTCTGAAGAAGGGCCAGTGGTACAGTAACTAAAACCTATGGAAAAGTAATCAATCATGATCACAGCAATAGCAAAAGCTGTACAAAGCAATTAAGACTGATCACTTCTTGAAAGTACTCATTGCTCTTGCAGAGAAACAATGAGGAGGAGGCGGCACAATTCTCTCAGGACAACTCAGGGTTAGTGTCTATTGTCACTACACATTAATGGTAGTCACATGCCTGCATTCAGGGGAAAATATACTCCTCAGTATGGTGGTTCTCAAGATGTGATCTGTAGAGTGACTGACATATGACAATGATGACCTATGCCAATAGTAATAATGCTTCCTGACAGATACAGTTGGAGCATTTCCCAGTGGCTTTTCTAATTACTTCTCATCCTGCACAACTTCATGTCTTATACTGCTGCATTTTTCTTTGGTGTAAATTCAGCCTTGATCAAAGCTGCACACAGGCTCAGAATTAGAAAAGAAGCAATCCTGGGCAGATTAGAGCAGTGGAAGGTATGATTGCTACTAAAATCTCTCCTCATTTCCTGTAAAATCCTTTTCTCAGAGAAGGGGAGTAAACTGTCTGGATATGTACTTCTCTGTGTGAAAGATAAATGTATAAAGTGGGAGGGAGATTACAGTGGTGAATGTAACCAAAGATATACCTTTCTCACTTTAAAGAAAATTGATTTTCATCTTCTCTCTTTTATATTGCCCTGATAGTGGCCTCAGAGCATTGGATTGATTCTTATAGCTATTTAAGATTAAATGAAATTATACTGTTCTTACTAGTGCATTAATTATAATTGTATGTCATAAAACAACTCTCAAAATAAGCAAACAGAGGACATTTTATCAACTATTAACCTTACTCTTTTTTAAAAATTGTGTTTATTTCACTTACTTGCAAATTTCAGGTAATTCTGAGTCGGTTATGAGTTCAAATGAGTGAGTTTCCACAGTATAGATAAATTAGCATTCCAAATTCAAAAATGCCCAGTGAAAATGGTCTCTATACCAACCAAATATGGGTCACTGAACAATTAAGATGTAAACATATCTAGACTTCTAACCTCTAAAGGATCTATGACTTAAAGACAGAAAAACTTGAAGTATACAGGTTACCTTCTGTGCTGTCCACACAGTTCCATCTGCTGTAGTGACTTGGACTTCTTCCCCAGAATAATCAATCCTGTGTACCTGGTTTATGAAATGAAAGTAATAGTGATACATCAAATTCTATGAAAAACAATACAATCCATTCTCATATGAAGAAATCAAATTATTACAAGTCTAAAAATTTTACTTCCCTGTACACATTACCTCTCATATTTGATGCAGAAGGGCACATTACATCAGAAAAACTAGTCACTATGAAAAAAAAGGAACCTGAAACAAAAGGTCATTGTTCAAGTGACACAACTCATCCTATGATGAAGAAGATAGGATCTTAGAGACAGTTCTCTCAAACTTTTCCCTGAGCTCCAAGGAATGGCAAGGATAGAAGGATGGCTAAAGCTAAGAAGCCTGCCAATTTGAGAGAAAAGAAAAAGTATGTCATTATAGTCAAGTTAGTTATTTTTTTAATAAACTCACATGACTGAACTCTGTGTATTTGCTAAATATTATGGTTAGGTTAGCCATAAATTTTAGACTATGCCTCTAGGAATATATTTTCAGTACCACAATTTTGCTATAAATAGAATCACTTGGTAACAATTGAGATGAAATCTAAACAACACTAAAATTATTAAAAAATAATTTAAAAACAAATCTTCCTCCTCTTCCATCCAATCAAAATAAGTTAGTTATTTCAAACCCTGATTTGTCTGTGGAATATGAAGAGATATTTGTATGCTTCAAAGCTAATATCCTCTCATTACCTTCACTGGGGGACAACCTTGACTTGATTTCAGGGAATGAGAGAAAATCAGAGCATATATATAGCAGAATGGGAGGTGCCTCTCTTTCATACCTTCTTCACTCCTCTGCTTAGCCACTGGCTGGGCAAGAGGAAATGGGGCCAGCTGATTAATTGCCAGGAGCCCTTCTTTCTCCATTTAAGCTAGCCCAGGCGTTTCTCTTCTGTTAGCTACCTGCTCCTCCCTCCCTCTCCCTGCTTGTAGCAGAGGAGCTGTACCTCCTATGATACTGCGAGTCTGATCAATACACTAACACCACCATTTTACAACTCACCGGAAACTTAAGCCGAATGTCAACTCCTTCAGCCAGCTTATCTATTATCGTAGAATAGCCTGGTATTAAAAGAGTGTGATCACCAGCAAACTGGGCAAAAAATTCATTGTGGTCCCATGAGCGTGCAGATACCTGTGGACAGAACACAACAAATTGTCTTTACCAGCTGGAAGACAAGATGTGAGCTTTAGAAAAGCCACACGTGTAGGGAAAGCTAACCTAGTTCCTTCCAAGCAGAGGATCAAATGCCACCTGCTGCATGGCAATAGCAACAAAGACAGAGAAATCCTTTCTAAATGAGGCTACGCCACACAATTTCTCTAAATAAGCAAAATGACACAATCTCTGGATAATGATTATATATGCAGTTTATTATACCCTATTGAGAGTACTATTTGGCAAAGTGCAAGAAGAGTACTGTGAAAAGCTTTGGTATATAGACATAAACCATTTTCTGACTAAAACCAGGGAATACACCTAGCTAATCTATTGAAGAGATTAGAATTGACAGTGTTACTGTGCCAATAAGGGTTTTAAGCATTAGCACTCAGATAAGAGATTATTACATCAGATCCATCCACCTACTGGGGAATGTTTTCATATTCTCAGAAAAGGTCAGAGATTTGAAAAGTCTGCTACAGTTGTGGTTTTGCACCAATCAGTTGGCCTGCCTCCAAAGTGAAAGGCTAAACAGAATGTGTGTGTGTGTGATTCTAACAGCCACTCATATACAATATGAAAGATACTTACTTGAAATGACAACCTATGTTCAAAAAAAGGTAATGAATAACTCTTGGGGAATGTTTCTAAGAACAGGGGGTTGGTGCCACTACAAAGTTAACAAGCATGAGTACATGAGATTTAAAAACACCCAGGGTAATCCTGATTCCTTTGAAATCAATGGCAAAACTCCAAAAATATATGGCTGACGAATATCATGGGGGGAGACAGAGGGCTTGGTATGGAGTGGTTTCCAGCAAAAGGGCAATAAGTCAGAGTAAAGGTAAGCCACCCATAGGGTTTCCATTGAAAATGAAAGTTTTCTACTATTAAAATAGTAAAAATATAATGCAACAGCTATGTTGACAATTATCATTTTTACTATCAGAATATTCTCAAGTGCTACAGCTAACTTGTCCAATAATATTTTACAGCTAGGAAGACAGCACTAGAAAATGGTCTACTGCAGGTAAAATGATAAATGTAAATATATACATGCACTCGTATACTCTATATTACCAGTACAACACAGTGAAATTTGCGTTTCATGATCACCACTTGCATTTGGGTATGTGGATCAAAATCTACTTTTCAAAACCCAGTTTCCACTAAAGCAGATGAACTTACCTCACATTTTGCAGTGGGCACTTGGGTCTAAACTGGTGGTGAACTTGTTAATAGGGAAGTGCTATTATCTCTGTTTTAGTGATGAGAACTGAAGCCCAGAGAAGTCACAAAGGCTATGTCTACACTTGTTAATTTAAGTCGACTTAGCTAAGTCGACTTTAAGTCGACTAAGCATGTCCACACTTAAATTTTAAGTTGACTTTGAGGGCACTCTATAAAGTTGACCTACAGTGTCCACACTGGACGCATAGGTCGACTTGTAGGGGCTAGGTGGACCTGGGACTGGTCCACGAAGGCAGGGGGGCACCCCTTGCTAAATGCCACGGGGCTCAGCCTTTGCCCCATTGTACCTGTGTACAATGGGGCAAAGAGGGACAGGGACTCTGGCAGGGCATAGGGGTAGGGTGGGCAGGACTCTGCCCTGCCCTGTGGGGGGGGCATGCCAGACTCTCCCTGTGCCAACCATCCTGGCAGGGAGGACAGTGGGGAAGCCCTGGAGGCCCCTAAATTGGCTTAGAGTTGATTTAGGGCTACTCCATGTCTACACTGGCTTAAGTCGACTTTAGAAAGTCGACTTCAGCAGAAAGTTGACTTAAAAGGAGGTTTAACAAAGTTGACTTAAATTTTCCTTAAGTTGACTTAAGCAGCTGCTTAAGTCGACTTAAGGAAAGTGTAGTGTAGACGCAGAGTAAATTAAGTCGACTTAATTTACAAGTGTAGATGCACCCAAAGAGATTATCCTTTCCCGTTCTCTCTCAATTTCTAAATTACACCACGGATGTCATAAAACATACCACTCACCTGATGGAGGTTACTGCCACAGGCATACTCCAAGTTACTGAGGTGGAACTCTAGTACCTTTTCCTCCAGATCACTGAACTGGATACCTGATTCTTGAATAAAGGCTTTATAGATCTCCTGTATCTTCTCTATATAGAAACAGATTTCAAACAAATGTAGAAATAGGTGATCATAGTTCATTGTTCTCCCAATCTGACAAGTTTGCAAGTTAACTATTAAGACTCATCCTAATTATTTTTTTCTTATGTGGTGAAAAAGCTGCTTACAGAATACATGCAAGTAAGATCTTTCACACATCATCAGACAAAACCCTAATTTGATTTCAGATTAAAACAATTTGATTTCAGATAAGGCACTGTATGTTCCCCAAGTAAGTATTGTCCTCAAAAAGAGAGTAGATATTATTGTCAACCGCAGGAAAAATTCTGGTTAAAAATGGAGTCATATGAGATAATTGGTGTAGACAGCAGAAAAATGTATTGTTCAGCTACCATAAGCAGGCAGTGCTACAGTTTAAGTGACACTCATTCCCCAAGGCTAACTGATCAAAAATGACCCATGAATACTACTCTGAATGCCATTTTTATACAACCCTGTGTAATTGGCACAAAAGGAAAAGATTGGAGAGAGTTAGGGCCTGATTCAGAGCTCACTAAGCCAATGAGATTCTCTTCATTGTTTTCTAATGGGCCTTGGATCAAGCCCTTGCTCTGGATCTATGAGCCACAAGGGGTGGGGGGGAAAAAGAGATGAACTATATTCTGAAAGTGTCATTAAAAAATAAAAATCATAGCTGCCCTCACTGCCTTTATCTAAATAAAACTGCTTCAGCTACTTAGCATATCGTCTACATTGCTGTTAGGTGCCTGTGCTCTAACTTGGACACACAGGTCTTGGCCTGTTTAATTGTGGTATAGACATTCAGGCACAGGCTGGAGCCCAGACTCTAGGTTCCCACAATATAGGAGGATCTCACAGCTTGGCTGAGCATCTACACCATAATTAAAAAGCCCCTTAGCCTGAACTCAAGTCAGGTGCACTGGCCAGCCATGGGTGTCTAACTGCAGTGTAGATATACCCTTAGAGACAAACTAGTGTTAGTTCCAAAGCAAAAGGAGAGGTATCTTAAAAATGGCCTAAGTCTGAAAACAAGTGATCCAATCTGCTATGCTACTATCAATTCAGGGGAAAACACCCTTCAAATAAGATGAAGTGTGGCCTAAAAATCCTGGCCTCCCTGAATTCAGAGACAAAGCTTCCATTAACTTTAGTGGAGCCTAGAAGTTTAAGGCCAACCTTACATACAAACATTGAGACTCGTTTATGAAATGAAAGGCAAGCTGGCATAAAAGCCCTCTTATTTTGATGGTTACAAACATCGTTAACATCTCTGGTGTCCAGGACCCATCGTTAACATCTCTAGTGTCCCCTTACCTCCAAGAGGGACATCTTGATGTTGGGTCTTATCTTTTCTCCACTCCGAGACAACATCCAGGATGGCATTGAAATGAAAGTCCATGCGCTTATCTATAGTGGGGTCAGTTATCCTTCCACCTTCTTGGATCAAATCACATCTTTCTCCCAGTTTGTGCATTTTAATGCCAAGCTTCAAAAGAAAGTTAAAAATCAATAAAATAAACATTTCTCCAGGGAAAACTTCACTTTCTACGCCGCTCAAGTACATTTTAAAAAGAAGGGTAAATCCTTAAGAGTAAGACCTTGTTCCTAGCATGGAGTTTTTGCACACCTTAAACATGTCAGGTGAGACATGAATCTCATCCTCTTAAGATAACAGAAAAATTCAGTTCTGAATGGAAATGTAAACTCAAATTTAAATCAAGCCTATCACTTTTAAGCAACAATATATCAAAGGCACTATAAATATCCAAAGGTCAAGAAATGGTAAAACTAGACATTCACACACTTTGTTGCTTCTGTAGAGAAAGTGCATTTTACACTGCAGGGATTCCTTCTTTTCCTCTACATGCTCCCCACAAACTCTCTGTCTTCCATGCTCCCATCCCAGTCTATTTCAGAGACTTCCTGAAACCTCATGGTCCCTTCCCTCATGCCAAGGGCTCTGTATGTCCTACATTTTTCCCCTTCCAGTTCTCACCAAAATCAATAAGGTTCTGCCCAGAGATGTCTAGGACAACCCTGGAATATTTTGGAATTCATCAGATGTGGCAGTCAAAAAATATTGCATTATAGACAGAAAGATAAGTGTTGAACTGAGTGTTAAACCTTGACTTGCTTGGCCAACTACCATAATTAAAAAAAAAAAGTCACAGTAAAGACTTGACATGTTCCACAGATTCCAAGTGGAGAAGTTGCAGATGAAACACAAATTCTTTTCAATTCACTCGTACCTAGTCAGAGATGTGGCCTAAGATTTCCCCATGTTACCCACTTAACCTGTGAGATTCTGGGCTGCTTCCAATTGCAGGTCTCTTCAAAATACAGTTCCATTTTGGGGGGAAATGAAAGCACTAAAATGATCTTACATTATTACTCTACAGATCAGTTCCCTGTGAATATTCAGAAGTGATAGCTTCTCACTTTTCTGATTAAAATGTGGTTTTGCTATATTTTCCTTTACTCCTCCTAGTGCTATAGTGTACTGGACAGTTAAGAGGAAAATTAGCTGCATCTTTTCCTGGTTCTGGGTCTCCAGAAGGCTTGTTAGCTAAGTCCTACTTGCAAAAAATTAGCCTAGGAGCTGAATATGAAGCTGCCTTGGCGTATGTGATGCTGGCAGTCAGAAAACACTCTAACTGATAGCCTGTGTCAATTTCAATTATAAGTCACTAAGAAACAATATACATGAATCACCATGATGCCATAAAACCACACATTAAGGTCCCTTAGCAATAGTTTCCAATTATAAATCCCAACTCCAGTTTAAGGGCTTGCCTATACTAAACCACCACCCTGTTGGGGACCAGTTACAACATTTTCTGCCATTGCAGGCAAAAACATGGCTCTTTTTGGTGCCTGGTGCCTAGCCATTTTTATTTTAGCAATGTGTCTGAAACTGTGATAAAGCCCTGCTCTGTCCAAGGCTGAAGAGCAAATCAAAGGCTATTGTAGTTACCACAGGAGATGTCACTTACAAGAAAGAAATGTGCTCTAATCACATCAACGGTGTCATAAACTGGGTCTCCAGATGCAGCCGTTTACAATACAAATGGGTCCTAAAGTTCTCAAACTTGATAAATTCTTATGCTTACATATTAACCATTTTTCCATATACAGATTAGTACCACTATGGATGTCTATGAAAGTGGTATTTTTCTATGGAGGTCAATCTGGTTGCTATGAATTAGAATATCATTTCATCAGAATCTCTGTTCTCATTAAGTCATGAACCTTATTAACATGGTTCATCTAAGAGATGAACTAAAGATAGTTTGAGCAGAATCTCTCTGAGCTAGTTATAACTGAATTGGACAATAATTTATTTGACTTGCATGCTGCAAGATCTTCAGTCAAAAATTTACACTCTGAAAATATTTAGCCTTTTGCTTCACTTATAGTTAAATGGTAGCACGGACCAAACTTAACAGTATTTAAAGAGCCATTGAAGACAGTAAATACATATACAGTTCTCTGTCTGAAAGGCAGTTCTTGAAACCAAGCATTTTTTCTATTCTTCAGAATTCATAAAGGACTTAAATGTACTAGGGAAATAATTACAAACTTAAGTAAGATCAGCCTTACAACAAGGAATTCTATTGCGAGGGAGCATTTGATTTGATTAGTCAAAAAAAATTGTTAAAACTGAGATATTTTAAAGAACAGATTGTATAAACCTTAGAACAATCACTCTTCTGATTAGAGGAGAGGAGAGGAGAGGAGAGGGCCTGGCCATCCACGTAATTCCTGGAAGAAATCTTTTATTTTCACGTGGAGCAAAACAATGGCACTCATGCACACACATGCCTACATGGCTTTGTAATTAGACAACTTTCACTGACAATGCATAACCATTACAGGGAACCCACTTGCTCACACATTAGTGCTATTGGGTTGTTGACACAGCCATTGACAATCTGTGCTCCTTTTCCTACAGTGACACCTTTGAAAGTCTTGTCATCCCACACTCGTCCACCAATTCTGTCTTTTGCTTCTAGCACAATGACCTGCAACACAAACATAGCTTAGGAAGTTGTCAGAGAAGTTATTTTAAAAAATACTTATCTAGGCTCCACGATAAAGGCAAAATGAAGTTGCTTAATTATGTTACTGAAATCAATATTTTCCTTTGTTGATAAATGGACACTAATAGAGCAGATCTTCTATTCACGTTTCTCAAACTGTCATTTAAAGAGTACCCTAAAGAGATACACATACGCGCGCACGCATCCCATTATAAAACAAAGGCAAATTTTAAACTTTAGCCAAAATTAACACCTTAATAAAACTAAGCTTGAGTATATCGTCATTTCCTTTTTTAAAATCTACAAGTTAAAAAAAACTTTCAATTTTTCAGGTTTTAAGAAAATCATGCCATTAAATCCATTACATGTTGCCTTTTGCTGCTTCTTTTCAAAAACATTTCAGAGACTGCAAATAAACATTTTCAATTAGGATAAGCAATATTTTCAGTTAAAATTGTTTTTGGTGTTTGCTAATTAAATAATTCATTAAAAGATGCGTTTCTGCATAACCAATTCTATACATATGATTCAGCAGTCCCAAAATGGACTGAACGTGTCTCAGCAGAATTTCAGCCTTCACTTAAAAAAAAAAAAAAAAAAATTAGGGACAGGATTTTAAAAAGAAATCAAGGTGTTAGGTGCTCAACTCCCACTGAATTTCCAATCCTGCAAACATTTACACATGGAAGTAGTTCCACCGATTTTAATGGTCCTGTTCACATGTGCAAAGTTATTTCCGTGTAAATTATTGCAGGATCATCAAAAAGAGTGGGGAAAGAGGGACACAATCAAGTATATGCAATTTATGAGCATTGGTTCATTATAAACAGATCACATGTCAATTATATTTAATTCTGGTCAAGTTAATTTAATGAACAAGAATGACAACAATTTTTCTTTATTATTTATGTTATGATAGCACCTAGGAACTGTGGTCAAGGATCAGGGTCCCTCTGTTCTGATATGTCAGTTTTAAAAACAGCATGTTCTTTGTTTATCCTTAACTAAAATAAACAAGAAATATTACTAACGTAATTAAAGTCTAGATTTTGCACAGTCTTGGGGCTTTTCTATAGATCATCTGTATTAGGAATGTAATTTTTCCATTTCTGAAGGAAAGGTTTCTAAGTCCTATGTAGCAAGAGGTCTATTTATGGTAAATGTTGAATAAATCTATTTATCCTATAGCTTTTTACCTTAATTCCAAAGTTGTGTAGTTGTCTTGCAGCTGCTAATCCTGCTGGACCAGCCCCAACAATAATGACAGATTTCTTTTTTTGTTTTTTTAAAAAAGGTGGGGGGAGAGAGGGAGAATGAGAGCATGAGAAGGAAAGTAGCAAATGTTTTTCTAGAAGAAAACAGTCGATGCAAAATCAAACATTGCACACTCTGCGTGACATCCCACTGAGGCCTGTGTCCTCCAAAATAATCAATGACAACTTTGAAAGGCATGATTTGTTAGGGTTCATATAATGTCGAAGGAAGGCCAGTTACTGCGTTGGGGATACTAACTGGTTTATTTGAGGCCTTTAAAAGCAGATGTCTCAATATAATTAGACTAAAACAGCGCTGATTTAAAAAAAAAAGATCAAGCAAGTTCAGTAACTTAGATCAAACCCATCATATATATTGTAAGAATCTTTGTTCACAAAAGGCATTATGAAAACTTGTTTAAAATACACACAGACATTTTCCTTTATATGTAGCATAAAATTGTATTTGTTGTTATTTCTAGGAGATACAACATTACAGCATTTATTCATTTCTGATATGTCACACAAACTACTAGTCATACACAAGTACCCTTTGGTCGTTCTTGAAAGTCATGTTTTCTAGCCTCAGTAGACAGGGAGAATTACTATGCTAGGGTGTCGGAGCAAAGCAGAGTGTTCACCATGGTTTTATAAAATAGATTATAGCATAGTTCACCCTCGTCTACGGCCAAGGAAACCACAGGCCTGATGCTCTCACTGAAGTCAAAGGGACTTAACATTTTGCTAGCAAGGGCTATATTTAAACACGATCCTGTCTAACATGTTTGGAATTACAGATTGAAACAAGAGCTCACAAAAAACAAATTAAGCAGCATCATATTCTATCTACTAATTCTATCGAGAATATTATGGCTACCTACATTGTGGTATTCTTTGGGAAGAAGAGGCTGGTCAGTACTGACTGACAAAATCCCTGTATTAATCAAACCTTTTCTTGCCATAAAATAAAGTATCCGCTCCATCTCTTGTACACAGCGAATACGCACAAGCCCCCGCACAATGATACGATGAGTACATTTGTGTGGGGTGAGAGCTTCCTGCATAGAGGGAAACAAAACAAAAAAAATAAAGACATTAATACAAAATGCTTTCCCATGCTTAAACCGTTTTTCAACTGTAATTCAGATACTGAAGTCTAACCTTTAATCAAACAGGTTTCTGAGAGAGATTAACAAGGAGTAAAGGTCAGTTTTGTGTGCCAGCCAACTGCAGGGAGAGAATCGCAAGACCACTTGGTTCGTCCAATTCTCCCATAACCAGAGCGAATTAACACAGAACAAACGAGATAAGAATACAACGGATCTTAGCTACATCCATGAGACCAGCCAAGCAAATGGAGATATTGCAGCAGTGCTAGGAATTCAAGCTTTTCCACTGAATGCCCCACAAATCCACCCAGTAGAGGTGTGTGCAAGTTATATGCCACTTCCACTAATGTAAAAGCAGGATCATATTCAAAAATCTTGTAGTAAGAGACAATATTGCAATGGGACACCTAAGTCCAGAAGTCTTAATTCTGAGAAAACCAATAGGGCTTCTGATCTCATTTATAGTGAAATAAATCACGAGTAATTCCAATTAAGTTAACGGAGTTAATTCAGTGTAAACAAAGAGACTCAAACCCACAACCATGTCTAGGGTCACCTTTGCCTCTGCAGATATACTAGAAGGTGGCTGGGATACTCCTATTCATTACATGGTATTTGTGTTGCAAATAGCATGTTCTACAGACATTCTGCACTGAGTTTCTATTATGCTAGAAGCTTTGATACTCTACTTCTCCTTCTCAGTCATACTCAGTTACAGTTTTACCACAGGGTTGGACAAAACTGGCTCATAGCTAGGCACCAACAATTTTACTTTTGGTCACCAGCAGGTCCTAGTCCATTACATTTCTGCAGTGGAGCTAGATGACAGATTACTAAATCTGGTTGCCATGGCGACCAAACATACATCTGTTGAGGCATGTTTTACTACAAGCTTCTTCTCACACTTACCAGTGTCAGTATTTACCTAATATTCACATAAACAAAAACTACTGACGCCCCCTAAAGAGCCATTTAGAAATATTTTGAAGAGTTCCTTTAACAAGTTTGCATGGGGCTTTCATCTTAAAGTTGGAATGTTTCATAAACATTTGCTGATCACTTTAAAGAAAGTTTCTTGGTATTATAAAATATAAGCAATTTTTTTTTGGTTGATGCTGTTTTTTCCTATATTTTTTTAAAGTGCAATTACTGTGTGTAATGAAGATTCTTCTTAGAACCAAGTTTATTCCATCTGCATCCTCTAGCAGGAAGACTCTTCTGCTCAAACTTCTTTGAGACGGTGTCTAAGAGCACTAAATATAAAATTGTACCATTAACTGTCAGCCTTCCTTACTTTGCAATTTGTGTACCACAAAGCCAGGATGAGGTTTCTCAAAGCTAGGTACATAGTAGGATCGCGTGAATATTCTGGGAACTCATAGAGCTCATCTAATTCCATGACATCTGGTCTCACACAGAGTGCTTTACCACATTCATTGGGCTGGTAGAAGGGCTGAAAGTATCTGTTCATCCCTGAAATGGAATAAAGACAGGCTGTGAATTAGTTGTACTCTGCTGTATTGACTGGTTCTGTCCTGGCCACTCTATTATACACTGAGCATACTCAGATGACCATCCTCAGGGTGGTAGTGAGGAAGTCCTCAAACCTCTAACAACCCCAGGATTGTCCCAAGTTTTCAGTGCTTTATTCCCTCCCACATTCTCCAAGTCCTCCAATGCAGGCTTCATCCTTCCAGCTGAAGGGATCTGGCCCTATCCAGGTTAGATGTCTTTTTTGGCTCTCTGGGCTAACACACCCAGAGGATGACAAATAGATGCAGTAGAAGGAAACTAGGCTAACAGATGTTCTAGCCTTACATTTAGAGAATTCTTTCTTCTCTCTGAAACAAAACATCACCTTGAAGTGCAGAATACACTGAAGAAGAGTAAGTTGCTAGCAATGCTGATTACACAAAGTTTAGAACCACCACAGACAGCTAATATAAAAATTAACTCTTTGTTCATAAATGACTGAAACCTTTGAGTTTTCTGAACTGCTAACAAATAATAATGATCCTTTACATTTCTAAAGCACCCAAGAATACCCAAGAATCCCAAAGTTCTTTATAAACATCAATGATTTAAGCATCAGAGAAGTGCTGTGACAGTCCTGTGTCTAATTTTATAGCAGTGCAAACTGAAGCACAGGCAGGGGCAGTCTTAATGATGCCAGGGCCCTGTGCAAAAGTCATGGATGGGGCCTCCCTGGGGCTCCTGCTAGCCCCTCCCTCCCCCTCCACCAACAGGCCCCCAGCCATCCACCAGCCTCCCAACCCTGCATGGGGTCCTGGGCAAATGCCCACCTTCTCACCCCCTCAGGACTGCCCTATTAGCACAGGTTAGAAGTGATTTGTCGAAGATCACACAGAAAATCTGTGTCAGAATTGGGAAAAGAACCCAGATTTCCTGTCTCAGCATTAATCTTGAGATCATCCTTCAGCCTGACCAGAGTGCAATAAAATGATTTAGTTCAAGTAATTAAACATACAACATTCAAGGAAAGGATAAAAAAAAATCTTTGCAGAGCTGTGTTATGTAAACAGAAGCAAACGACACATACCAGGCACATTAGGCGCACTCTTTATGTGCTCTAACTTCACAGCATTGGGTTCACCAAGTAATCGGTTAGTGCTGGTACAGGAGGGACTCATGCCTACGCAGTCTGGATAATACGCAGAGAGCAAGGGAGCTGCCACACTGTCTTTCAACAAAGGAGGGAGAATGAGCATGGAGTACCACCAAAGGTCTGAAACTTCAGCAACTCTCTGGATGGAGGAGAAAAGGTAAAAGAAAACAAGCATCAGAATTCTGAACACATTTGATTTTGCTTTTCCATTTTACCCCTTGCAACACAGATCTGAGAGCACTAAGAGCACCAGCTTCAGAGACAAGACAGTTTCAATTACGGAGGTATTTTCTCTCCTTTTCTCCTCCTCCTTTGCCTGACTTAGCTATTGTTGCCATGTGCAGAGAAATGAAGCTGGCAAGAGCCACAAACTCAGCAACCATATTGCAAGCTAAAAAGAAATAAACATACTTCTTCACCTCACCCAGACTAGGCATTTTTAATTGTTTCTGATTCAAGATTGCTGAATTTAGGGAAGTTAAAAGACTTATGGCAATTCATAACTGATCACTTTCATTTATATTCTTCCCTCCCTGTGACGATGAACCTTGACTTGCAGATCTATAGTTACAATGCAAATCAAACAAATATATATCAAAAGCTTTACTATATAGGCAAGCTTACACAAGTGTTAACAGGAATTCTCCTGGATTGTGATTGTGTGGCATAAGGGAACTTTTTGTACCCTTGCCACTTTGCTTATTGCACATAAGGTGCAGAGAAACTGCAATGCAGACTCATGCCATTCGCGATGGCATCCCAGTATGCAACACCACTCTTCAAAATAGTCAACTTTTGTAATTAACAGGAAACATTACAGTTTAGTTTTTTAACATACTTTAACATACCGAAAGGATGTGGACAAATTAGAAAGAGTCCAGCGGAGGGCAACAAAAATGATTAGGGGGCTGGGGCACATGACTTATGAGGAGAGACTGAAGGAACTAGGCTTATTTAGTCTACAGAAGAGAAGACTGAGGGGAGATTTGATAGCAACCTTCAACTACTTGAAGGGGTGCTCCAAAGAACAGGGAGGCAGGCTGTTCTCCATGGTAACAGAGGACAGAACAAGGAGCAATGGTTTCAAATTACAGCTGGGGAGGTCAAGGTTGGATATTAGGAAAAACTTTCTCACTAGGAGGGTGGTGAAGCATTGGAATGGGTTACCTAGGGAGGTGGTAGAATCTCCATCTTTGGAGATTTTTAAGGCCCGGTTAGACAAAACCCTGGCTGGGATGATTTAGTGGGAGTGGTCCTGCTTTTTAGCAGGGGGTTGGACTAGATGACCTCGTGAGGTCCCTTCCATCCCTATGATTCTATGAAGACTGTTTACAGAACTAGCCACTATGAAAATGAGGATCTTCAAAAACATGGAATTTTCTACCCAAATCCGGATGGTTAGCGCATCAGAACCCAAAATCAAGGGTAGACCTAGAATCAGGACCCTGAGTCAGAGATTATGAGAACCATGTGAACATTTACATTAAGAAGGAAGACAGTTTAGAAGATTGTAGGGTCATCCTTCCCCATGGTTAAAATGGATCCTCCTCCAGATGAGGCACAGGCAATCTCAATTCTTGAAGCTGAACCACACACACATGCCAGCACAATTAAAAAGATGATGCTGCAGTTGCAACCTCTGGCCAAGAAAGGGGAAAAAACCCTACCTCATTTCCCATGCTTGATTCCCACTTTTAGCTAATAAGTAAATGGAATAGTCATGTATAGGCAACTCACCAAATCCTCAGGCATGGAACACTGGTCCGAGCCCTCAGTCTGAAAGAGAAGTTTAACTATATCAGAATCTGTCTAAAGCCACACAAGAGTATTAAGAAGAAAAAGCAATCAGACTATGGTACAACACCTTTCCACTTAAAAATGTATTTAAAAAAAGAGTGCCCTGTTTTAACATTTCATAGCACAGCTAATTACTATATGCACGTAGTTTACTAAAAGGCCAGACACCACAGATAAAGTTCCTGGTTGATTGAACTGAATGAACTTTGCAATCTAATGACACCCCATATTAAAATATACATAGAAGGGGGTCTAAATGGAAACTGAGAGGAGTTTTGCCTTACACTGCGTTTCAGTGCTCAGCAATCCAGATATCAGCATATGTGGAGAGGCAGGGATCTGTACCATGATGCAAACATTAAATAAAATCACTTCCTGTCTAGATACAGTATACTACTTCCAAATGCATACCAAAATCACTTGTCTTCAATGAGGACTATGTTAATAGCAAGTTCGTTTGAGCAAGCAAGTTGTGTTTGTTTGAATGGCAATTTCAGAAATATCTGAAAGTGTTTCAGCTGGTAAAATGTGTTTCATGTAAAAATACGATTAAAAAAAGTCAAGTGTAATTTTATCAGATTTTCTAGGAAGAGTCCACTTTAGGCTGAAAAAGCATGAGAAAATTCTCTTCACCAGAGAATTAAAGGGTGAATCCTGACTGACATCAGTAGCGCCAGAATTTACTTTAAATATCTGAAAACACAGACTCACAATAAAGTGTTTCCTCAACCATAACTCTAGTATTGCTAGTATACTATAGTAACTTTCAGGAGTTCTCTATCTTCAAATTAAATCTGAAACTTTTCATTTCAGTTGTCAATAACAGATGCACATAAAAAAAATGAAAAAGAGCCATAGAATTTTACAGATGTTTTACCTCATAGCAAAAAACTCCTCAAACATAAAAGTATATTGGAAAAGCGAACACATTTTGGAAGCAGCAACTATTTTGTGGAGACTGATATCTCACAGCATTTTGAAACAAATTATTTTACAACTAATTGAACAGGCATTTCTACAAACAATATTCTGAATATTGCAATTTCATCACTTTCCTGAAGGAAATTGCTTGAGTTACTTAAACTGCTGTAGAATACAAACTATACAGCTCCTAAGATAATCAGCTCATCATTTTAACAAATACAAGTGTTAAAAGAGAAAAAACAAGCAAAGTTAATGCCTAAAACAAGAGAGCCACCTTAACTTTCCTATCTTCAAAGCGTCTGACGAAGTGGGATTTTCTCCCACGAAAGCTCATGCGATTAATAAATCTGTTAGTCTTTAAAAGTGCCACAAGACTCTGTTGTCTTTCTACAATAGACTAACACGGCTACCCCTTTGGAATTTGACCTTAACTGCAGTTTAAGTAGAGACAAAATATTGCTGTTACCTTAGTAGAATTGTTCAGTTTCATACCACATCGGTATGTTTTTGCGATTTGTGATGTAAGCTGGATTTCCTTTGTCAGCTGACGCCATTTCCCACACTCTGGCTTTGTGCACTGTACCTAGAAGTAAAAACCAAACTTGTTTTAACTTGTAACTGACTCTGATTATAGATCAAGGCCATGATGCAACCAACACCAGCAAAGGAATGTGGTAGTTAGGAAACCTACTTTGGGATCATAATTAATGGGTAGGTGAGAAGGAAGATGCAGGGGAATTGTTAAATACATTATTCACATAAGATGACATTCACCCTCATGCAGCGGACTAGCACCAGGGTTATGCACAATTTCAGCTCCGCTTACTCCCTATGTGCTTATGTAGAAGGACAGGATAAGGCTTATGAGCCACCTAAGCCCAAAGGTTGTAAATGGGATTTTATGCAGGACTTCTGCATGAACATGAATTTCACCCATAGGACTTAATGCTGAGATGTATTACACTATTCCCAATTCTTTCACTGGGGTTTGGAAGTATACAGTACCTTCAGGATTAAACATTGCTGCACGCTCCCTTTCCTTCAACCTTCACTCCCTTATCGCTGATTTGCTCCCTCTCCCTCCATTCACCCTAATACTTGCCTCTTCCTCATTCCACTTCCCCACTCCTGACATCTGCTTCCATCTGAACTACATCCTAAATGTTTCCTGATGCTTCAGTGCTTAGATTGAGTAACAGACTACTTCACAGAGAGCACTTATCCAAGGACTAGGAAAGATTTCTGACACTGCAGAACCTGATCAGGACTATTATCT
The DNA here is from genome assembly GCA_007922175.1 of Pelusios castaneus. Taxonomy (NCBI): domain Eukaryota; kingdom Metazoa; phylum Chordata; order Testudines; family Pelomedusidae; genus Pelusios; species Pelusios castaneus. The sequence goes on from ML685766.1 coordinate 41,257,106, forward strand.
GGAGCCTCTCCCAGTCCTCAAAACAAAAATCCTCTTAGAGTCCAGAAAAGAACCTGCTACTTGACCTTCAAACTGGAAAATACTGAAAATGCACACTCTGAAATAGATCACTACACAAAGCACTCTGCTCCTTACCCAATAAGGAAGTTGTTGATCAGCCATGAAAGCTTTAGGACTGGGCTCACTTTTACCATTACTGGTCCAAATCCTTTTCCAAGCAGTGTATTTCTCATAACCATCTTTATGACTAAGAAAGAAAGAAAGAAAAAAGAAAGCAGCACTTTTTTAAAAAAAGAAACAAATATGATAACAATCAGGGAATGTCTAGACTTGCATTTCGTTTTGACAAATAAATACAGGAGCTAACATGCAAGACCAAAGTGAGCTACAGCTCAGCACATAACTGCCATGTTAGTCTTTCAAATTCACTCACTGATTTGGGATACTTTGAATCTGAAAGGCACTTTATAAAACTAAATTCCTACCCCCCTCATTTAGATTAACTCCAAGTGGATTTTACATAAAATCATGCTTGCTTATAATTAGGTTTGGCCAGTTTTCTTTTTGTTTATTAAGTAATTTTTTCTATTTTTAATCGGTTTAAATTTTTTCAGTTGTGGGAAATTATGGGAGGGGCAGACAATAATTAATGACAGCAGATGTTAACAAATTCCAGAGATTCAAAAAGATAAAGCTTTATAACTCGATCATTTTTATCTTAACATCTTATGTCACAATATACAAAGCAAACAGCCATAAATCAAACTGTAATAAGATCTCAGGCAGTACCTGTCTTACTTTGTCTACCTGTAAATTTTGATTCATCGTCATCGGAACTGACATTTACCAGTAGAAATCTAATCTTTCCAACTTTCCTTATAATTTAAAACTTGACAGCATATCTTTAAGAACAAGGACACTGTTGAGTTATTGTCCGTCCGTCCGTCCGTCCTCCCTCCAAAAAAAATCTTCAGAACTCATTACTGGCTGTTTTTGTTCTATTTATTTACATTCTTTTGAAAAAAACCCTGACTATGTTTTTAAAAAGTCAAACAAGGACTGACATCAAGCTGAGATTGCCACTGTTTGGTTGATGGCTAGCCCTCACACCTGCTGCAGTTTGTATAACTTACACTCAGCAATATTTAAGCCTGACTTCAAAATGAAGTCAGCAGAGAGGAGAATGTTTTAAATACTAGTTTCGATAAATGAGACTGACTCCACATTTTCGATACCCAATAAATCTTTCCAGGTCTCAATAAATGTACCTTCGATAATAGTGATCAAAACACTCATTGCAGAAATGTTCCCCACAGGAGAGGTGATACCATCTAGACGTGTAGCCATTTTTAGCACACCTAGGACACAAGAAAACATTGTAAGTACTCATTCTCTTTTACTGTTCATTCATACAACAAACCCACTGAAGTTAATTAAATGTTCCTCTAAAATTAAAGGTATATGTTGGCAAAGCATAATGGTGTTTGAGCTGGCTAGCTTTGAAATGAGCTAATTATGGAAATATTTTTAAAATAAACACCCGAAAATAAGACTTTAAAAATGATTAAAATGTCTTAATTGCCGCCTGAATACCAACATTTAAGATCACTTTCCATGGTTTCCTGGGTACCAAAAACCCATATGTCACATTACACTCAGTGGTCAAAACTTTCAGCTTTCCTGCGACAACTTCTATAATGCAAATATTCCCTCCCAATACAAAAAAAGATGTAATACATACAAAATTTAAAACTTGGAGATAGCATAAAATAATTTTATATCAGAGAAAAATTAATAGCACAATATTAGGTTGGGAGGAGACAGTGCCACATAATTCTGGGGATTCTGCCACATACATTTAGAGTAACATATTATTATAGGCCCTGTCCACACAGTAATAATTTACATCCACATGCCTCTACATTCAGAATATTAAAATGAAAAAGTATGTAAATAAATGTTTACAGGAAGTTAGTAAAGAGTGAAAACAGGATGTTATAATGAAAACAGTTTTATAACTGTAGGAGACCTGAAGACTCAGCACCTAAACAACAGATCACAGAATACTAGAACACCACAGAAGCAGTATGGAGTAATATATGATGGTTTCCTTTTGTGTTTAGATAGGGAAGCTCTTCTGTCTATGTTTCATAAACACACCCTTAATTACACAAAAACAAACTTTGTGCCAGAAAACAGCAGATATGCTACATTGATAAGCCTTATCCTAGAGGGACATTAACTTACTGCCATTTTCGGTGGCAGTCGACGGGAGATATGCAAGGTACGTAAAATACCTTGTGTATCTCCCACCGACTTCTTAAATCCTCACTATACACTGCACTAAGCCGACTGGAAATGGCGTCCGGCCGGCGTAATGTAAGTGCAGTTACGGAGCTGGTGTTCCAGCTCCGGTTCGGTTATCGATTGAGCGCATCTACGCCGACGCCTCAATCAAAAACGGAAGATAGTACTGATGGCGGCAACTTTGTCGCCATCAGTATAGACTTGCCCTAAGTCAGGACTGGCAATACACAGCACAAAGTCATCTGCAAGAGTGGTGATTCACTGGCACACTAAGCAACAACCCGCATTACATTTGTACCTCTCACTTTTACCTGTAGACCAGGGCTCGGCAACCTTTGCCAGCCCCACCCACCGCACCCTCAGTAGGTGCTGGGGGCAGGGCCAAAAGGTGCCAGGGGCGCGGCCATAGACTCCTTCTCCCTGCTGGCCCTGACCCCATGTGCGGGGCCATTGGCTGCTGCGGGCCGCACTCCCCAGTGGGGGGTGGGGCCAGGAGCCCTGCATGCCACTGCCTCTTTTTCCTGCAAGCCCCCCAGTCCCCAGTGTGTGTTGGGGGGCGGAGGGGGGTGGCACCAGCAGGGGACAGGAGCACCCATGCGCCGTGGCACCATTTCCTTGCTGCGGGGAAGCGCGGCCAGCAGGGGCCTGGATCCACGGCACATGGCTCTTGTGGCTCCAGACCCCACTGGGGGGGCAAGGCCAGTGGTGGGAGCCTGGGCGGTGCCACATGCTGCTCAGGATCAGCCCACGTGCCAAGTCTGGCACGCATAGCAGGGTTGCCGACCCCTGCTGTTGACATAAGAGATTTTGTCAAAAACTTCAACATATAAGTACAGAAAGACAAACCTTTCGGCAGCACTTGCAAAACAAACAGGACATGTTGCTGTGCACCCAGCTTTTTCACATTTTCTATATTTCTTCTCTGATGCTTCATCATCATCCTCTGCCGTTTCAGTTGCTTTCTTCTTCACCTAGTAGAGAATAGTTAGAACTGAACTCTCAGAGGATCTGTGACTGGAAATGACAATTATGCGGAATTTTCTACAACTGAACACTCAAAGATTTCTGTTGTATAATTCAGGGCCCACCAACAACTGGTTAAAATAATATAAATCAGATCTTTGGAAGCCATTATAAAAGAGGTGCAGTGTGGGACAACTTGACAGCTGTCATGATAGAGCAATTTTAAAGATCCAAAAACCTTGGCAATGTCCATTTTAAGCTAAAGGCTTCTTGAGTTAGTCTTTTAATTGAGGCCCTTAAACAGTTTAGTTTAAACTTAAATTTGCACTTCTTAAGATCCTGGTGTTTCTAGCACCATCATTCCAATATCTCATTAAAAACTTTTTTTAATGCACAAAACCAATCAATGTTAATATACATCAATAAAGATGTTGTTACATACTCCTAAAATGTATAAGTTATGTTAAAAATTAACCAAATTCCAATACAGAACCATCTTCCTGGTTATTCTGGGCACTGTGTCCAATTTGCATGCTCTGTCTAGGCCTCAATCCCGCAGACTGCTCTATATGCATGTAACCCAAGGCCCCATCATTTTCAAAATACAGCCAATAATTATTCAAACAGCTTTATTACAAACGGAGTGAAGTCCAAGTGACCTGACCCCACCACTATCTGCACCCAGGTGGAGCCCATTACATCGAGGCCTTCACCCAAGTGTAAATATCTGTCTAGTGCAGTAGTTTATAAATGGCTAAGTTCTCCCTTTCTGTCTTTTTCTGGAATTATAGAGTGCTCTCACTTTGTGGCAATTGGGTGCTTCCCAAAAGGGTTACACAGGTGAGTCCATGTACAATAAACGATAAACCAACACACACTCCAATAATTATTTCTATATAGCTTTTAACTATAAAATTTTAACTCTGTTAAGTACCTGTCTCCCAGAACTCCTCAAAGGAAGATTATCTGGAGACTGGTCCAAGGACGATGACTTTTTTTTTGTTCGTACCCTTCCAGTTGACATTGTCTGCAAAATGAAGTCAGAAGATCATGAAGGAATATTGCAAATGGTTTGGTCTGAGAAAGAACTAAGTAGATATTGCATGAACATTCCTCATCACCACAACATTGGTCAGAGCTAGTTAATTAAGCTAAATTCCTTTATATTCGTTAATGAAAAAGAAAAACGGGATGAGCAGCAAAGGAGAACAGTAACATTATTTTAAACTGAACTCATTGTGAACAGATTTTTAAATGGTGTAAATCAGTATAGGTATAGTTTTACTTGATCCTGTCTCAGCACAGGGGCATTGAATAAATGACCTCTTCTGGTCCCTTACAGCCCTTCATTTCTATAGCTGTATTGATTTCATTGGACTTAAGCTGATTTGTACCACCTGAAGACTTAGCTGATAATTATGGTTCAGAAAGTGATTAAGCATAAGCTGATAATGCAAGCTTTGTACTGTTATTCTCAGTGACACTGCTCCTACCTACTGATTTATTGGAGGGGGTCCCCCCTGGAATTTGTATAGGAACTTACAACATCATGCATTTGAACTGCTATTTAAAGTAAAGAGAAGGACAAATTAAATGTATTATGGGACTTGCACGCCTTCCTATGAATGCACTGGTTCCATTCAGAGTTTAGACAGTTATATTGTATTATATGCAGTAATAATACTTTACTAGAAAATGTATTATAGTATATTTTATAAAAATAATAAAGTCTTAGTAACTTGAGGCTTCATTATAATTCTCTATGATTAAATCTTTGGACACGGGGAGGAAACTACCATTTATTGCACAAGTGATAAGGTGTGCAGATGTTGGTGTATAAGTATAAAAACATGCCGGAAAAGATTTACAAATAGGCTGTTGTTAAATATAGCCTTTTCTCCAGGGATGAAGTACAAACAAAAGAGAACACAGAAAAAATAACTGAAAAAGAAAAAGACACAAAGTGGAAGTGATACCATAGAAAACGCTATATTAATCCACTGAAATGAGAACTCACTCTGCATTATTGAGATATAAATGTGACAATCAACTATGCAGTTAGTAATTTCTATACTTGCGAACCTTTCCAATAATCAATCATTGCTATTTCCATATCTAGCATTTTTATGTTATATCTTATTATGAGGAATTAATTGCCACTGAAATGTTAATAGCAGCTTCCTTTGGGTAAGGCATTAAAGTGAAGTTTGGTTAGAAGAGACAGGAAGGGATAACATATGCTTATACAAAGAGATCTGTTTATTACCAGCTGGACTGAATGTGAATCAATTAAACCAACACACTGGCCTCACTCTGAGGTGAAAGGATTAGGTTGAAGAGGGGAAAATCACAAAAACACAGAGGTAAAGGTGTTTAGACAAACCAACGCATTACCTTTCCTTTGTGTATGTAGAAAAATAATCTATCCTATTCAATTAGAATAAGGTAAATAGAAGCATGGTAATCTGTAAAGTACTGAAGAAAAAACAATGTCACTACACAACAGTGTACTGAACTGGGAAACATCTCATCTACGTACAGAAAAACACAATCTGGACTTTAAGGGCCTTTTCCTAGGCATACACACACCTCTCTGTGACATGATGCTGTTTTTTCCTGCAATCAGCTTTCAGGAGTGAGGGGTACATCTTTTGTACATTTTTACTTGGTAACAAAGTAATTCTTTGGCAGTGAAGCTTTTGCCACAGATGGCTAGACATGTCTGTTTACAAACAACATTATCCTGAAGAAAAATTAACCATATACACTACATTTGGTGAACCTGACTTGAACTGGGTACCTGATTATTATTACCACCTTGACAATTGCTGGCTAGTGGAACAGAAGAGACAAAGTACAGAAGGTAATTCCTTCCATAGACAGGATCATAGGCCCTGGTTATCTTCCATTGACCTGTTTGGGAAGATCATTTAGAGCACAGATAGCCCTTTATACCTGAAAGGTACAAGATCACTCTTACAGAAGGGCTGGCATGTTTATACTAAGTATCCAGGAGGAAAATAAAGATCTGTTTAGATGTACAGAGAACTGGCATTTCTGGGTAATATATTCTGCTTATTGGATCCGGCCAGTGGTGAAATCATACACCCACCAACTCCCCCCCCCCCCCCCCCCCCCCCCCCAAAAAGGGAGAAAGAAATGGGTAAATTAATCTAAATTCCATATTTACCACATGAGAAGTGGGGAAACTTTGTTTACCTACATTTACTTTCAGTTACACTACTGGATCCTGGGAGGAGAAACCACCTTTCCCCCCCAAAACAAAAACTTCATTTCCAGTAGAAAGTTATTCAGTTCTAGACTTCACTTAGTATTATTAACAGTAGCCTTTGGCTGCTAAAGTAATTCTGAAAAGGAGACATTTATGATCCATTTTGTCTCATTTTGTGACTTTTCAGCCATTTTTAATGTTACATACTTCTACATGGGAAATATTTTGCAATTTAAAGGTAGAGTGATAACTGATTTATTCGAATGACAGGAGGATCATAACATTAATGTGATAAACAAGATTTTATTTACATGCACACATTTAAATGCACCCATTGTTGAAAAAATGGTTTTTTAAAATTGTTTAAGAAAAAAATTCAGATGGCGTTTTAACTAAAACACATCAAAACCATTTGACAAAATATTTCCACCCATTAACCATAAAATGAAAAAATTAGCATATTTTAAATTTTGTGATTATTTACAAATATCTTGCAAGAGAAGCCCCCTTTTAGACACATAACAGAAGCAGCTGTAGGGCAATGTGTCAAGGGCCACCAAACAAGCTGGGGACAGCCAGTTTGAGGTTTCTCTTCTAACCCTTAGGGTCCCACAGGCACCAAAATAATCCCAAAGCTATGGAGTACAGGAGATAAATGCAAGAAATCTATCCATGCTCTCTGTTGAAGCAGGTTTCTGCTCACCTTGGATTCAAATCACCCAGGAGATGGTGGATATTAAACGGACATGTCCAACTCACTTCCAACTAGAGCTGCAATAAAGAGAAACCATGGTAAGGGCAAGCAATAAGACTCTCCCTGCACATAACCCCTGATGTTGCAGAGAGAGAAACCCTCCTCCTCCAGCTCTCCTGACACCTGCTCACCCCGGCTCCCACCCAGACCCTCCAACCTCCAAATGGGGGCAGAAACACTCCTCCCCATGGCCTAGGAAGACTCCAGAGACGGAGACACTCCCCCAGCAGTCATACACCCCCCCTCCCATAAAACCCCAGATCCTCCCCCCTTAACAAGAAATTCCCAGGGAGCCCCAAATCCCTAGAGATTCCCGGCTCCAAGACAGCGACCGAGATCCCCCGCACGGACCCCGAGCCGCCCACCCCAAACACCGATTCCTAACAGAGACCCCCCCCCCACCATCCCTCCGCGTTGTGCGGCGCTGTCACCACATCCCTCCCCGCCCCAGGCGGCCTCCCCCAGGGGAAAGGGGAACCTGCCCGCGGCCAGGCGCCCGACCCCCTGCTCGCCCGGCCGGAGCAGCCCCGGCAGCGGGCCACCCACTCACCGCAGGGCGCCGCCGCTGCCACCATCCTCCTCCAGGCTCGGGGCGGCGGCGGCAGCTCACCCCCGCCTCTCCCAGCTGCCGCTTCCGCTCGGCGCGTAGCGTGCGGGGCAGGGGGAGGAGACAGCTGGGGCCTCCCTGCTAGGCGCTGCCAGGCGCCGCCGTGTGATTTGTCTGCGGAGCTGCGGGCGCCTGCTCCGGCCCGTGCGCGGTATAGAGCGGCCAGCGCGCCCGGGCAAGGTTAGCACGGGGCGCGAGCGCCCGCCCACGCGGAGTCTTGGGGTGAAGCGCTGGGGCGGGAGTCGGGTCTCTGCGCGGGCGAGTGGGGGGGCCCTGCGGTGGCGGGAGGCTGAGTAGCTGCTTGTACTTCACAGCTCTGGGGGGAGCTGGCTCACCGTGTTGTCCCCAGGAGTTGAAATTGGGGGAGTTGAATTGTCAAGGGGGGGTGAATGTGGGCTGTATGGCACCAGAGTAAAAACTGAAACGTGTTTCGGGACCATTTATTTGATTTAGCTCATGATACAATTCAATTACTCCAGATAAGGAAGTCCACAGCAGACTGCAAAGAGTAACAGAGGGAACTGGGAAGACTGGGTGACTGGGCAACAAAATGGCAGATAAAAAAACAATGTTTATAAATACAAAGTAATGCACATTGGAAAAGTGAATTTCAGCTATTGGTATAAAAGGATGGGGGCTAAATTAGCTGTTTCCAGGGCCTGCACAACCACATAGATGAACCAGGCGGTTGCCTAGGGTGCCAAGCTTTGAGGGGTGTCAAATTAGACAATTGAATTTTATCATCTATTTGAAAGAAATATATTAATATATTATCTCTTATAAAACATGGAGGGGGGCGGTGTCAAAGTTATAGTTTGCGTAGGGCAGTGGTTTTCAAACTTAGAGTTGGGACCCAGTACTGGGTTGTGGCACTCCATGCTGCCATGGCTAAAAGACTGGAATACATTGCTCAAAGGTGTAAGTGTTGAGTCACGGATATAAAAATTTTTTTTAATTGGGTCTGGAGAAAAAGTTTGAAAAGCTCTGGCCCAGGGCACCAAAAAGCCCTTGGGCCAGCCCCAACTGTTTCCACTCAAGAAAGACATCTTGGAATCCATTATGGCTAGTTCTCTGAAAACATCTGCTCAATGTGAAGTGGTAAGCAAAAAAAAGCTAGTGGTATATTATGAACCATTAGAAAAGGGATAGATAACAAGACAGAAATTATGCTACTATATGAATCCATGGTATGCCCACATCTTGGAGATTCCATGGAAATCTGGTTGCCCCATCTCAAAAAAGATATATTGGAACTGGAAAAGATACAGAGAAGGACAACTAAAATGATTAAGGGGATGAACACCTTCCTTTCATCTGAGAGATTAATAAAACTGGAATTTTTCAACTTGGAAAAGAAATGATAGAGGTCTATAAAATCTTGATCTCTGGAGAAGGTAGATAAGGAAATGTTATTTAATACTTCACATAACACAAGAACTAGGGGTCACCCAAGGAAATTAATAAGTATCTGGTTTAAAACAAACACAAGGAAGTTGCTCTGTGTCTAATGAGAAGGAAATCCAAGATGGAGTCTGTCTTGTTCTGACCCTGTCTTGGCCTGTAAATTGATTCTGCTCTGCTTGTTGTTAGAATGTTGGGGATGCTAGACTTACTGTCTCCTTTCAGTCATTAAGCATAGTTAAGAAACTAGAATGAATCCTTTTCTGTATGACTCCCTCCCCATCAGCATGGTAAAAGTTTGTCAAGGCTACTGAGTACCGTAAATTGTAATAACATTAGGGAGTGTTTAAAACAAGTTGTGAGAATAACCGGTGAACAAATGTTATCCTTTAGTAACTATTGACATGTATATGTCTCATAGTTATAGAACAAAAAGTTTTAGTTCTGTCTTCTTCTCGTCTGTCAATATTAGCAAATGTAACCCAAAAATGTATAAAAAAGTGTAAGCCAGCCTTTGTTTGGGGCTCTCTGCCTTGGAGTTTTACTCTGAGTGTCAGACTGCCATTCAGCTGAATAAAGCCTGATCACACGCCCTCGGTCTCTGTCTATTTGGTCTCAGCTGGAGAACGAGCCTCAGGGTGGGGGGTGCCTATGAAGGTCCTCTTGACCTAAGAGGGCTCCCCTAAAATTCCCCAACACTAATCATTAGCGATTATAGTAACACAGGCATAGCATAGCAATTCTTAGAGAACCGCTCTTTTGTTGTGGTTTATTTTAGTTAGAAGACATGAAATAATAATACCTGTCTCTTACATAGCCTTTTTCATCAGCCCATCATCTGCCCCACCACAGCGTGTGTGAGAGTTGCAATTCTTCAGCAATTCTCAGAATTAAGCCCTGCCTGCTTGCTTTTGATTGGCTGCAAACTTTTGTAATGCTGAATACTCTGAGTTCCCAGAGCAGTCATGACCCAGATTTTCCACTCTATTAGGATGGCTTTACCTGTTTTCCAGCATCAGAACTGCCAGATCCATTCAGTGCAGGCTTTCCTTTGTGCCAGGGAATCGCTGGATGGTACAAAGCCATCTGTATCACACTCTAGCATAGGGGAAATGTGCTTGGGGCTGATCCAGCTGATTCCCTGTTCACAATTGCCCTGGAATCAGGGCCGTCCCTAGAGGGGAGCGGGGCCCAGGGCTAATCAGCGTAGGCGAGGCCCCCATCCCCCCATGCTGGTGGGGAGGGTGGGGGGGAGCCTGCTCCACCCCCCAGGGACCCTGGTCGCCCCCCAGGGAGCCAGCCCCGGAAGCTGCAGCCACCCGCCAGGCGGCAGAGAGCCACGGCTGCGGGCCAGAAAGCTGAGGCCACCCGCTGGGCGGCGGGGAACTGCTGCCCTGGCCCTGGCCCTGGCCCTGGCCCTGGCCCTGGCCCTGGGGAGCCCTGGCCGCGGCCCGGGGAGGCGGCAAAATAAGGCCGTGGCCCGTGGTGGCAGGGAGTTGAGGCCGCAGCCCAGGGCGGCGGCAAGCCGAGGTAGCAACCACAGCCCCAGTTGGTGGGGAGCCATCCCCGGCCGAGGCTGCCACTGCCCCAGCTGCAGCCAGGATCCCAGGTGGCCACGGCCGGCCCAGAGGCCGGGACCCAAGCACCTGCCCCGCCCCTGGGCCTGCCTGCTCCGCCCTGGGGGCAGGGAGCAGGGCCAGCCTAGCGGCCAGTGGGAGTGCTCCTGGCGCGTCCTGCTGCCTTCGGCTTCCCAAAGGCAGCAGGGGGAAGTGTGGCCGTGGGGGGGCCACAGTGTGGGCCCCCGCATTGCCCTGCTGGGAGCGGGACAGCACGGGGCCCACATTACCGCAGGGCCCGGGGCGATCACTCCTTCCCTCCACTCCCCTGCCCCTCCAAGGACGGCCCTGCCTGGAATCCCATGCGTAACTGGTGCGTTTTAGAGGAACCTTGTCCTAGTCTGCACTGACAGAGAAGTTTGACATAATGGTGCTTATCTCGACCTTCTGCAGCCTGGGACTCCACTATCAGAGTATTACGTTTGAATTAAATGGTGCTGTAATTCAACCTGATAACTCTAGCCCCGACACTAGCACCTGCTGAGGGTGTGGTGGGCAGGGCTGGCACAGGGGCCGGCAAAGGTTGCCAATCCCTGCAATAGTGGGTAAATTTAGGGACAGTCAGTCAAAAAATGTACAATTTCAACACTGCCAGTAAATCCATAAAGAAAGGAAAATGTCTGTAAAATTGGGTAGAAATAAAATGTATTTTGACATTGATTGTCTTTTTGAATCACATCTTGTGTCATGAAACAACACTAATCCATGACTTTATCATTTCTATTTATTGCACATGCCCAAAGAACCCTATTGATCTATCAACAGCTTACACAATTGTGGAAGTCCAAATTCCTGTGTATAGAATATTGCGAGTGAGTACATACTTTTGTATTGCCAGTAAAAAGTTTACTGTGTCAGAAAAAAAAAATCAACTTCAGATCTTCAGGTCAGTAAAAACTAAAATGTGAGCTTGGCAATCCTGTCCCCAGGCTTGCTGGGCAGGCAGGGTGCAGGCAGATGAAGAGATTCGTGCAGGTTGGTTTCATCCATCTTCCTGCTGCCTCTGCGTGGCAGTTTTATCCTGCAAGCGCTTGAGCACCAGCTTTATTTTAGACAGGGGACTAATCCCCATGCCGTCCATGGCTCTGTTTGAGCTTTAATTAAGCATGAGCATGTTTGTAGCATCAAGGGCCCCCAGGTGAGATGTGGAATAATCGCACTGTTCTGAGACGTTAAAGGAAGGTAGTGCGCTGCTTGCATAACACACAGCCTTCTTCTGTAATTGACCTTGACACAGCAAGTTAACAAATTGTGTAACATCATAGAGTCAAGGTTTGTGTGAGAATGTCCGTTACCCATCTCAGTCTCTTCTGCTCCCCGTCTTTTCCCTGGTTAATTTTACTTTTATTCTTTTATTGACTGTTTATTTCCATGGATTTTCTCTCCCTCCATGGGGGGGGAGTGAAAATCATTAATGAAGTTGCTAACCCAAATAAACAAAGTGAAGAAAAAGTACTAGGGAATGTCTCATTGCAAAATGGTAACTTGCTCACATGTGATATTTTGGACTATTATTTGGGCAGTTGTATATTTAACTTCTTGATTGTTATGAAATTGATACAAGCTGGAATTATCAATTTGCTGTTCAGTATTGTTATTTTTAAAAGGAAAAGCTTACTTTTTACTCTCACTAAACAGTAATTTAAAATGAGCTGTCAGTTATTTTTCTTCGAAACCTTATGTTTCCACATTCATAACCCTTGTATATTGTTTATACCATTGTATATGCTTGCAACTTTAATGTTGCATTAAATATATTTTTGCATGTTAATTTATTTGGCACATGAAATCAGTGAACTGTCAAAATCTATGTTTTGGGCAACAGAGTTGGGAATAATGTCATTGCTGCTGTGCTTTGCAGGGAAAGCTATTGATGTAAAAGTATCTCCCTATCTTCTTTGAAATATTAATCCCCATTTAAATAGAGTTGTTTTCTCCATAGCCCCATCCAGGAAACTGAAACTTCTGAGACCACACCTTGAAAAAGGAGAAAAACTTGAAAAAGAGCAGAAAACAATGCTTTCTATTCTTTATAATGAATCACCTTAATTTAATAGTTTCCACATTGCTGAAAGCTGAACATCTCTTCAGGAAAATGGAAATGATTCTTGTTCCCTTTCAGTCCTACCATGTTTTATGAAAAGTCAATTTAAAAATGAGCTGTGGGAATTTATCTTCAAACATGCCAGCCAACCCCAATTAAATCCTTGTGTATTCCTTTGGAATCTTTATTGTGCATGAATGGAATATAAGGGATATGCATAAAAGGGCATGGTGGCATGTAAAGTTTCATTTATGAATATAGAACAAAATCTCTTCAACATCTACCCATGCAGGAATTAGGGGTTTGGTAGATCATCCCACAAATGCTATTTATTCACAACATCGTGATCTGTGGTGAAAGAAATACTGTCGACAAGTTAGGATCCAGAAATTTATTATGAATTCTTTTATTAATTTAAAGGCTTTTACAAAACCTGATATGAATACAATGTTTTCATAATCTTTCAAAATCCAAGTAGTTTTTTAATAGTGTTTTTATTTAGCCAAAATTCCAATTGAAGCTAATAATAACAGTTAATGAAAGTTCTCCTTGATTGCAGGATCAGGACTTCTGTGCATGGTGCAAAATATCTGTTGAAGAATTTTTTTGTTTCTCCTCTACTCAGGCAACATAAGTATATGAGACCATGGAGAGTTTAAAAGATGTACCAAGAATAACAGAAAGTTCTGATATTGGGCAGCAACAAAGCAGAGTGGTAACTGTAGAGGAATGGCTGCAGAAATGGGAAGTGAGACACATTGGATTTCATAAAGAACAAGGACATCCGTATGTAACTCTGTCTTCTACTTAAGCTGTTTTAAGGTACACTGTGTAAAGAACGATAATGGAACAATTTGACTTTCATAAGGGCCATCATAAAAATGCAGTCTGTGTATAAACATCAAAGTGTATTAGCCTTGTTCAAAGCTACTATCATTATGAATGTTTAGGTGTCCATCAAAAGAATAAGGGAGAGTTGGAAAGATCACCTTGTTTCTCAAACTTTTACATCTTAAGTAAGAATTTTAGGCCACAAAACTTAGATATGGTATATGCTTTCTGACATGAAACAATTTTACACTATTTATGAATTGTTTCAGACCACAGTTCTGCAATATATAGTACATATGCACAGCAGTTTATTCACATGCTTCACATTTCTGGATTGGGATCTTAGAAAACAGTTTCACTGCCCAAGTTGAGTTAAATACAAAAAGTAAACAGTGTAGAGTAAATTCAGAAGTTTTAGGTTCATTTGGTTTTAATAACCTAAAGGAGTCCTTTCAGAGGTGTGGAATTCTTTTGCCTGAACAGTAGGCTACCCCTGTTTATAATAGTAATTGAGTTTACATTTTGTTTAATTAAATGGCTATTAAAAAGTAGATGTTATGTTATAAATTAATGCAAACTTTGAAATACCAAAGGATAGTATGCTTGGTGGGTAGATGGAGGGTTACTTTCTAGCTGGGCTATTGCATTATGCCTGATGTAGCCTTAACTATTGTTATGGGTTACTTTAATTACCAGCACCAAAGTGATGGTTTATACCTAAAATTCAACCCCCAAGATAGACTACAATAGAGAGGTTATCAATAGAAAGAGGATAGAGACTACATAGTGTTCTTTCTGTAACAGTTATTTTTGTTAGCAGCTAAATAATCTGTTGGAGGAGAAAGAGAAACCAGTACAGAACCTATAGTATATGTTACTCACTCCATGCCTTGCAGAAAAACCTGAAGTGTTAGTCGTCATCCTCCTCCTCACCATCATCAGCACCACCGGTGGTTGTCATCCTGGCATCTCCCCCTACCCAAAGAACATGGGCCATCATGCAGCTTTTATAATGTGTTGTGCTGACATCCACTGGAGTTCATACATATTTATGATAGTTTTAGCTCCTTTTCCTTATTTGACTTTCAAAACCTCTTTACTTACAAGGTGTCCCATTTTCTATAAGTTAACTTGTTAGTTCACCTTTTACTCATTAATGTCACTTCACCGTATCTACCATACTAACAGACAGTTTCTAACATTTCACCTTGGCTGCCAGTGGTCATCTTCTGGTGTCTACTGATCTCTCATAGACAATGTTATCCAAACTCAGGACTCCTTTTCAAAACATTAGCATGTCAAAAACATAGACACAGACTAGCAAGTTTTATTAGTAATTCATGCTAATTTATCTTTATGATATAGCTAATTTATCCTAAAGCCTAAAGTTTAATCTGGGTATGCTAAATATATTACAGCTTAAGGCCTATGAGCCCTGTGTTTACAGCATTAATAAATACTTATATTTCACATTTATAAACTATATATATATAAACATATATATGATACCTTTTATCCTTGGCTACACTGTCTTTTAAACTATGAACGTGAGACAGTTCCAGTATTAAATAATAATAACAAATAATCTTTTCTTCTGCAGGATTTTAAGGAAGTATCTGGATGTTCTTCTTAATGGCAGGAGTGGACTCAGGATATTTTTTCCTCTTTGCGGCAAAGCAATAGAAATGAAATGGTAAAACATAGCCCTTTGAAGTAGAAATCTTCTAACTTTTTTTCTTGGAAAATTTATCACCCTGTCTGCATA
The DNA here is from genome assembly GCA_007922175.1 of Pelusios castaneus. Lineage (NCBI taxonomy): Eukaryota > Metazoa > Chordata > Testudines > Pelomedusidae > Pelusios > Pelusios castaneus. The sequence goes on from ML685766.1 coordinate 41,272,626, forward strand.
TTGGTAAATAAGTGAATGTAATCATCATTCTTCTATTTTCACCGTAAAATATGGTTCCTTTGTTTTTACATGGTTACTAGAGATTTTAAAAGAAAGCTGCATTTAATTCTTCCAGATTTTTCCAGTTTGCAAATATTCACGCAGGAAAAAGAACAGTTCAAGTGTATAAAAATTTGATGTGTACAAAAACAGCTACCTGTGTTCCTACTATGAATAGTTTGCACCTTTCTGTGAAGCATCCACCACTGATTAGTACTGGGCTATGTCTATGTTTCAAAAAAATCTGTGCCAGGAAAGAGTCTTTTAAAAATAGTTCTTATATATAGTTTCAGTTCAGACACATTTGCCCACCTTTTGAAGTAGGTATGATTACTAATGCTTTTTGAAAACTGTTCTCAAGATTTAGCTTATACTTAGTCTTGAACTGTCTTTAAAAAAGCAAATAATTCCCTCCCTGTTTGCTCTGTCTTCATATGTAACAGAATCACATTAACCAAAACAACTGTTTCCTAATAGTCTTTATTGTAGACGGGGGTAGTTAGAGATATCCTGAAAGTTAACCTCATTGTCACAAACACACAGATGGGAATTTTATATTTGGGAATGGAGTGGTAAGGGAGAGAACCAAATTAGCCCTGAGTGTCACATTTAAAATTGGTAACCCTTTCCTAACATGTCTGTGCCCCTAAATAATGTTGTTCCTGATAATTTCTCGTGACCCTTTCATGTCAGCTATTTGTTCTATGGGGGGTATGTTTGTGTATGCGTGTGTGTGTGTGTGTGTGTATATATATATGCATATATAAATAAAATGTGTAGTGCCTAAACATTAATTCAGAGCTAGAAAAGTTTGCCAGGCACCTGTCTTTGAAACAGGGAGCATGGGCACAAATGAGCTTCAAGGAAAATGATGTAGTGAGAACCCCAGGATCTCACATCCTGGCTGCTAGGAAGTGGGAGGGTGCTGGGATTCCTATTAAGATGCTCTCAGAAACCTACATCAGGGGTATGTGGTATCTGCTGATAGTAGTTTAACTTTAAGCTTTCTAATCTCTGGATGCTAGGGGAAGGAGGAGGAATTCTGGCATTGCTTCCTTCCATTGTGCCACCTTCACTTCACGTCCCAAAAGATCAGGGGTGGGGGAGAGGGTCTCTGCTACTCTGTACCAACCTAGCAGCAGCAGTGTGAAAGTGACGTGATTCTTGCGAGTTTAACTGCTACAGAAGTTCTGTGAAGCAAAACTGACCAGGGTGGTATTAATTTCATTCTGCTGCAGTTTGGCAAAAGCCAGGCAGCAGCATAGGCCTTGAGCAGTATGTCCTGAGGCACAAGAGAACAGTATCGTGCAGTAATGCTTAGTTCATCCATATCAAGATCTACTCATACAATCATACAAAATTACATTAAAATCAGATACTGGGGGTTTTTTTCATTAAAATGAAATGCAAATAAGATTAAATATACCTAAATAAATCTATCACAGAAGAGCCTGGATTCTGAAAAAATTGCTGTAATAAACCACTATTTTATAAGATATACGTATGTGGGCATCTTGAGGTGGTATTAACTTTAGAACGGATGAGTATAAACCAAATTATGTAATAAGAACAGAAAATCAGAAGTAAACATGAAAATTTTTATTCTTGTGCATAGGTTAGCTGACATGGGACACTATGTAGTTGGTGTGGAAGTCAGCGAACGTGCACTGAAGGAGTTTTTCACAGAACAGAATCTTTCTTATTCTGAAGAACCAATCCCAGGGATTTCTGGAGCCAAAGTGTTTAAGGTTTGTTTTGTGCTTGCACAGTCAAATCTTTTTGTATACTCAGAGCTGCAATATAGGAATAGCTGAGCAGCCTAGCCCTTTAGAGTTTTTTTGTATTGCCTTGCATCTTTAACCCAGTTTATAAAGGAGTCTGAGGGCTTGCCTACACGAGCACCGTAATGCGCATTAAAAAACATTACTGCGCGTTAACAAGCAAACCGTACATACGTTAAAGTTGTTGCTGTGCACTAAGCGCCTTGTTGATGCGCATTCCAACAACCACTCTGACGACAGTGTTAACAGCTGTTGCGGATCATCTGTTGCGCGTTTGAGCTCATGTGTACCCTTACCCCGCACTGATTGGCCTCCGGAAATGCCCCAGGGTGCCAATCAAGGCCACTCTGGGACATCGGAGCTGTCATATGTCAATTTCACTGCTCTAGCTGAGCAGTGAAATTGACATATGGGCTCCGGGAGTCAGCTGAAGCCTCGGTGCTTTAAACCGGGGCTCCAGCTGATTGCCGCCCCAGCTGGGGGATCGGGTGGCGGCAGAAGCGCCTGCCGCCACCCGAACCCCTGGACTGTGCTGGGGAGCTGGCTCTGATTCGAGCCGGCCCCCCAGCACAAGACCCGGGCTCCAGGTCTCAGCAGGAGCCGCCGCGCTTAAAGCATGGGGGCTCCAGCTGAGAGCGGAGCCCAGCTGGGGGATTGGGTGGCGGCGGGAGCTCCGGCCGCCACCCGATCCCCTGGACTGTGCTTGGTGACCGGCTCGGATTCGAGCCTGTCATCCAGCACCGCTC
>ML685766.1:41280191-41311572 GCA_007922175.1 Pelusios castaneus
CAATACTTATTGCGCTTTACTTGTCCCGCAAGAACTTATTGCGGGACAAGTTTTCTCGTGTAGACATAGCCTGAGAGAGAAGCATCTGAGTGGAATTTTGTACTAGATAATTATCCTTGGGGTTTATTTGGTTTGATCTTCATTCAGCAAGATATTAAAGTACCTAACTTTAAGCACTTTAAGGTCAATGGAACTACTCACATGCTTAAAATTAGACACTTGCTTCAATACTCCAATGAATCAGTTGTATGTAGTGGTGTTGTAGCCATGTTGGTCCCCAGCGATTAGAGGGGTAGGTGAGGTAATGCCTTTTATTGGTCCGATTTCTTTCGGTGAGAGAGAGACAAGCTTTTGAGCTACACAGAGCTCCTCTTCTTCTTCAAGTCTAGGAAAAGTACTCCCAACGGCACAGCTAAATACAAGGTTGAACAGATAGAATATGTGCTCCCTGCTTATGCTAAGCTAAGGGACCATTCAAGGAGAAGTGGCTCATTAACATCGCTGTAATCATAGGACAAAAAGGAGGTTGGTGGGTTACAAACTGTTGTAATAAGACACCAATCCAGTGTCTCTATTAAGGGCAGGTCTATATTTAAAATGTTGCATTGCTGCAGTTGCACTGATGCCACTTTAGCACTTAAGTGAAAACGCTTCTACGCTGACAGGAGAGCTTCTTCCCTCAACATAGTTAGCTCTCTAAGGGCTTGTCTACACTGGGGGTGGGAATGTAATTTGATCTTAGGCTGTCGAATTACATAAGGCAAAGGTGAGTGTTCACACAGTAAAATTCTTTGCTGGGATCTCCTGTCCCCGCTGCTCAATTACTTCCTGAAATGCATTGCACTGTGGGTAACAGGCACAGGGGCTTGTAGGGAGGCAGTCATCCTCAGCTCACTCTCCCTCCCCTCTTCTCTAGAGAAAAAAAGCAGGAAATCTTTCCTTGCTGTTTCTCTGTCGCAGGCACAACAGACAGGCACAGTGCTGCATGGAGAGAGAGGAATTAAGTGAAAACTTTCCAGGGGCTGCAGGCAGGGAAGGAACTATTTTGCTATGGTGCAGCGGACAGGAAAGAGAGGAAAAGGAAGATTAGAGCTACTCTCTGGCTGCAAAACCATTTTCAAAGATGAGCCTGTAAGCTTAAATTCTTAACTTTGCTGAACACTAAAACTCATGTCTTAATAAAGACAGCAGATTTATGATTTATTGCAACAGTCTGAAGCCAGCTTAACCCATTTTGTTCTCTGACTGGGAGGTGTGGCAGGTGGGGGGGGGGGCGTTAATGGACCACTTCATTTGGAATGGCCCCTTAGAATATGTGCTAAACTGTTTGTGCAACCTTGTTTTAGTAACTTCCAGGGTGTAGCTGTGTCAGTCTATTTCAGAAGTGGGATTACGCTCATGGAAAGCTTATGCAATAAATACATTTGTTAGTCTTTAAAAGTGCCACAGGACTCCTTGTTTGTCTTGTATTAGCAGTGACACTGAGTGCCTTTCCCAGACCTAAAGAAGAGTTGCAGGTAGCTAGAAAGTTTGTCTCTCTCACCAATAGAAATTGGTCCAATAAAAGATATTACCTCACCCACCATGTCTCTCTGATCAGAACCTTTAAGCCCACACCTCCCCCCACTTAGGTTTATTTATTTAGAGAGCGTTCACTAAAAGCTTTTTCCCTTCTTTTCATTTTAGAGCGTTTCTGGGAACATTTCTTTGTACTGCTGCAGTATCTATGATTTGTCCAGGTAGGAATGAACGACGTTATTCCACAGTCAGATAGTTAGGTTGTGTTTTGTCTGAACCAGCCACAAACATTTGAGAAGTGAGGACCAAATCACTGAATACTGGCAACTATTACTGATGTGTTTTGCCTGCTAACGTCTCCAGGTTGCCCCCTAACATCACCAGGTTGCCCCCTGGGGTGTGAGCAGGACCTTTGCTTATCTTCTGTGTTGTTTTTCCAGCAGCCACAGCCCTGTGGTTACAGCCCTCTAGGCTTGTAGTAAGTCCTACCCACTTTCAGGGTATATGAAGCAGTTCAAACAAAAGGAAAATACTTCCCTGACTCCTCCCTTCTTTGTGCAAGGAAGGAACTGGAAACAGCCATTATAGGCATCTTCAGTTCCTTAATGTGAGTAAAGGTCAGGGCTTAATCATGGGGGAATTGTAAAAAAGAAAACAGTCCAAACTATCTGCTTCTCCAGAGAGCTCTCGCAGGCAGAAGTTGAAAGCCATAGGGAGTGAGTGTAACAGGACTCCTGGTTTGAGAGCTCTGAACGGTGGCTCTGCTTGCCACCTCTACTGCAGTGATTTCCTGTCTTTTAAGGGTCTGCCAGCAGACCTGATGCATCTCACAAGTGTGAAGGATTGAGGCTGAGCCTGGTTGTGATCACAAAGGTTAGTTGACCTTTGCCTGGTCACTTGGGTGGGGCCAATCATCTGCCCTACCACAATGTGGGTGGGAGATGCAAATATTCAGCATTTCTCAGAATTAAGCCATGCCTGCTTGTTATTGATTGGGCTCAATCCTTCATAATGCTGAATTCTCTCAGTACCCAGAGCTGTCATGGGCCATATTTTCCAGTCCATTAGGGTGGCTTTACACCTGTTTTCTGGCATCAGAACTGCCAGATCCAGCCAGTGGAGGCTTTTCTTTGTGCTGGGGAATCGCAGGGTGGTACAAAGCCACCTATTCCACACTCCAGACTCCAGCATACAGGAAATGTGCTTGGAGCACCTCTGGATCTGGCTGATTCCCTGTTCTTAGTGGCCCCTGGAATCACATGGGTAACTGGCATATTTTACAGGAACTTTATCCTGGTCTGCACAGACAGAGAATTTTGACATAATGCTACTTATCTTGACCTTCTGCAGCCTGGGTCTCCACTGTCAGAGCATTAAGTTTGAATTAAATGGTGCTGTAATTTGACCTGATAACACCACCCCTGCAAGTGGCCTACCACTGAGGTTGAAATCTTCAATTTGAATTTAGGTCCATGTAGCCAGAGAGCAGCACTGATCTTGCTCTTCCTGTTTTTCCAGTGTGCTGAACCACGGTAACATATCTCCTCCCCTGCCTGCAGCCCCGGGAAATTTTCAGTTAATTTCTCTGTCTGCATGCAGCACTGTGCCTGTGGCAGAGAAACAGCAAAGAGAGCTTTTCCTGCCTTTTTTTTTTTTTTTTTTTTTTTTTTTTAGAGAAGAGGGGTGGGGGCATGAGCAGAGGATGTCTGCCTCCCCACAAGCCCCTGCATCTACTACCCACAGTGCAATACGTATCAGGAAGTAAATGCAGTGGTGATGCTCTGATCACTTGGATTCACCTTCTGTAATGTGACAGCTTAAGATCGAATTACAGTCCCACCCCCAGTGTAGACAAGCCTGTAGACAAGACTGCTTTGAACTATCAGCTGGGTGGTCAGTTCAGTTCAGTGTTGAGGCAACTGAGGGTTGGGAAGGGATACAAAAGATGCTTAAAGCCACCTTCCTTGCCTCTGATCATGTGCTGAATACAGTTCAGCCAACCAGAGAATCTGTCCCATAGGGAGTTATGGGCACTCAATATCTGCACAGGATAGTCCCAGTCTTGCAGTTTTTATTTAGGTGAAATCTTGTCTAGGGTTGATTAATTTTACCTCAGTATGAACTTAAGGAGCAAGCTGTTCATATCAGCAATATTTACCCATAGCTGATCAGTAAAATTAGGAAATCAATCATTTCTTTGTAAATGATCAATCTGTCAGAGCTGTTAGAGAGAAGGCATAACTTGCAGATTGGGAGAATGGAATGTGGTGTTGTCTCTAAGATAATTTATATTTTTGGGTAAACGGAATATTAATTTCTAATATCCAAAGTTATATGAGATTGTCACTGTACATGTTGCTGATTTAGCTGATTCTTTTTTGTTTGTGTGATAAAACTGGCACTACAAGATTGGATTCTTTGGATGGAACATATGGAATTTTTTTATATTAAAGTGAAAAGGTAGAAAAAGAATTAGGCAGTATCTACAATGTTGCCTCTGGCACAACAGGCACATTTTAAGACTTTCTAGCTGTCATCTGATATCTGACAAGGAAACATGCAAGTTTCTTGTCAGCAATTTTTAAAAGAGTTATTGATTTTAAAATATAGTTGCAAGTAACATGGCAAAATTTAAAATTTCCATCACACCAATATGAAATGATATTTCAAAGTAAAACAAACTATGTAACACATTAGCAATGCTGTCAATGTGAATCACTAAGGAAATGTAGTCTGTTATCTATAGAGTACAAAATAAACAGGTATGCGTGTGTTGTAAATTTTCCTCTACATTCTTGTTTTGTGTTTTTTAAGAAGAGGCTCTTACACAAAGTTCTGAAAGAGTGGTGAAAGTGTGAACATCTTTCTGTCAATACAGGAGTTGGAATTCCTTTGATTATGGAAATTCATCAGTATATTGTGGCTTCTGTCAACACGCAACAGATGTAATACTCAGTTAAGCTTACTTCACCGTGGCCTTGGCTGGCCTGTGATCAGTCACTTTTGTTCTAAATACAGAATACGAGTTGGGCAGGGAAAAGTAGATATGCTCATGCCCTGTGTGAGAATGAGACAATTCAGATTCCTTTGCTAGTTAATGAGTAACTGGAATTATTACTCTTTGCAGAAATGCTGTGTTGTATGTAAAGCAGTTAAATTAAACCATCAGTTGTGGCTCATAACAATTCTGAGTGCTAGACTGTAAAGTTTCTATAAACTATGTACCTACTCAACATACCTAGTGGAACTCAGCCCTGATTCAGGCAAATGTTGCCTAAGATCAACAAGATTTTTGCTTTACTGTGATTGTCAGGATGGGCCTAAAGACACTATTTAAACCAGAGATGGGCAACTTGTGGCTCAGGGGCAACATCTGACCTGCTAGATCATTTTATTTGTCCCGTCACAGCCCAGTTTAGGCAGGGGTGCCATTTCAGATTTTGATAAGCTACTTAGGCACCTGAAATCTCTAGATTTTTTTTTGCACGTAATACTTTAGAAATTAGCTGACAGGAGCACTGTACCTTATTCCTATATAAAGAAAAAAGTACCAAACACCCATTAAAGACATATTTAAAATTTATCTGTAAATTTAGAACCATTTGGAGATAATACAGCAAAATGTTCCCAATCCCAAATCTGACTAGACAGATAATAATGACAACATAGATTTAGTCCACGACAAGTGAAATATTTTACAAACTTAACATAGTTGGTTATTACTTACGTGCTTTACTTTCACCAATTATCTAAGTGTAAGCAATGAAAAAAATAAGTTCTTTGATTTCATTTGACTTTCAGTATCCTAATGAGTGCTCTGATGTTTGCATTTCAAACACTGCACAAGAATCTTGATGTAAGTGTTTTCAGTCAGATACATAGCCTTTTAAAAACGTTTTGGAATTATTTTTTTTTTTTGTAATCTATGGTTTTATAACTTTTTAAAAATTAAAACATAGGTGCTGGAACAAAGAGTGCTGGGGGTGCAGCACCCCTTGGTTTGAAGTTGTTTCCATCATATACAGGGCTGGCACAGTGCCTGCATCTTTAGATTATTTTTGAGCATGGTGTTTTTGGAGATCCTTTTAATCCATCATGAAAGAAATTTTCAGATTGTGTTGGAATGTGATCTTTCACCACTACTGTAAATGAGCTGACACTAAACTACAAGGAAACAAACAAGGAGTCCTGTGGCACTTTTAAAGACTAACAAACTTATTTATCTCAGGAGCTTTCATGGGAGAAAATCCCACTTCGTCAGACACTTTGAAGATGGGGAACTTACAGAATGGGGGGAAATTAAATGCAGGGAAATGTATGACACAGGATCAGGTCAGGCTGTAACAACAAATCAGAATAGGTGTTGGGATTCAAACACTGGGGAACAGCATATAGAGGAAGGTGAGGTCAAATCACCTATTGTAATGAGAATAAAATCCATAGTCCCCATTTAACCCCAAGGCAGCAGAGTTGAATTTACATATAAATTCCAATTCTGCAGTTTCTCTTTGACGCTTTGATTTGTTATTCATTTGAGCACCAGTATTAACAAGTTGTCAATGGAGTGAGCAGGGAGATTGAAGTGTTCCTCTATTGCTTTTGAATGTTGTGATTTCTGGTGTTAGATTTGTGTCCATTTATTCTTTTGCATAGAGACTGTCCTGTTTGTCCAATATATAAGGCAGAGGGGCATTTCTGGCACATGATGGTTAAAACACATTGGTGGATGAGCAGGTGACTGAGCCCTTGATGGAGTCGGTGGCTTGATTTGGTCCTGTGATGGTGTCTTCAGTGTAGATATGGGGGCAAAGTTGGCAACGTGGTCTGTTGCAGGGATATGTTCCTGCTTTAATATTTCTGTTGTTTGGTCTGTAGTTGCTGGTGAGTATGCGTTTAAGGTTGGGGGGGGGGGAGCTTTTGATACGGTTTCCCACAGCATTCTCGTTGGCAAGTTAAGGAAGTATGGGTTGGACGAGTGGACCGTAAGGTGGATCGAAAACTGGTTAGATCAACGGGCTCAGCGGGTAGGAATCAATGGCTCGATGTCTGGTTGGCAACCGGTAACGAGTGGAGTGCCCCAGGGGTCGGTCCTAGGGCCGGTTCTATTCAACATCTTCATTAATGATCTTGATGATGGAATAGACTGCGTGCTTAGTAAGTTTGCGGATGACACCAAGTTGGGGGGAATGGTAGATACTCTGGAGGGCAGGGACAGGATCCAGAGAGACTTGGACAAATTGGAACACTGGGCCGAAAGAAACCTCATGAGGTTCAACAAAGGCAAGTGCAAAGTCCTGCACTTAGGACGGAAAAATCCCATGCACTGCTACAGGCTGGGGACCGATCAGCTAAGTAGCAGCGCTGTAGAAAAGGACCTGGGAGTTATGGTGGACGGGAAGATGAATATGAGCCAACAAGTATGCCCTTGTTGCCAAAAAGGCCAATAGCATATTAGGCTGCATCAGTAGGAGTATTGCCAGCAGATCAAGGGATGTGATAATTCCCCTCTATTCGACACTGGTCAGGCCGCATCTGGAGTACTGTGTCCAGTTTTGGGCTCCCCACTACAGAAAGGATGTGGACAAATTAGAAAGATTCCAAAGGGGTAGCCGTGTTATGATTAGGGGGCTGGGGCACATGACTTATGAGGAGAGACTGAAGGAACTAGGCTTATTTAGTCTACAGAAGAGAAGACTGAGGGGAGATTTGATAGCAACCTTCAACTACTTGAAGGGTTGCTCCAAAGAACAGGGAGGCAGGCTGTTCTTCATGGTAACAGAGGACAGAACAAGGAGCAATGGTTTCAAATTACAGCTGAGGAGGTCAAGGTTGGATATTAGGAAAAACTTTCTCACTAGGAGGGTGGTGAAGCATTGGAATGGGCTATCTAGGGAGGTGGTAGAATCTTCATCTTTGGAGATTTTTAAGGCTCGGTTAGACAAAACCCTGGCTGGGATAATTTAGGGGGTGTGGTCCTGCTTTTTAGCAGGGGGTTGGACTAGATGACCTCGTGAGGTCCCTTCCAACCCTATTATTCTATGATTCTATGATTCTAAGGAGACGTCTGTCTCCCAAGGCTTGAGAGAGTGAGGGATCGTCGTGTAGTATAGGTTGTAGATCCTTGATGATGTGCTGTAGAGGTCTGACTTGGAGATTGTAGGTGGTGTTATGTTGTTTTCTTTCTTGGGCTTCTCCTGTAGTAGTTGACTTATGGGTACCCATCTGGCTCTGTCAATCTGTTTCTTCACTTCCGTGGGTGGGTACTGTAGTTTTAAGAATGCTTGATAGAGATCCTGAAGGTTACGATGAACATTTAAAAGTTTGTCAAAGGAGAAAGTAATATTGGAGAGAAAGTATGTGCATTATTTAATAAATGAAGGAAGGGATGAAATTAATGATGGTTAAAAAATAGCTGAGATACCAAACTTAAAAAAGAACACCTTAAAAATCATTATCTAGAGAGTAATCAAATGATGGATGTTAGCAGCATGGACAAATTTTGGCAGCCAAATCTTACAAATTGTTCAGATAGTCTTGGGGGTTTGTACACTGAATGTTTTAAACAAATAGTTATTATAGTTACTAAGGATTAAATTGGAAGGTGGTTTCATAAAATATTATTTTGTTTATTATTATTTTTTGTTTATTATTATAACCTGGGCCTCTGGGATAACCACCTGAATATACAAAGATCAGGGTGAGCTGCAAAAAGAAGAGCAGATTCCCCCAGCACTGGTGGGTTACTTGGAGATAACTCCCCAACCAGTCACAAACAATACTTTTGATCCCCCACACTGGATATCAAGAAGGCACCATAAAATATACTCAGCCCCTTTTACTGCATTTCAGCCACTGGTCTCCAAATAGTGAAATGGGTCTGGTAAAGAGAGAAATTGCTCAAAACTCCACGCTCTTTACTTAGAAAGGTTTCTCCTGACCCCAAAGGGTCAGCCACTTTACACAGAGGAATACAGGTTTGGATCTTACCCAAATATCACGCTGCCAGCCAATCCTTTAGTAACTAAAACTAAAGGTTTATTGTACAAGGAAAGAAACAAATTATGAGAGTGCTGTTAAAGGGTTAAAGTAATCACTTACATACAATGATTTGAAAGTCCAACACATCAGGTTTCCAGTAGAATTTGACGTTTACAGATCTCAGGCATACATCCAATACCTGGATGGGTTTAGGTCCTTGTTTCACAGCTTCAGTTCTTAGAAATACAATTCAGAGGAATACAGACCAAATAGTCCAAGTGCAGAGTTTGTTCTAATTCTCCCCTGAGAATTAGCGGGGTGATTCCAAGCTCGTGCTGGCTAGGATCTCAATCCTGTGGCCCAAACTTTCCCTGAGAAGCTTAGAGAGATATGAGACAAAGGGATTATGTTCCCAATTTCCTTTTATAGCTATAGCAAGATGGGCATTTGCAGATCATTGCTTCATGTTGGCTTTGATGACAGTTCACAGATACTTCCTTAAGTGGAGAATAGTAATGTATATCATCCTTTGAAGTAAGACCTTGACCTCTCAGGCACCACAGGTAATAGCTACATTAGCATCATTAATAGACAGTTTACATTGGTAAATCAAAGGTCCATTTAGATGTTAATGTTCCTTTTTGACCACTTCAAATAGAACAATAGTAACAGATAAGGAAGCAGTTCATTTACCTTTCTAACCTCTAACAACATAGATGTAAACATTATCAAGTAACTTCTAAAACACACATGCATATCAAAGCCCTAGCCTAACTGTAACACTACCATTGTGTTTTCCTACAATATATTTTTAAAGGTTAGATTTGGGTCATGTATTTTACAAAATGGCTTCGCCTTTTCAGGCCTAGCATGACAATTATAATTATTTATTTGTAGTACAATAGTGCCTAGAATTCCCAACTAAGATCAGGGCCTTTGTACAGCAATGTGCTGTATAAACACAGTGAGAAACTGTCCCTGTCCCCCAAAATGTACTGTCTAATTAGACAAGATGGTTAAGAGGTAGGAGGAAAAACAGAAGCACAAAGAGGTGAGGTGGTTTCCCCATGCCAGTGGAATAGGTGGAAATGGAATCCAAATTCCCTGAATTGAAATGTAGGGCCCTGTTCACTAGATTATACTACCCCCCTATTTAAATTGGCTCTTAAATATCATGTCTTGATTGTGAGATGTTATAGTTAAAAGACGATTTGTAAGTGCATATAGAGAGCAAATAGGGGTGTGACCTCCCCTCCTTGCAAGCCTTTAAAAGAAAACAAACTTAAAATGTTTCATGTCTCATTGCATCAGACAGAGAAATGCAAGACAGGGTTACAGGTCAGAAGCCAAAAACTTGATAATGATGATGCTGTTTTAACAACAGAAGGCAGCGTGGTGGCTTTTGGGGAGGGTTTTGTTTGTTTGTTTGTTTTTTGCTGTGTTACTTGATTCTGAAATAAAGCCCAATATCAGGCAGAGAGCTACTGTAGTATTTCGGGATACTACACCTTTTTGTTTTGAGGCAAATACATTTTCCTTTATTTTTATTTTTATTTGGAATTATGTCACTTACTCCATTGTTATGCAGCACTCTAAATCACTTTTTCATGTTTTCCTGAAGCAACATTTACATATCATATCACCCTGCTAATTCTCAAAGGCAACTAGTGAGGAATCACCTCTTTAGCTGTAGACTTTATCAGACTGAATTTAGCGACCCGTGTCCCATCAGCCAGTACAGCTGGGAACAAAAATAGAACTGATTAATTTGCTGGATTAAAGCCAGTATCAATGTATTTTAGCTTTCCTCAGGTGAAAGGATACCCAAGAATAAACATCTGGATAGGGCTGTCCTTAGGAAAAATGGTTCCCTAGGCAAATTTTATTTTGGCGCCCCCGGCCTACACTGCCCACCCATCAATGCCCCCTGACCCCTGCAGCCCCTGTTGCCTCCCACCCCCTGGCTCCCACTGCCTTGTGCCTCCCTAAGCTCCCCCTCACTTCTGGGCCCTACTGCCAAGCTCCTTTCAGTGTCTTCTCATCCCAGGACTGCCTCACTCCTTGCCTTTTGACCCCATGCCCTCTTACCACAGCATCCTCGGCAGTCACCCAACCATAAGGCCAGCTCTGCATCTAGGGAATATGTTTGGGTCTTTGTTCTGAGTTGCAGGTAAGCTGAGCTCAGTGCACATTTCATTGAGGAGATGGAGAACTGCTTTGAGCCACCTTTGTGACCCCTTGGATCAGGAAGTGGCCAAGGATTGTTGCAGTCCTTGTCATAAATTAATGTAGTCCAAGAGTTACTGTAATATGACAGCTTGAAACAGCCTCATAACCAAGAATAGCTGCACATGCCAAAGAGAAACAGAAATGCTCTTAAATAATAGCTGCACATGCAAAATGCTCTTAAATAATAGCTGCACATGCAGAAATAGCTGCACATGCCAAAAAGCAACAGAAATGAATCATTCCATCCAGGGAAGGCCTCTACGCAGGAAATATTCCTTGAGGCCCATTTCCAAATAGCATAAAGGGGCCAGACCATAGAAGCATATCAGCCCTCTATATATACGCATAGTGTATCAGAGATTTTTTTATTTTTCCAAGAGTGTATCAGTCCAACTACTAAAACAAGATAATTTTAGTTTTTAATATGAATTTTTTTTTCACAATCTCCTTATAGCACAGTTCTTGGCAGGTTTGATGGGATTTGGGACAGAGGATCTCTAGTAGCCATTAACCCATGTGATAGAGAATGGTAAGTAATATGTTTATTTTATGACTTTTCTTTCTGAGGTATTCTGTGATATGTTGTGAAAGGTACGGCCTATCTTCCTGGTATTGACTAATCAGACATCCCTCTCTTAGCATATCCGAAACAGTCTTTCCCTGCCACATGTGGCAACCAGAGTTACTGAATAAACACTGTGTTCTGATCCACAGAGTTTCCTTCCCAAGGTGATTTTACCAGTGGAAACAAACAACTGGCATGAGAACAATATGCTAATCCCATCTAGTGGTAGTTTTGCACAGTGTAGGCGGCATATTACTTTACTCTTAGCTGCTCATGTTTGTTTGTTTTGGGGGGTTTTTTTTTTTTGATCTCCACCGTTTTTTCACCCTTTTCTGCCTCATCCCATCCTCTTTATTCTCCTGTTGTCTCCTTGATTTCCCTTCTCCAATCTTATCCATGATTCTCTCCGTTAACCTTACTCTGCTACTGTACATTAAGTTAAATTGAATATGTGGCCCTTACTTTTTTTAAAAAAAAAAAAGATGACGAAGACGAATTGCAGACTTACATACCATGTCAGCTTTACATGTTCTTTTTGTTAGTTCATATCCAAAATGGTGTGTGTATATGTGCATGTGGTGGGTATGTGTATAAAGTAGAATCTGATTCATTTTATTTAGTGTTTCATGTATACTGTATGGAATTGTATACTAGAAATACCTCAGTTAATTGGTTTATATGCATTTCCATTTTTCTTCTGCACAGGAATACATTATATGTATCTTTTTTGCTGAACATTTCGAGTACTCTATTTACATACCGTATATTTACAAAATAATCATAAATGCAAATATTTTACTTCTTTCTAGCTATGCCAATTTGATGTTGTCTTTAATGGAGAGAAGCTGTTGTTATCTCTTGGTTACTGTTTCCTATGATTCAAATAAACATAAAGGTAAAAACTTGGAACCATTTTGTTTAGAAGTTAAGTAAAATCACTTTTCACCTTTACACTAATGAATTTATTTATTTAAATATAAGAGTAATAAATTTTGCCTGCGTTTTGGTGTCCACGAGCTTGGTGCTCAGAGTTAATATGGCTTTCTGGTTTTAACTATATCTTGGTATTCACAGTAGCAAAAATTTGTGGTTGGGTTGGTTGGTTGGTGTGGGTTTTTTTTTTCTTTTGGTGTGGGTTTTTGTTGTTGTTCGTTTGTAAGTATGTAAGTTTCTTTGCAACCCCGCTTCCACTGCTTCTCAGTTTTGGAAAAAAAAATTCCTGTAGGGCAGAAACTTTTAAAGATTGGTCGCAATTTAAACGTGATTTTGAAGGATTGGGCGGGAGGACAAATTGTGAAACAAAATGCAAAACAACATTGCCTTCACTGTTTTTGTATAATGTATAAAGAGTATCCTGTTTACCAACCTGTCTGCTATGGCCAGCTACCTAGCATCCTTCCCCACTGTAGCACTGCTTCCTCACTTGCACGCTCATCTGAAAATCATATGTTTCTGATGGACACTAAAGTAGGATTTTCAGCACCTGATGACCTAAAATCTTGAATTATTGCCCAATTTACAGTAGCTTGGTTACCTCACGGGTGTTATAATCATTCATTAATGAATGGTTGTAAAATGCTTCAAAGATGAAAAGCTCTATGTAAGTATTAAATATCATTGCATCAGGCTGATTAATTGTTTTATTAAACACAGAAACATCTTAATTTCTTTTTAATTATTAACTTAATACAAATAGGTTTTGAACTGCTTTTTGAACTATACAAGTAATTGTTGAAAGAAAATTCCTGTAATTATTAACCTATAATAATTTTTCATATTTTAACATTTTCCCTTGTATTTGACCTGTGTTTGCTTCATTGTAATAATAGAAGGATCATTGTGACTTTTGCAAGTTCAACTCTCCCTATTTTTTCCAGGCCCACCATTTTATGTTCCAGATTCTGAAGTTAAAAGTCTGTTTGGTAAGTTAACTCATCTGCAGTAAAAAAAAATTTAAAAAAAATACCGGTATGTGGCGGACAGATACATTTATATTGTAGTATTTTGACTTGTCCTCTGGCAAATAATAGGGAAGTCTGTAAGGATGTTGCTACAAAATCTGGAGGAACATACAGTTTGAAAATTAAGTATCATTTTTACTCCACAGTTATTGATATCGGGAAGAAATCATTTCCTTAACAGATGTGAAGGCTCATTGTTTAAATATACATTGTAAAGGAAATTTGAGTCTCTGCTACCAGTAAGACACATAATGTCTCTTTTTGGCCCAAAGTTACTTTCCATGCTGAGTCTCCAGTATTTCAAACTAGATCCCAATGTTCTTTTTTTTTTTCTTTCCTCACAGTTTCTCACTCCTAGTGCTGTAGTCACTTTCTCATGTCTTTTTCTGCTCCAGCATTTTTGTTTGTTGTCTCCCAGCCACTATTATCTGCTCATTTTACCCAGATTTAATACTAGATTTAATACTCCCACCACCACCTTTGTAGTTTCCACTATAATTTTGAAACCAACTTGCAGAAAAAAAGTACGACAGTACTCAGAGGTGGCTTTTGGGGTGGGTGAAGGAGGCACATGCCTAGGGCCCCGTCACCTGCTTTGCCTACCCCAAAAGCCACATCTGCCTTGGTTGGCAGCAGGAGGAGGAGATGGCTCAGGGAGCCGGGGCTACATGGGAGGGAGCTGAGGCCAGAGGGAGGGGGCGGCGTGGTGGGGGGAAGGCTGGGGGCAGGAGGAGCAGAGCCACAGAGGCTTTCGCCTAGGGCCCCCAGTAGCCAAGGGCCGCCTCTGATAGTAATAAAAAATCATGTTAAGATCCAACTTAAAGCTACTAACACAAGAAAATTGAGTTAAGGTTGAAATTTCATCCTTGATTTGCCTTGCATTAAGCTTTGGTACTACAGTAGATTCCTTCCTGTAGTTTGCACTCTTCTAAGACCGCTGAAATGTCTAAGCACCATGAATGATTCTGAATTAACAGTGGTATATAGGTGTGAGAAAGGGCTAAATCCTGCTCACTTTATTCATGCTAGTAATCTCATTGCAACCAGTGGATCTACAAATAAATTAAATCAGCAAGATTTTTTTCTTAATGCTGTGAAAATTCATTATTAAAAAATCAAAACATCTGTCATCTTTCATTATATCTGTACCTTGCTATTCTTCCTTTTCAGGAAAATTCTGTGAAATTAAGTGTGTTGAGAAGGTCGATGAGTTCTCACAGCAGCAGAGAGCCTGGGGACTAGATTATTTTCTGGAAGTAATGTATCTCCTTACATTAAAGTCTGTTCCTTGATGAACCAAGAAACACAACAAATAGTAGCAAGGTAGGAAGAATTATATTAATCTCACTTTCTTTTAAATGAGCTGGATATTTGGGAATTCTGAAACACCAACGGGTATGAAAACTGGATTATAGAATGCCTTTGTCTTTTGAAGACTTTATGTTTTCAAGGTTGACTACAATGTACATCTGATTTGACTTACAGTATCTGTATTTTAAGATTCATATCCCTTAACCATGTTAAAATCCTTTGTATAAACATCATTTTAACTTTGTGCCTTTGTCTCCTGTATTTATTTCAATTAATTAAAATTAAAAAGTCATATATACTAAATGACCCTTTCCTATAGCTACGACTATTGTCTGTCTCTGTCTGCAGTCCTAGCCCAGGTGCTCGCTGCCCCAACCTGTGTTCTGAAAACAATGCAGTGATGACAGCTGCAGTTTGTAATGTTTCTTGTTTGTTTTTGTAATTCTGGGCTCCTGCCAGTAGTGGCTGCAGAGCAGAAGACGCAGGAGGCTGCTTGGTGGCTGCTGTCTTTTCTCCCTGTAGATGTTTGCTATGCAGAGTAGAGACTGGGTGGCAGAGTGAGCAAAGCAGAATAGTCAGCTGCAATCAGGGCTGGATGAGGGGGACACAGACAACTAGAGATGTGCAAAGTGGGTGAGGAAAGTGAATCAATTGAGCGGAGAGCAGAAGACACCAGGAATTTTTCAGTAATTGTTTTATTCTTCCCCTCAATATCCAAAAGGGTAGCCATGTTAGTCTGTGTACAGCAAAAACAATGAGAGTCCCCTGGCATGTGTTTATATATACCTTTCAACCGTAGTTTCCACTTGTGCATCTGATGAAGTGGGTTGGAGCCTGCAAAAGTTTATGCCCGAAGAAATTTGTTAGTCTTTAAGGTGCCACAGGACTCTCATTGACTTCCCCTCAAGAAAACTATTATGAGTGTGAGAGCCTGGTACGGGAAGAAGTGTTGTATGGGGATGTTGGACTGTGGTGCCTAATGCAGATCCTTTTGCTATGTGGATAAGCATGTGAGCTTTTGGCTATTTATCTGAACTCAAGCCTTTGAGGCTTCCCCCTCCACAGGTTTATTAACACCATTACAACTTTACAAAAGGGAGTTTTAGTTTTGAGTCCCTAATAATAGATTCATTTTAAAAATAACATAAAATTCACTAGGATGCCAACATGTTCTCTTTCCTGCATCCCTGCTTGCCTTGCTCTGAGAAGGGTCTCTGAAACAAAAGCTGATTGCAGTACTGCAACCTATCATTTAAACAGTGTGATAAACAGGGCATTCTTTAGGGGGTCATGCTCAGGCAGTTTCAAAGCCCCTTTCCCCTTTTAAAAGTCTTTTGAGGTTTTGGTAAATCTTTGGGCAGCAAAGACTTGTCAGATGCTTTCCTCTCAGCTATTCCGTAATATGAATCTGCTCCTTCTGAGGAACAGCAGCTTTTTTCCTGGTTGTGGCCCCTTCCTGGGACCAGCTCTCCTTTCTAAGTTTGCTTTCTCCACCTGGAGTAGGCTCTGCAGGTTTATCTGTTTGGTAGGAATTGAGCCCAGAGGAACTCATTATCCTTTTCCTGATTGGGATGGGGGTATGCCCCTTCACACAGGGGTTATGTACTTTAGAAATGGAAGTGATGTAGAAGAAATGTCCTCTTGTAAAAACTGTGTGCGTCTCTCTATATCACAATTTTTTGGAGATAGGTATAATTAAAATAGTTGTTTAATATGGAGCCTATCCAGTCTAAAAGATTTAGCTATGCATTCATGTGGCATTGAAGTGTATGACAGTTTTCCTTCATTTCTGTTTATGGCAAGCTATTGCTGTTCATTGTGAACATTGTATTTGAAGAGCTGCAGACTCATGTCTGATGCTTTCTGGGTATTTGTAGTTGTAGCCAGTAATGAATGATACATTTAATTAAATATTAAAGTTTTTTGTTTTTTAAATCCTAGAAGAAAAATAACAAGGATCAAGAGAAAAGGACCTCTCAAAAAGTAACTGTAACTTTGATGCCATCTAGTATATAAAGGATAATTTATAATATTTAATATCAATATTGCAAAATTACATAATTTGTATGAGCTATGCCAAATCACATACCATTGCAAAGGTTATAATTTGCTAAAATTGATAAGCACATTTATATATATGTATCAGTGTTATAAATTCTAAATAGATATGATACACTGATATTGAATCTTGTGCTGTGTTTCTGTATGGCACACCAGGCAGGATGACAGCAGTACAAAACCTGCTTAATGACCCATGAAAAGAACTCAAAGGTACTATGAATCCAGTGAAAAAATCCAGGAGCTACACCTTGTGAGTCACCAGGACATATAAGAACATACTCAGGAACAGGGGACCCTGGGGTTTTTCCATGCCATGTGCTGCCTGGCTGTGTTTGGGGCAAGTCACATGGTGAAGGGAAATAAAAGGCAGCAGCACCATCACCATATCATCTTCATTCCTGCTTCTTTTCTATGGATCAACTCATCTGCAACTGAGGCTGTGAAAGAAAGCTCTGAGACCCATTGAGGTATTGGATGTACACCAGATGGACTGCACAAGACTGCAAATTCCACAGTTCTACTGATAATCTGATATGAATGGGCTTTATAGTCATTTGTATGTACCTGATTGCTTTGATTAGTTAACATTTCTCTCATGATTTCTTTCTTTCCTTTCATAATAAACCTTTAGTTTAATTATTAAAGGATTGGCTGACTGTGATATTTTGGTAGATTCAAACTTATGTTGATCTGGCAATGTGGCTGACTCTGGGGTTAGGACAAGAGTAAGCAGCCCCTGACATGCGTGCCGACAGTGGCACGTGAGCCCTTTTAAAGGGGCATGTGGCACCCTCTGTGAAGCCACAGATATTGCCGCTCCTGTCACCAAAAGCCATGCTGGGCAGCTTCTTTTGGGGACAGCTGGGGCATGGGAGCTCCCCACCATGTCCATGCCCCAGGCATCCCATGTAAAGAAGCTCCCTGAAGCAGCTCCTCTCCTGAGCGGGCCACTACCCAAAGGAGCCACTCTGGGCAGCTTCTTTTCATGGCATGCCTACAGACCCCAAGAGAAGCCACTCCGGGCAGCTTCTTTTCATGGCATGCCTGCAGACCCCAAGAGAAGCCACTCCGGGCAGCTTCTTTCTGCAACATCCATGGACCACCGTTCCCAGGCACGCCACCAAGAGGAGCCACTCTGGGTGGTTTCTTTCCATGAACAGCTCCTTTCAGCGACATGCCTGGGAAGTGCCCCCCACCACCACTCCAGTTGTGGCTGCTGCCAAATTTTTAGGCAGCTGCTTCTTTTTTTTTCAGCAGAAGGGGCCATTAGCACTGGCTGAGGGTCGGGGAGGAGGAGCCAACATGGGGATCAACAAAGGCTGCCAACCCCTGGGTTAGGAGAAGGTTTTAGTAAAGGGATTAGAGTTTTAAATAACATTACTTTACTGGACCTAGTTGCTGACTGGGATACAGGGACTGAAATGCAGTAAAGGGAGTTATGTAACTCATTTTTAGTTTTAGCTTCTCAATAACTGGTGTGAGGAATCAGAAGCACTGTTTGTAACTGGTTGAGGAATCTAACTGCAGTGCTAGTTACCAGTTTGGGAGAATCTGCTCTCCTTTTTGCAGCCTACCCTGACCATGGTATTTTCAGGTGGGCTACCCTAGGGATGGATGGGTCACAGTAACCTCCAAAACCTGACATGAGGCAGGCAAGTGCCTATCCTGCAGTATGATATTTTCAGAGAAGACATTCAAGAAAGTTCTTTCTTTTCTTTAATGATATCTTTTCTATGCGATTGTGACTCCAGGGCTGTGAGACACTCAGGAATGTTTGAAAATGAAAATAAAGCTGAAGTGAACAGCAGTAATAAATCAAGCCCAACAGTGTGAACAGGGAGGTTTGAAAAAGAAATCCAAAACCATAAATACAAAAAGGAGCAAGATATTCCTTAAACCTCCAGGGTTGGATGGACATTGAAGTTTGCCAGAAAAAAACAGAGACAAGATCAGTGCAAAAATTGGCTGTCTGCAAGTAAAAGATGTCTCTAAAGAATTATCAAAACTTTATGGTCATGGGGAGCGTTTGGTCCCATCTACCTTGGAAAGAAGTTCTGGAACATGGTGAGTCTGAAACAGTATTCGCAGAAGGCTGAATCCAAGCAATAGTACTTTGTAAAGGTGTGCAAAGGGTGTAATGTAGCCACTTCACATATATCTATGACAGAAACACAGGCTGCCTTGCGACCGACTGTATGAATCTTGACGTGGCCTCTAGTTCCAGCTCAGCCAGGTCATGGAAATGAGAAATGCATTCAGACATCCTATTAGACATGGTCCTTTGTCATAGCATTGCTCAGTAAATTGGTGTTAAAAGAAACAAGTAGGAAAACTTTCTAATTGCTTTAGTTGTTGTATTCAAAGGACCTTCTAACTTTGAGCATGTGGAGAAGGACCTCCCTGGCTGGGCAATGTGAAGAATGTTAATAGCAGGAGGTCAGAACAGGAAGCCATTTGTGACCTAGCCTCACAGGACCTGTTCTAGTTGCAGAATTGAGAAGTGGAAGAAACCAATGGCCTGAACCCTCTCTAATAGATTGAATTCCTGTTCTTGTTTGGGTTCCTGAAAATTATAAACACAACCCTATTCACTCTTTTCATCATTCTGGAATAACCACCTCACTACCCCTTCCTCTTGCTTTTGTGGAGTTTATTGGACTTTAAGCAGGTATTGATTCTTGAAACCTGATGTGGACTGTGAAACCTTTCTTTCTATGCTAAATTACTACAGATTAAATTTCATGAGCCGGGATTTATAGTTTGCAGTTTAGATTTATTTTCATGCCAAATTAAACTAAATTAAATATTTGAGGAAAAAGTGAAGATGATAGGAAATATTCAAATGCATTTTGGAGAGCCCACTGTATTTTTAAAAGTGTCCTTTAGAGGGCAGGAAACAACAGCAAATGCTTTGAAACAGAACAGAGCAACAGCATTTATGGAAAAGCCTCTGATGTAACATGGTCCTGTGACTGTCCAACGTGACCAGGTGGCAGCGTCACATCGCTAGCACAATATAGTCAACAATCCTCTTAAAGCTGCAATTATGTGTGCCATGGCCCCCGATAAAATGCAGATCATGACAGAACTGGTGAACGAAACTGAGGTCAGTCTGCTTGAATGCAAAGTGTGTTTTGAAAAATATAGCCAGAAGAAGAAACACCGGCCACGGAACTTGCCTTGTGGACATGTTGTATGCTTGGGGTGTGTATTCTCTCTAGCACACCCGAGGAATTTTAGGTTGGAGTGCCCTTTCTGCCGAAGAGCTTGCAAATCCTCTGAGACAAGTGACTGTTTACCATTGCTGCATCTGATAGAGATTTTAAGTCCTGCAACTAGTATGACTTTAGCTTCAAGAACAACTGGGACAAGGGATGAAACAGCTGTGTCAGCATCTCTGAGCTTAACATTCAACTTTTCTTTCGGAGGCTGGGGGACTCTGGTCAATCCAACAGGGACTGCAATGTGTCAGAGGTCTGGTTGTGTAGTAGTGGCACATGATGGGAAGAAAAGAATTAAGCTGTTTGGCTTGAATGGAAGCTGTATACAGCAGTTTGGGGAAAGAGGTGATGCAGGCAATGATATCAAATACCCACTTGATGTGACAGTCACATTGGATGGCCACGTGGTTGTCACAGACAGCGGAGATCGCTCTGTGAAAGTGTTTGATTTTAATGGAAGAGGCAAGCTAGTTATCAGAGAGGCGTTTTGTTTACCATGGGGGTTGGATACTACTCCTGAGAATGAAATTATCCTGTCTGATCCAGAGGCAGGTGCTCTTTATCGTTTAACAGCCAATTTTAAAAAAGGGGAACTAAAGAAGGCTCAGAAGATCCAGTCTAACTTATGCAACCCAAAAGGGGTGGCGGTTTCTCAGATTTCTGGTTTTATCACTGTAATAGAACATCTGATAGCTAAGGGACCAAACTACAGCAGCACAAGAGTGAAGATATTCAGTGCTGACATGAAACTCATTGGCCAGATGGATAGCTTTGGTCTAAACCTAGTGTACCCCTCTAAAATATATGCCACTGCTGTGGCCTTCGACGGAGATGGACACATTATAGTAGCAGATGCCTATAACCAAGCTGTATTGTGTTTAGGGAAACCTGAAGAATTTCCTGTCTTGAGGCCCATAATTATCCACGGGCTTTCTTATCCTGTGGCTTTAACTTACACAGCAAACAATTCTCTGCTTGTCTTGGACTGTGGTGATCATTCAGTTAAAGTATATACTGCTAGCTGAATTGTTTTGGATTCTTACTAATTTCATTCCATTTTAGATTTTAAAAGAAGCTGTTATGGTTTTATCTAATACATGTGTGGTTTATTTCTGCCTTGATTTTGTGTGAAACTGAACATTTTTGTGAACATGCTGCATGGTCTTATAATTTTTTCATCAGTTTTGACCTCTGAGTATTTGTAAGAGAGAACATTATATGTTCTGAACAGCACCAGATAGAAACCTCAACCAGATGACCTGGCAGTTTATCTAAATTATAATACAATTAAATTATTACTTTTACATAAAATAAATAGTATAAAAATTCAAAACTCTTGTGTTAAATAATCAAAGATTTTAGCTAATGCAATTGTGAAGAAGAGAATGATTTGTACCTTTTGATTATCTTGATTGTCTAGCTTACACAATGATTTTTTGATAAGATAAGAGTCCCTCATGGGAAAAAACCGGAACTCTAAGAAATCCTGTAAGAAAGGGAGATTCTCTGGCTTAGGGAACTGGTAACTGGAAGTAAAACCTTTCACTGCAAGGTTACTTGAATCCAGTTGAGGTCAGTGGTGACAAAGTAATTACTGTTGTCCAATGGCCAGTTTAAAATGAGTTGGGGGTCAAAGTATAGCTCCTCCACACTACAAACACTACCCCAAAGACTGTTGTTATGAGAGGCCAAGGACTGAATGGCCCTCGAGACTGACACACCATCTCATTCCCAGAAATAGGCCCATCAGAAGAGTTAAGACATATTAGTGGGACAATGTTTGGAAGCTTGTACTATCTGGGCCATATATTTTCTATAGAGGACTATTTTCTAGTGGTCAGGTTTCTGGTGCACTGCTTTTTCAGGAGACCTGACTTCACTTTATTTTTCAAAGTTCTAAAATTTGTAACAGACACAACGTCTTAAAGTTTGACCACAATGATGCATTTTTCTGTGTGCCATGCTTGTTTGAATTCTTATACAATTATGCATAGGTTCTTACTCTACCCTGAGCATATTAGTTTCAGAGTGTTTGTATTTCAGAGTGCTGGCTGTGTAATGATACTGGTATAAAAAGACTGCTTCTGCACGTGGATAGAGACAGTGATATGGGTGGTAGCAGTGACGGGCCAAACTCCAACAACTCAAAGGTCTAGGCAGTTATCAGGTAAAAAACTTGTTTGTAACTCTGCAAACTGAGTTGAGCATCTTACAAAAACAGGCCCTTTCATGAGAATTCTGGTACTTTGTCTTCTGGTTAGCCTCTTTAATGAAATTTTAGTACTCCTGCTTCGAGACCCAACCAGAACTAACTGTAAGATGTGGGTGAGAAGGGATGGAGGAAGCAAACCTATTTCCCCCCTCTTGCTCAAAGCTTTAAAAAAAATACTTGGGTTAGTTATTAATTTATCCAAGACAATCTGCTGTATTTTTTCACTAGTTCTCTTGTTTTACTGCATAGCAGAAATTTGAGGGTGCATTGGTATGACTTAAATAGGGGTTATAATATAACTTTAGTTGGACACTTGACTGAACCTTTTTGGGTTTCTCTGCTGCTAAAAAGAGACCACTTGATGACTTTGAATTATTTAATTAGTTTGATAGTGGTGGCAGTTTTAGACAAGTGTAAGTATTTTGTAAGGTAGATGTAGGTTGATATTGTCTTATTTTTATTCTTATTTGGCCTCACAGACTATAAATAATGTATACCTTCTACATGCCATGAAGCAAAGCCCTTTCAAGTCAAAGGGAATCTTTCCCTTAAGTTTAGTGGGCTCTTGATCTGGCATTTGGAGCATATAATGACTAGATATTATTGTACCCTTCACCTAACTGAAAGAGTCTTATTTTAAATATAACCAGGTCACTTTTGACTGTATCTTTGTATCTGTCGTTTATCAAAATTTTTGAAAGTGATAGAATTCCATTTAATAAGCTATTTAAAAAAAACCTTTAATGTAATAGATATTAATAGATATTAGTAATGGTGGGGTTGGAGTAATCCTATTTTGGATAATATCATGATGTTTCTGCACTTATTTATTATGAGTTATAATTTTATTTTATTCTGTATATTAAGTTTTCTTTAGTGGTATCACTAGAGCTGTTGTAGAGCAACTCTGTATTATATGAGAGGTTTTATAGATCTGGACTGTAGATCTTTCCCAACCCTACCTGCCACACAATAATGGGTCTGAGGGTATGTCTTTTGTATTGACGGTGGCACCATCGGCGTCACCAAATCGATTCTTCAGGATTGATTGAGCTGCACTGGAGACCTGGTCAATTGATCTGGAAGTCAACAGCATTAATCTACCCCCATTAAAAGATTAATGCTGAGTCCATGGAAGGGTATTTCCCACTGGCGTAGTGTAGTGGGGATGCTGCAGTAAGTAGAAGTTAGGAAGGCAACAGGAGATATGCAAGCTACATAGATAGCTGCTTGTTTATCCTCTGTCGACTGCCACCAGATTTCACCAGCAGCATACACCAAGTCTGAGAGTGATCAGAGATGCTTTCTTTTGGATTCTCTGCAAGAAGAAATCTGCTGGCTACAATAGGATTCCTCTGTGGGACAGGACACTAATGCACTTAGCTGTTTCTGTGAGTAGATGCAAGAACCCCTTCACCTGCTGCCAGTGAGAACTTACAGTTAACTATACTGTAGGGGGAATACCAAACTGATTAGCTAGAGAACAGAAAAAGAGAGCACAGTCTTTCTCTTCTTTCAGGGAACTGATATATTTCTAAATGCACAGGGAGGAGGGTAGCTTAGAAGTATGCAAAATAATAAAGTGTGTTAGACAGTTTGACAGCTTTGGGGGTCTAAACACCTAGGCTGTGATCCATCAACTGTCTTGTTCTTTCAAGCAACATAAGCCCTTCTTACCCTCCACTCCTCAAAGGCCTCACCCTTTTGTGCACCAGCACGGTAAAGAGTAGGAGGTTTGTCCTTACTGCCTAGCTCATGGATAGACAAACTTTGGACAACCTTGAGCAACAATGGCAACTAGCCAGGAGCTGAAATACTGGACTTTATTTTTAAATAAAGTCACACCATTTTAAAATCCAAAACAAATGCACAAAACACAAATTTTCTTTGTTCTATACTTGTCTCTTTTGATAATTGAAATAGCTTGATTTTTGAGTTCACAAGCAAATAAACTGCTTTGTCCCCAACTTGTTGCTATAGGAAGATGGCAGCTGGGGGCAGAGGAATCTAGTCTTGAATGCTGCAGGCTACATTTATTTTTGCTTATGTTCAATGTATGTTCTTTTGTTGAAGATGCACTATATTTTGTTTTTGTTCTGAATCTACTTGATTTGCCTTGTAAAACATTTGACACAGAAGCCATTTAAAATTATGTCTTCAGTCACTAAGGTTGGGTGCCTAAGAGAGAGGTACCTAAAGTACGATATCTTGAGACAAAGCTAAGAGATCTATAGGAAAGATATTGAGGAGGTGAAAGATTATTTTAAATCTCTGTAAGAAAATGTTTCTCCAGTCACAAGTTCTTTTGCTAAATGTATGCCAATTTTCATTTGTAACACTGTTTTGTAGAGCTGAAATATTTCAAACATGAATAAAAACAATGAGAGTCCTCTGGCACTTTGCAGACTACCAGATTTCTTTGGGCATTAATGACCGAAGAAATCTGTTAGTCTATAAGGTGCCATAGGACTCTCGTTATTTTTGCTGTAACAGACTAACACGGCTACCCCTCTGGAAATTTCAAACATGAATGTTATTAACAATGTTTTAAAATCTTTACAGGAATGTGCCTGAGTTAGGGCTTGATCCTGCATTCTGTATTTAGCTGAACGCTCCTGAGTACCCAAGTGGGACTGCTCACATATGTAAATACTCCAGTATTGAACCTTTAGATACACTGAAGTCAATAGGGTGCACAAAATTGTTACTGCAGAGTTCAAGTTGTAGAATGTAAGCTTTTTGGGACAGTTACTTGTATCCTTTTATGCCTCATGTGCACTTTTATGTCATGTTATTTATTGTAACTGTCTTTGAGCAAAAAATTTTCACCATACACAATGTACTTTATTATTTTTCATTATGTATTTCCCACTTCACCATAACAAACCTGTGGTTCAGTCACAAGAGCCCATCAAGCTCTAAGATAGGTCAGTAGAATATCTTCACTTTTGGATGTGTAGTTATTCAGCAAGCAACAGATGAGGACTAGGCTGACCCAGTTGTAGTTAGTGGAGGATAAATATACCAGGCCTGCTCTTCCAAATTCTGAAGAGAGGAGACTGAAATGGCCTGTTGTGAGGGGTGGTTCAGATACTTCAAGGAAAACTGTGCAGTGTCTAGTTACTGTGTAGCATAAGACTAATTTTTAAGGCTGCTAGACATTTTGATTTTTATCTAATCTCAGATTCATAAACATCCAACTAGCATTTGACGACATGAGCAATGTTATAGATTTTTAAGTTAGAAGAGTAAAATTAAAGTTACTCCAGAGACAGAGATGGTCCTCTAATTTTAATGAGTTGGACATTTTTGTGTCTGCTTATGGAGGGCCTGATCCAGCCCAGTAAAGATCATGAGAATCTTTCCATTGACTTCAATGGACATTGGATCAGGACCCTACTTAACTTCTTAACAAAGGCATCCCATCCCCTCTTCCATGCTATTCAAGCGAAGGATTTATTCAGCTTGTTTCAATGGAACCTTTTGATGAGTGACTTAATTAACTCTTCCAAGCTACATCATTGTCTTTATCCACTGCATTAGAGAGATACAGTTTTGCATTTTGTACAAAGAGAGAAACATATTTGCATGCACAGTTGAAGTAATTTTACCAAGGTTCAATTGTGACCAGCAGGTGTGGTTATAAGTCAGGCAGGCTCTGCAGAACAACTTTGGCCCCATCACCCTCCTTATGCAGTTGGGCAAGAGGGGGGCAGATTGGCAGGGCTGAGCCTTGGCTCCATCTGCACCAAAGTACTGAACTGGCACAGTGTATCCTTTCTTTGTAGCAGACAGGGAAACACAAGGGAGATTATGACTGAGTTTAAAGGTTTCAAAGGGGTAGCCGTGTTAGTTTAGTTCAGCAAAACAAACAAGGAGTCCTGTGGCACTTTTAAAGACTAACAAATTTATTTATATTAATTTGTTAGTCTTTAAAAGTGCCACAGGACTCCTTGTTTGAGTTTAAAGGGTTAATAAACATCTGATGCTAATTTTTGAAAAGGCTTGATTCCTGCACAGTATCATAAAGATCAGGTATTTACTGTTTATCCCTATAGAATACAAACCATCTCTTTCTAGGTGAACTTAAGGGTTTCTGAATGTTACATAAACTTGATGTGATATTTAACAGCTAACTGTATAGTCTGTTAGACTGCAAACTCTTCAGGGGACTGCCTTTATATATTTTGAACAGTGGTAAGGAAATTATCTGCACTTAGCAAACATGTAACAACTGTACTGATGTACCAGACAGTGTTTGTAAGCGGGCCCCCTGATTTCTGTTCCCAAGAGCAGAGGGGCTCTCATTTGGATTAGTGTTCACAATAGAACTGCAGGGATGTGTTTCAGTCATACTTGCATACCAGACATTCTTTATAGTAATGATGAAGAAAGTGAGGGCCTTCTGGGGTGGGATGAATAATGGAAGAGTTGTCCTTCACAGCATTTGCTGGGGCCTGCCCCACTGATCTACATTATGATAACATCAGGATCAGACCGGAGCAATTTATTGTTTCTTAGGGATGAACAACTTATTTCTCTGTTGTTAAGATGGTACACCAAATAAGTAAACACTAAAATTAATATGGTTAATGGAAAAAATCTCAAATATAAGAAAATGAATATTTAATCCTATTTTAAAAGTTGAACTACTGTTTATATTAACATTATATATCCAATGCCAGTAAATTTGAGGCCCATGATTCAATATATTTTGTTCTCATCACAATGCTCGCTCACTCTTTTCTTTCTTTCTTTCTTTCTTTCTTTCTTTCTTTCTTTCTTTCTTTCTTTCTTTCTTTCTTTTTCTTTCTTTCTACTATACACCATACATACATGACTGTGGTGAGCACTGTATACATTTATTAAAGTGAACCAGAGAAGATCTGCCTCTTTCTTTCTCCATTCAGTAGGGTGTCTGTAATATATTTGTAGTTTTCTGGTGGAATTATTGAAGGAAGATTAGATCTTTTGATTCTGTAATAAACAGTATCTGAAGCTATTTACTGTGATTCCTGTTAATTACATGGACATTGTTAGTCAGGTCTGATAACCTATAGTGCTAGTTTCCCAACGAAAGTCATTTAAGAAGCTGTTTGAATTCCAATATGTTTTTCCTTTGAAGCCAAAGAGAACTGATGTGCTGTTAATTTTTTTTCCCCCCTTCAGTATTCGGGGTAAATGCTGAAAAGTAAATACCAGCAATCTTTGTCATGAGTACCCAAAAGTCCAAATTTAATTTTAATGTGTTTTCTTTCTCTGGCGGTAAAAGAGTCTGAAGTTGGATACTAAAAGATTACTAGGTTCCGAGATCAAGACTGTAGGGATATTAAAATTCCCCATTTCCACATTATAGGCCTGAACCAAAGCTTATTAAAGGCAATGGAAGGATTCCCTTTGACTTCACTAAACTTTCAATCAGTCTCCCACTGTACAAAAAGATAAGATATCTTACTATGTGACCTAAACTTTCTGTTTATTTTAACTCTAAGGCTTTTAAGGCTTGTCAACAAGAGAAGTTGTTATAAACTTTAAAGCAATACAGCATCTGCCACCTCCACCTCCAAACAACTGTCTTGTAATACTTGCCTTTCACTAATACTATTTTTCATCTATAGGTGGCATTGACACTTAACAGTTGCCATAGTAATTGAACATTATGGAGCATATTTCTTCATGTTAACAGCAGGGACATGAGTTAGGGAGCAAGGCAATGTGACTCTCTTTTCATGGTCTTAGATCGGGGAGAAGGGAACTATCCTCTGTGGAACTTTAATGCAGTTTAATATTAGTTATTTTTACACGTTTTCCTCTTCTATTATGTTGCATGTGTGTACTAAGCTTTTTTAGGGACACCATTGCAAAAGGATATAGGGATTAGAGTCACAGACAAAATGATATTATGCTTTATCAGTTCAATGATAAATGAATACATAAATGATTACATACCAACACTGAAACATTTCAGCCTGACAGAAACATGATGGATCCTGCCTCAAAAGATGATGAAAGGAAACTGCTCACCTGGAAATGTTGCCTTTAAAATTCCAGACTGTCGGAATCTCCACTGATTCAAACATGCATAGGAGCAAGCCTAACTTCATAGCATGTATGATTGTCAATTTTTAATTTGAAAAGCTCATTAGGAGTGTACATTTACTGAACATAAAATACCAAAATACAAGCTAAATTATACTGTTGATGTACTAACTGGTCTTGAAGGAGAAGGTGCAGAGCCACACCACAGAGCCACACCACCACAAAGAGAGATTAAGTGGAGACTGTGCTCCAGGGAAGCATAACCACTCCCCAGCATGCAGTGGAAGTACATGTTCCTCATTGCTGGAGGTATCTACACTAAAATTAGACACCCACGGCTGGCCCGTGCCCGCTGATTTGGGATACAGGGGTGTTTAATTGTGGCACAGATATTTGGGCTCAGGCTGGAGCCTCGGCTCTGGTAACCTCCTCCACTGCAGGGTCTCATTGTATGGACTCTAGCCCGAGCCCAAGCCTGAACAACTACACCACAATTAAAAAGCTCCTTAGCCAGAACCCTGTGAGCCTGAGTCAGTTGGCATGGGCCAGCTGTGACTTTTTAGTTGTGATGTAAATATAGCCAAGGGGCCTAGGTTGCACAACCTCAAGGAAACTGCCTGTTGAAACAGGACAGAATTTAACTAAAAAAGTCTTTGTGTTAAAGCCTTGAGTTGTAGATCTGTCTGTCCTCCTCTGTCCTCTTCAACCAACTAGTGCGAGGATGGAAAGATTTGGGGAAGACCCTAGCCCAGGAGAAGATGCAGATAGCAAAATTGTATGCTAACAGTGTTTTCCACCTTATAGTAATGGCTATATGTGGGGATCCAAGATTCTTGAGGGTTATAGGATCATTTTTAATCAGTACAAATATCACTACTTTCTGGTAGTCTTAGTATCAGAAATTTCAAATCTAAAACATCCCACCACTAACAATCATTCTTCTGTACCTTTACATAATACTTTTAATCTTCAAAGCATTATATAATTAATAATAAGTAATCCTCACAATACCCAAAGAAAAAGTATTTTTTAGATATTTTGGTCTAAATTTATTCAAGCTTGGTTTACTGCAGTAGAGATACAGCAAGAATGAAATTGGCCCAATATGATTTTAATTGAATCAAACGCTTCTGCTGCAGAGAAGTGATAATTGGAACATAATGGGCCATATTCTCTCCTTATGTAAACAGGCAGGAAACCCGTGTGCGGGGGGGGGGGGGGGGAGCGGCAGGGCTGGGCCAGCAATGAGTAGGAGTCCCTGGCCCCACCCCTGGCACCTGCTGAGGGTGCAGTGGGCAGTGCTGGCACAGGGCCTGCAACCTGGTCTTCATTATGGATGACTGGGTAACTGCCGTAAAACACCCACTATCACTTTGCAATCCTTTTGAACTACACCAGCTGTGTATAGTTTCTGAGAGTCCTCTGAGTCTAGACCAGCTGTCATAGTGAAGTTCAGTGATTCTAGACTGTGACTGGACCTGGGGACTCTATTTCCTGCTCTGCCACTGACCTACTGGGTGACCTTGGGCAAATCACTTTCCCCTCTCTGCACCACAGTTTCCCAGGACAGCTTCTTCTCCCCCTGCCCTGGCCCCTCAGCCGGCTGCTTGCTCAACTCCCAGCCACCTGCCTGCCTGATCCCTGACTCTGACTCTGAGCTTCCACAGCGCGCGCGCGCGCGCACACACACAGGTGGCAGCGCGCGCCCCCACGCATGCGCTGAAGGGTAACTTGCGTTGGGGGGGCGGCGAAGGATATACGCATGCCCACGAAGGGGCGGGGCGGGGGCGAGAATCTGAGCTGGGGGCGGGGTTACCGTGGGACATTCGGTTCCACTCTCCCCTGTCGCGGCCGCCCGCAGCCCGAAGACGCTCGGCTGTTTCCGGAGCTCTCTCCTGGGCCGCCGCCACCGCTCGCTGGGTCTGCTCGGTGCGAGGCCGCAGCAGCCGCTGGTGGCCGCGGGCGGAAGATGGCGGGCGGGACGGGGCGGCGGCAGCAGCTGCTGTTATGCAAACGCGGCTAGAGACGGACAGCGGCGGGCGGAGACAGACGGACGGGCTCACGGAGGGAGGGAGGAGGCGACCCGGCCGCCGCCCCTGGGGGATGGACCTTGCGGTTGCGCCTCGCCGCGGGCAGCGCGGGGCTGGCAGCGACCCGAGCCTGTGAGCGGCCCCCGGCTGCAGCGCGGAGGGCGCGGGGCGCCGCCGGGGAAGATGTCGGAGACCAAGGTGAAGGTGGCCGTCAGGGTCCGGCCCCTGAACCGCCGAGGTAAGGCGAGACCCTGCCCGGGCGCGCCCCCGCCTCTTGCTCCAGACCATGTTAGTCACTGCTCCGTCCCCGCTGAATGTGCACACCCCCATCCTCAGCTGCTGGAGGTTCAGGGTGGGCTTGCGGCTCCCCTAGCTTCGTCCCGGGCTGTCTGGGGACCCGCCCCCTAAATAGGGCAGCTGCTCTGCAAACGGGATTAGCTGGGGAGTGTCAGGCTATGGAGAGAAATCTAGTCTCCCCCCTCGCTCCCCGCCGCAATATTGTGGGTGCAGGTGGCTCTGGGGAGGTGTTGGCGGGGCCCAGGGTGGAGGGACGCATGTGGGTCTTCTCTGTGCGCGACAAGGGGCTGTTCTGGTCGGTGTGAAGCCTTCTTGTCATTTCTCTTCTAGAGCTGGAGTTGAACACCAAATGTGTTGTGGAAATGGAAGGGAATCAGACTGTACTGCACCCTCCGCCTTCAAACACCAAACAGGGAGACAACAGGTACAAATAAAACTCAATCCCTGTCCTGAAATCCCTGCCTAGTTTGGTTCAACAATGAGTCGTTTGTGGGCTTTTGTGAAGGGAGAAGCAGCTTCCTAATGTTACCTTGGCTCCTTTTGGAAGTTCTTTTTAGGGAGGGAAGAAGTCCAGTAGCTTGATTCTCCTTTTGCTTCCAACTGTACAGATTACCAGCAACTTCAATGGAATTGCATCAGTGGGAGATCAGAATCAGTCTCCAAGTTTCTCTTTCGACACCAGTTCAGAGGAATTGGGGGCAATAGGATTGCTTTTTCAGAGGCAAAAGATTTGCTAGTACTTTCCATATATAATTAAAGATTTATGCTTTCATCAGCTGTTTGCTGAGATTGATCTGAGATCAGATGCAAGAAACTGAAAAGTCTATAACATTTTCAGTAATTTTATTAGGGAGACTGTTAATGAGTTGCTGTAACAGTATAACCTCTAGGTTTGATTTGTGGGAACAAAAGTTGTGTGCTGGATCTCAGACACTAGGGGAGGGTATTTTTTTTTTTTT
>ML685766.1:41316572-41357022 GCA_007922175.1 Pelusios castaneus
TCGGATTCGAGCCAGCCACCCAGCACCGCTACCGGGCTCTGTGCATCGGCGGGGCTGAGTCCCGGAGCCCGGGAGCTGTGCTGGGGTTCGGGTGACAGCGGGGGCTGTCAATGCAGCCCCCCTGCCACCGGAAGCCCTGCAGCTGGGCTAGGGGGCTGGCTGTGGGCAGTGCATGGTGGGACAGGTGCCCACCATGCACTGCTCTTCTTTCACAAAGGAGCATTCCAAGGTTGAATGCTCCTTTGCGAAAGAAAGAGCACGTGTGAACATGAGAAAGCGCTATGGTTATTGCGCTTTACTTGTCCCGCAATAACTTATTGCGGGACAAGTTTTCTCGTGTAGACATAGCCTAAGAGAATGCATTAAAATAATTTGGAAATCTGGCACTTACTTTAGATGCTCCTGTAAAGAATACTTTTGGAAATAATCCAAAATACCAATGCACCAGACTGTAAAAATAGATCAGAACAGAAAAAGAATTTTTTTTTTTTCATTTGGGTGGCATGGTGATAGAGGGCTGAGGCATGAGGGGAAGAGCTGCATTGTGTACTAATCTGTTCAGTTACCTTTTGATTGATCAATGTACTTGGTGCTCTGAATATATTTTACACTTAAGAGCAGAAAATTGAGCAAAGAATCATAGTTATGGCTGAAATTTCCAGAGGGGTACCGTGTTAGTCTGTTGTACAGCAAAAAAACAACGAGAGTCCTCTGGCACCTAGACTAACAGATTTTCTTCGTCATAAAATGAAGTGGGTTATAGTCCACAAAAGCTTATGCCAAAGAAAATCTGTTAGTCTACAAGGTGCCACAGGACTCTCATTGTTTTTTGCTATAGTTATGGCCATTTTTCCATAATAAGACTACTTTTTTATCTCGTTGGCATGGCTTTGAGATAGTTGTAAAGAAACTGAACTCTGCATCTGGGATCTGAATTATTTGTATTGATATTTATTTTTGTAGGCAATATTTTACACTTTTATGATGCTTTACGTCTTAAAAATTCTGAGACTTTGTGTGAGGGTCCTTCTACACTGATCTAACAACAAGATTTGAGTTTGATAAATTTTTTGTTCATCGTTTAACTTTATGCCATTAAACCTTTTGATGACAGTAGGAGGGCCAATCTTATGGTTAATGCACTGATTCGGGGCTTGAAATTTCAGGGTTCATTTCCTGGGTCTTTCACAGACTTTCTGTGTGATCTTGGCAGAGTCGCATAATCTCTCTGTGCAATAGTTCCCCATCTGTAAAATGGGAATAATAAATGCAGCCTTGGTCCCATACTGGTTTAGAATGTAAGATTTTCATGACAAGGACTGTTTTTTAAACTATGTGTATGTAAAGTGCCTTGGACAGTGACACCTCGGTTTTGATTGGGGCCTGAAAGTGCTGCTGTAATAAAAATAACTGTTCTGTGAAGTCAAATTCCAAAGGGGTAGCCGTGTTAGTCTATTGTAGAAAGACAACAGAGTCCTGTGGCACTTTTAAAGACTAACAGATTTATCGCATGAGCTTTCGTGGGAGAAAATCCCACTTCGTCAGATGCTTTGAAGATGGGAAAGTTACAGAATGGGAGGAAATTAAATGCAGGGGAGTGTATGACATAGGATCAGGTCAGGCTGTAACAGCAAATCAAAATAGGTGTTAGGATTCAAACATACACATTTTAGAACTTTGGTATTGTGAATTTTTTTCTCCATTCATATTTCATGATTTTTGTACCAAACTAAAGTAAGAGCTAAATTATACAGTTATAAAAGAATAGAACAAATTTATCAATAAATAGGAGTGGAATCAAGGTTTCAACAATAACTGTTCAAAGTCTATAGGTTTAAATTTTTCTTCTAAATTACTGGCAGTCAGCTTGGAGTAGGAATGTTGTCTTGTTTGTGCAAATTGTTTGGAGATATTTGGAAGAAGGTACAATACAATCATACGAGGAATTCCTATTTTATACATTGGCAAAGTCATAGCTATATGAATTTAATCTGAATCACTGCAGCAGTGCTGCTTGTATTTGGATTAATTTATCAGCAGAAATAAAAGCACCAAATGAGTTTGGGGTTTTTTTTGTCTAGCTTGGTTTCATATTTTTAGTTACATTATTGCTGTAAAGGAATATCTATTTCAAAATTAGAATTTCACTTGTTAAACTGTTAGTTGATCTTAATTTTGCTTCTACCTTTTCATTTTTAATATGCAACTACCTATCTAACCAAATATAACTTTTATGTGGAAAGCCTGGGATGCTAACAGCCTTAGTTCATCCTCGTGTGCATTCCTATTGAATTCAGTAGAACTCAATATGAGTAAACCCAGCAAAACTGGGTCTGAAGTAATTTTCCTCCAGTATGAGTTGTCTGTACCTGTGAGTGAAGAGGAGGGGGGCAGTTGAGATAATGTAGGAAAAAGTTGTTTTTAAAAATGTACGTTGTTGGGCTGTTGTTTAGACTGGCAAGGAAATATTGAAAAATTGTACTTACGAACTTTCTTTCATTTACTGTATTGTACTTCATAGTAAGTGGAGCTTTGTTTCCATGATCGCTTTTTTTGTAATGTAATTATAGTCGAGAAATCAGGACCTCCTGGAGCTGCGGTTTAGATAATCTGTTCAGTGCATTCTAAAGCAGAATGATCAGACAGAACTTTCATCCACAATTATAATTAAACATGTTGGCACTTATTTCTTGAAGATTAACGTCTCCAACTAAGAAAACAGTTCTCAGGTGATGAAAAGTGGAACTGTACAAACTTGTCCATTTCATAAGGGTGTTTTATTTTTGGAATTATATCTAACAAATATGTCATCAGTTTTTTTAATTTCATAAACCTTAGGTTTACATTTTACAAGGGTAGGGTTTTGTGAATTACTTAGGTGAGTAAATATTTTCCCCATTTCACAGGTGAGAATAACAAAGCTGAGTTGTGACTTGCCTGAGGTTATACAATGAGACAATGGCTAAGTAATGACTCCAGATCCTCTGCTCTAACTGCTACATAACATTGCCAACCAGAAAATGTAATAACAAAAGACCCATCACTTTAAATTACTTTGATTGGGATTAGCGTTCTTTCTTCATTCAGAGAACTAGCTAGAGCAATCTGGCCTGCCTGCCCCCACAAACGTGATTTTTTTTTTTTTTTTTTTTTTTTAGTTCTAGTTATATATTCAACAAAGACATTAAAACCTAGAAGAAGTTAAACTGCATTTTAATCTCATTGAGCTAGGGAGAGCTTATTTGGTTCCGTTTTTGACTCCTATCAGAAAGTGAATGTAAAAAGGAACCATTTTAATTAATTGGCATCAGTTACACCCCCTTCAGTGCTGGACAAAAGCATTGCAGTTGGGATCTTTTAGTAGTAAGAATAGTGTTAAGTGTAATTAGTAATAACTGTAATTGTTTCCTTATTTTTAACTGATTACTGTATTTTTGGGGAATGAAGAACAAATCAGGAATAACTTTAGTCTTTCTCTACATTTACTTCTGTCTTTGGTTCGAGGAAGGAAATTCAGATTCCCCGCTACTCTTCTCTTTGGTTTACTGAACACGTGAAACACTGTCTCCCAACTAATATTCTGTTAGAAATGGATATTGT
The DNA here is from genome assembly GCA_007922175.1 of Pelusios castaneus. Taxonomy (NCBI): domain Eukaryota; kingdom Metazoa; phylum Chordata; order Testudines; family Pelomedusidae; genus Pelusios; species Pelusios castaneus. The sequence goes on from ML685766.1 coordinate 41,320,173, forward strand.
CTTTCAGAGTTTATAAGCATAATTTGTTATTTTATATCTTCCTAAATAGTTCCATCCTGTTAGCAGCATTTATTGCAGGTATGTCCAATTGAATTACTGAGTGCTTAGAGCTGATTGGAAAATGGAATAAAAATTTCTTTAAGTATTGAAAATGTTTGTTTCTGCATATTTTGTTGACATTTTTGTCTGAAAATTTCCAATCCATTTTGGGAGTATAAGGTACTACTTTTGCATTTAGAATTGCTATCCCATTGTAAAGTAAACTAAAAATGATTCTTCCAGACACTCCTTTGTGTTTGTGCTAGGTTTCTGCTTGCTAATCAGAATAGATTCATCCTTCTCCCTCCGTATCACTGCCAACTTCATTTTTAAAGACCATGAATTTTGAAAAAGAGAAATAAAAACAAGATATCCAGTGACTCTAGTGCAGAACATAATCCTCTATCCTCCCTTTTTTTATTTGCTAAATTATCTGCATCTTGACTAAGGTAAATTAAAAATCAGGGAATCTGCAGAACCAAAATAATACTTTTTCAAAGTTCCAAAGGGGTAGCTGTGTTAGGCTAGTCCAGCAAAACAAAGAAGGAGTCCGATGGCACTTGTAAAGACTAAAAAAATTATGTATTGCATGAGCTTTCGTGGGAGAAAATCACACTTCGCCAGATGCTTGAAGATGGGGAACATACAGAATAGGAGCAAAATAAGTGCAGGGAAGTGTAAGTCATTTATTATTTTAAAAACAATTATTTCATACATTTCTTTCCTAATAATAGTTGCTTTTCTTCTTGCTCCATTATGTCCCCAAAGGAAGGGGAAACCAGGAATCTCTATAAACTTCAGTGATTGTGGTTTACATTTTGATTTACTGCTACTTGGAACATCATAGGAGATGAGGAGGTGTTCACTGCTCTAAACTGAAACTTGTCCGAAGGAAGTGTCAAGTGAAATGAGACAGCTGCTAACTCTCTCTATCTGAAGGAATTATCAACCAGGTAGACTCTTGGATGCATGTATTTGAAATATCACCTGTCTGAGTTAGTAGATAGAATGACAGAAACCATTGTCTTTGTCGATAGGAAATCGTAAAAGTAATCTTTGACCTCTCAATTAGTTTTCCTGTTATGCATCAGTGTTTGGGTTGTGAACTACTTGCTCTAAATCCTCTTCCAAGAACAGGTGCAGTCACTTTATGGAATATATATCTATATATGATAGGAAATTGCATTCCAGAACTGTTTCAGCAATATTTCACTTACTTATGATTCAGACAGGAAACTAGGTCTTGTTCTAGAAAAGTGCAGTTCTCAAATTCCACAGTATTAAAAATCCTAGTGTTCAGATTACAGGTATGTGGCAATGCAGTTCCTGAGGTGGCCTGGAGCAGGGTGAATGGGAAAACTTGTTCTCTTAACAAGTTTAGAATCCAGACAGCTGGAAGTACCTTATGCTTGGATCTCTGTGTGGAGTGCTGGAGGAAGCTGGTATGAGAGGCTCTTGCTCTCCATGGAGTGAGTAGTCAGAAGTAAATAAGATTCACTTAGGCAGCATGTGATACTTCAGACCTTCAAAGGAAACTTGTTTTGGGAGCCTTAACTCCTAATACAGCTTTAAGGACCCCCTCCATTGATTGTTGGTGGGTACTGAATTGGGGACTGTTACCACCAACAGGCTTCTACCACATAATCACTCAAGGAGGAATTACTGAGTTAAGGAGAGGCATATTGCTGGCAAACAGCTTGAATATTGAGCATGTGATAACTGATCAGCAAAAAATGAGTTAGAGTAGACCCTATGACTTTGAAAGAAGCCTGTGCTGGAGAACTATTGGTGGAATTACTTACAGAAGCAGGAGTATTCTGTTTTTCCTCTGCTAGAGAGAGTGCCTCTTTATTTTAGTTCCATTTGTAAGGAAAATGCATCCCCTTCCAATATGGCATGCTTCAGCCAATTTTGCTGTTTGACCTCTCAACAGTTTTGACCCTTGCTATTCTGGTAGTTTCTTTCATTTAAAACTTGAATCTTAAAATCTTTGGTATACTCAGTCTTGAGGATGCTTCCTTTTAATTTGGTAATAAATGTATATTGAGCTAATAAGTTCCTTTGTTCTCAGCCTCAAGACCGCCCCTCCCACCCTCCAAATCCATGATACTATTATCACATCCTGAAAGGGACACACCCTCAAATAATATTATATTGGTGGCTTGTGTGGTATATATTTATGCACCTGGAACTACAGTAATCTGAAGCTACTGATTTCACATAGGTCATTGGATGGCCTTCATATACCAATAAGTTTTCATCACTATTAAACTAGTTTGGATTTGAACTAGTGACCTAGAGATACGGTGTTTATACAATATTACTTGAGGTTTAATAGGACAAAGATTAATTCCTAACTTTTTTTGAGTATAAGGTAAATCAAACCTTTAACATAATTTAAATAGAGATCTTTGCATTCAGTAATAATATTTATCACTTTCTAGTCAAGAATCTCAAAGCACTTTGTAAACATTAATTGGTTAAGCCAATTGCTTTGGCTGGAAATTATACCCATGTGTACATATGCACGTGTGTTCAGAAAGACATTTTTTGAAAATACATTGAATGTGCATCATTTCTTTTCTAAATATATAAATGTAGCAGCTTTCAAAGTAAAGCTTACAACATGTTAACAGTATATGAACAGTTTTAAAAATATATGTTGCTATAGGCTGTGAGTTTTTAATATTTTATTTATATAATATATATATATATATATAAAACCAAAAACATGGGGAGACATTTCTCCACATCTTTTACTGAAAAGGTAAGAAACTCTTCCAGAAATTTTAGTTCAAGTAAAGTAATCATACACTATCCTTTTTCTGTGTGCTTAAGATTTTTCATTTGGTATTGCTGCTTTGTTTTTTGTTCTGATTCGTAAATGCAAGCTTGGATTAAGTAATATTCAAAAGGATCCAATAAAATCAGACTTTCCCTCTCTCCAGCTTTTGACTTTATCATTTTGAATAGTGTCTTGATGTAGTTGAGTAAATCTGTTTTATCCGCATCTTGATATGTAAACTAATTTATTTTGCTTAATATTGTGCTAGTGAATTCCTGGTTCTTGTTACATCCTTGAAGGAGAAAATAATCTTGAAACCACAAACTTTTTATAGTAACATAAAGGTAGTGTGTTCCTTCTCCACTTTGGACTCAAAAGTGAAATCCAGTGCAACATGGATGAAAAGCTTTATTTCATGAATTAGGTATCTTTCAAAATTACTGAGGGGAGAAAATAGATCACTAGTTCATAACCTGTGAAGTAAACAAGTTGTTAGAATTAATGTGCGTTGACTTGCATCACATTAATACTTTGTGATATTTTTTAGGTTTATTTTAAAGAGATTAACTAGTTGGCTGCAATTAAAAGTGCAACTTCTATGACTATATGAAAATATACTATTTTGTTTGTTGTAGTTGTCTTCTCTAAGACACAGTATTTGCTTAATTGTTTTCACTTAGTTTTGCACTCTTTGAGCCCAAACCTTTGGAGTTCTGAGCTCTTCATGAAAGATGCTGAATACCCTCAAAGCCAGTAAACTTTGCCTTTGTTAGACATTTTAGATCTTAAGTGTTTATAAGATCTGTATTTTTGGCAGTCTGAGTCATGTGTGCCAAATAATCAAAACTGTTAGATTTTTATCAATACTGAATGAGCCACTCATATTTTAAATCTTGGTGTAAGATGTTAAATTTAACATTATGACAAAATATCTAGTTTCTTATCTTGTTAATTGGATGCAAATATTTCCCTTTTTTAAGTTACTATGAATAACATATATATAAAATGAGTCTTGCTTTTTCTTTTGCATTAACCTTAAATTTTATTCCTGAAATCTTTTGACAGTATTGACATTGACTGCTATGAAATGGTGAAGGCAGAGTTTTGTAATATAGACATTCTGGTTTGGGAGATTTTTTTTTTTTTTTTTTTTTCAAATTGTTTGATTATGATGAGCCTGCCCCACTACTGAATTACATTGTCTATTTTGGAATTGATCAATGATGCTGTCAATCTGTATGTATGGACTTAAATCCTAGGAGTTTGGAACTCTACAGTCTAACCAATTCTACCCCAAAATTGTATAACTGGATTAGTGATTTATAATCTCAACTGTGTTGGCATGCATTGCTATGCTCACTATTGTGCATGTGACTGTAAGTGAAAAATTGTTTTCCCCCAAGGTTACATAGCAATATACCCATGTACTAATATAATTTAACCTGACTGCTAATCTTCTAAAACGTTTTGAGTATTTCAGTAGACTTTGAGAACTGCCAGAAACATTTACTTTCCAAAACCTGTCAAAATTCAATTAAGTAATTAACCAAATAGCATATTTTTACTTCCAGAGGAACTAAGATTGAATGTCTGCAAAACACAGGCCACAGAGTTTTACCCACTCAATTAACTAGCACTGTGTTTTTTGTTTCCTAAACTGTTCTGCTGAGAGGAGAAAATATGACTTTTATACTATCTCTTGGATCTTCCTTTGCAGGAAAACCTTTTTGGTGTGTTAAGATAATAAAACCTGTATTTGAGAATAGAGGGGTATAGCAGCCATAGATTAAAATATTCTTTTAAGAAGGGTGACTTCATGAGTATTCTCTTCACACAGCTTTTTAAAAGCTGTGTAAGATATAGCTTAACTGGCCTTTGACCTTTTTATTGTTAAGTAAAATTTCCACTTCCTCTTGACTGTTTAGTTATTAGATAATGGCCTTAATTCATACATTGTAAAGTGAGTTAATATGTAATTATGAAGATAGAGTTTTTAGACTCTAGAGTCCATCTCCTTTCCAAAATTCCTTGCAAATAATAGTTTCCTCATGGGAGTATAGTAATTAAACATTTGATCTTGGCCACCATGATTTAATTTTCCAATCAAGTTTATACCAAACAGTAGCTATCAAAGCTGTGAGTTTTGCACGTTAGTCTTACCAAAACAACCCTAAACTGACTTATCCGATCTCCTCAAGAAGATGGATGTCTTAAAGTTCTCATAGAGTTTTCCAATTTTGGGAACTGTTTGGACACTTAAATTCTAACATCAAATTTTTCAACCAGGCCCCAAATTTCTCTAAAGTAATTGAAGTCCCACAAGTAACTATTGCTTTCGTGCTCACTTAGTGCTAAAAAATGGAAGGTGAACATAAGACCTCTCTGCAGAATAGAATTTAAATGAGACGTGTCAATTGTTTTTGTAAGATAGACTACCCCATCTTCTGTTATCACACAAGCAGATCTTACTGGATCATGGCATACATTGCTCCACTCATCAAGATTCAGATTGAGAAGTTTCCCATCAGTGTCTTTTGTACGCTGTTCAATTTCCTTCTCAGACTCTGTATCCAGTAACCTTCAAGCAATGTCTGCTCTGCTGGGTGGAGTGCAGCATGGTCATAATGTTTGATCCATGTCAATGAAATGTTTGTTCTCAACAGGACAAGAGGCAGAACTTGTTGCATAAATAAACTGAGCAATCTTCTCAAAGTCTTGGTGGAATTTGTTGGTCCTAATTATGAAAACATCCATGGTTTCACTGGATGATGGAGAAGGCACCCTCCCCTCACCCCCACTTTTTTTTATACAGGTAATTTACTCTCTGCATGTTTGTTGAAGCACTGTTGATTGCACCAGTAGATGACTTTAAAGTTATAGACATTGCAGGTGATAGACATTCATCTAAATTGGTTGCTAAGCAAAGTGGTAAGAAAAGTCAGTCACTCTTAGTCCACTGCATTGAAGAAATGAAATGAAAAGATTCCATCTACTGCAGCTGTTTGTGCCACAGTTTAAATGCTGTGATTTATTCTAAACCCACTTTTATAGGAAAAATAATAAATCGTAAGAGTTAATGTATAAAACTTTTATTTCTAGCAACAAATCATATGACTTGAATTTTTTTAAAAAGATGATGTTTCTAAATGCCTAATAAAACTTTAAACAGGAAAATTTCACCTAGGAAGTTTTGATTATACTGGACAATAAAATGTTTTTATAAGTCAAGCAGTAACAATAAAAATATTATTGATAAATGCTTTCACAGCAAGCATACCAATTATATTCTGAACATACTCATTTCAATCCACAAATTTATGGCACTATTATTTGCTAGCATAGTAGGACATGGTAGGCACTCGATAAGAATGGTGCAATAATAAGTTTATTAAGCAGTTGTTCAGACATGTCCACATCATCATAAGTCCTTGTCTTCTGAGGAGCATTTGATAACATTATTTAATTGACAGTCAGGCTTTGCATCTCTTTGTTGCACTGTTTACATTTGGCACACATTTCTTTTTTACCCAGAGGTACAGGAATTTCTTGAAAATATTTCCAAATAGGGTCTTTTTATGACTTGCAGCCATGACAGGTTTTCCCCTCCAGTTCCTAATGATTGAAATCAACACTAGAGCCTGTACCCTGAGGAATGCTGTCTCTTTTTCAGTCTCAGAAATTCCCCTCCCCCTCCAAACCCAGTCTCCAGAAAAACAAAAGACCTAACAAAACTTTTGCTCACATAACTCTCACTTTTTGCACTGCAGTATTTTATTTGTTATGAGACAAAGGGAGGCAGTTGATAGATTAATGGATTTCAGTTTGTTGATATCTGTATATGTAAAACATACAGGAGACAAAGTCCATTTACTTGAAGTGCCTGGGATCATCCAGAGGCATGGGCTGCTTAGTAATTACTGGGCAGGTCTGTGTTTTTTCCATGAGCTGAAGAGTAAGTTTCCATTGTGGATGGAGTCATTAATATTTGTGATTTCAGAAGTGAGCCAATCAGAATTCAGGTAGAGAGATGCTATTAAATAGGGTATCAGTCTCCCTGGTGGGCTCAGTGGATGATTCTGATGGTGGTGTCTTTTGAGGCAACAGTCAAAGTCTCAATGTCTGGATGATTTTGACAGTCTCTTGCACCCAGTAGCATGTCCTCTGGGCCACAACAAAATCAAACCCATAATACAGCGCATTATTATTGTCATATTTATAAAACTTGACCTCAAGAGTAAGACTTTCCTCGCCCTCACTTTTTTATACTGAAAAGCTGCAGTTAATTCATTTATTGATAGGGTTATGCATTCAGCATTTTTTTTATATTTAAAGAGATTATGAGAAGTTTAAGTCTTAATGTATTTTGAATTAATTCAGATTGGAGAGCAGGCCCACCCAATTGGCCTAGCACATCGCTTGCCTGAAGCAGGAAATTCAGGCTAGCATTGTGATAGGTTGAACACTGCTGACACTCAAGTGATGCTTCAGTGTCAGCAGGCCTCTCCTCTAGCCCCAAGCTGGGGGTGTGGCAGAGCGGCAGCTGCCCTTCCCTCTAACCCAGCCCCCAGAGCCCGCCAGCAGGGTGGGCGGAGTGGAGCGGCAGGCCCCAAGCCAACCGGTGGGCAGATTGGCAGCCCTGCCTCTGCTCTAGCCCCAAGCTTGCAGCCCGGCCCCCCCCCCCCCCCGCCTTTGGACCCAGCCTTGGAACTGGCCGGCAGGGCAGAGCAGCAGGGCCCCCCCCCTCCCTTCAGTTCTGGGCCAGCGTGGGATGGAGGAGCAGCTGTCCCTCCCCTCCAACCTCAGTCCTGGAGCCTGCTGATGGGGTGGAGCAGAAGGCCCCTAGCCAGCTGAGCCCCTTGCCCCCCCAGCCTCCATCTCCACACCTGGAACCAGCTGGATGGGCAGAGTGGAGAGGAGTGGCAGGGTAGAGATGCAGGCCCCCCCCCTCCATTCCAGCCCCGGGCCAGCTGGCAGGGCAAGTGGAGCGGAGCCAGGCCCACCCACATTAGGCAGAGGCGCTGTCAGAAAATCCTTTCAGGTTACACCCCTGTTCAGATGTCCTTGTGACGCCCCCCTCCCAGAATCTGGTCCAGTGTGCTGCTGTGACCCCCTGATCTCCATTCCTGAACCTTGACTTACCTCACTATGCCAGGTGACCACTCACTCCTAAGTCAGTCCACACTAGACTCTTGTGTGTAATTGGTCTTAGGCAGTGGTGTACGCCCTCTGGCTACTCGGGACAGTCCCCCAGATACCACATCGGGGACTTCTGTTCTACAGGGATCAGGACCCTTCCCCAATAGCTGTAGACTTGCAGACCCTTGTCTGTCCATTTTTCAATTAAATGGATATGCCCAGCCTTACTCATTCACATCCTCTAAAGTCCATATAGCTTTGGATAAAACAAATGCAAGTTTATTGATTAGAATATGATTTTAAGTGAATATATAGCAAATCAATGTACAATCATTTAATAAAGGAGTCAGGAGTTACCACAAACAAATAAGATATAAAACGCATGCTAATCTGATAACTCTATTCCAAGATTACTTTCTAGTTTTCTCTCCTCATTCTTACCCACAAGCCTGACTGCTGGTAGTGTTCAGCCAGTTTTGGCCCTTCTGGCCATGTAGATAGGCCCAGTCTCTTGCTATTGCTCTCGGGATGGTGTTTCTCTGGCAGAAAGCCAAAAGCCTCTCATTTTAAAATGTCTGTATTTGTTTTCCAGTTCACCCCCACACCCCCTCTGCTTTGCTCCACCTTCTCTGTGCTGCTGTGTGATTCCCTTTGCTCCACCTGAACCAGGGAGACCAGTTTGCATTGCCTTTGTCATGCACTTCTCTGGCTGTGCTGTGAGATAGCCCTGATGGTCTGAACCAGGGGTTCTCAACCTTTTCAGGGCTGCGACACAGCTGGGAGCCTTCCCAGCTGTGTGAGAGACACTCTCCATGTCTCAGTCGCACCTTCCTCCCCGCCAGCCCTGCATTTGACCTCCACCTCCCAGCAGCCCTGCATCCTAGCCCGACCCCGCGTCTCTCCTCTTCCCTCCAGCTGCCTTGCTGACAGTTTCCTCTGTCCCTCTTGCATGATCCCACCACCACCCACGGCCATGGGAACCCATTCTCTGGCCAGGCCCAGGGCCAGGCAGCAGGGCGGGAGATGTAAAAATGCGCCGCCCCTGCCTGGCCCCAGCTTCCAGCACTCAGGTTAACACATGGTTCCCTGCTGCGGCAGCGGAGAAGGGGCGGGTCAGACTTAACTCGCATCACACTCACTGCTGTGTCGTGACGACACCTTGTTTCATGACACCTTTTTGTGCCATGGCTCAGTGGTTGAGAACCACTGTTGTGAGCTATGTAATATGCTTCACATTTGTACACCTACATGATGCTGCAGGAAACATGATACCATAATACGGTAGAGCATTCAACAGAGAATCTTGCATGGCATATTTGGCATCAAACAATACAGTCACATTGCAAAAGTGAACAGAAAAATTATATGGACCATAGCCCATTGTGCATCACGTGACAATCATTATTTCTAACATTATTGAGGCCTACAAGTGAGGATCATGAGTCCATTCCTTTAGAAATAAAGTTTGTTTTCTGCACTTAGGATCTGACTCAGAGGTGCCACAACTCCAGCTGAAACCAGGTACTTGGCACCTCTGAGAGATCCTTTTACAAGATATGTACTGTCTATGAGGCACTATAGAGTGAGCTGCTGTCCCTTTGCCTGAACAAACTCTTCCCACTAACTCTTGCTTTCTTCATGGAGTGATAAAGTATAATTTCCAAAGGGGTAGCCGTGTTAGTCTATTGCAGAAAGACAAAAGAGTCTTGTGGCACTTTTAAAGACTAACATGCGATTAATAAATCTGTTAGTCTTTAAAAGTGCCACAAGACTCTTTTGTCTTGATAAAGTATAGTTAGAGAATTGTTTGTTACATAAATTTGTGAGTTTGACTCTTTTTCCTTTGGAATACAGCCTATTTTGCCAAATGTTGCATGTGACAGTGAAGTATGTGTTACAGAAAGAGGGAAGTGGAAGGGAATTGTCTCTTGTGTATCATAGCATTGGGAGGTCTTATCTTTGATGATAATAGCATAAATGAGTACTGGATTTTAGTGCAATACATATTCAAAACCAATCTTATGACTTTGCATTTAATATTTTTATTAGAACTGTTTCTTGTGAACAGGATCTCACCCTTAGAATATCAGTTGTGGAAGTTCAGACGATTTAAGGTAACTTCATTGGCCAAAGGAGCAATCCATTTTGTCCTGTATCTACTCCCAGTCCATTGTTTAAGAATGCTGAGAGTGATCCACCATTTACTAAATTCTTTTACAGACACCTGTGTGGAGAGCAAAGTATATTCTCTGAGCTCAAGGAATGCTTCAGGAGGCTTGGTGGCTGACAGCCGCACACCTGGTATCTGATAGGCTGTCTTTCTTTACTGTACTGTCATTAATTTCTTTTGCAGCATACCACAGTCAAGGGTAGCATGCAAGACTTCTGTCAGAATAGATATCAGCTAATATTAATGATTGCACACAGGTCTAGAAAGCAGCCTGTGCCTACAAGCTATTTTGTGCATCAGTGCTAGTTTAAACTCTGAAGTGCAAAAGATAGCCAGTAGTTGTATACAGAGTATTTGAAATTGTTGTTGTAGGGTAGGATTTGTTTGTGTGTATTAAAAACAAAAACTATACTAGTATCAGTGTTGTGCTTAGATACAAAACCATAATGGGTTTTAACTTGTTGAAAATCATTATCCTATTAATGTAGAATGATTAGCCAGTTAATATTTCTAGTCACTTTCCTCCCTATCTCTTCCATTTTTCTTAAGGCAAGGGAAAGATACTCATGTGGCATGGCAGAAATCATCATGGCAATTGTGTGCTTGGCTAATGGTGCAACACTCTGTGCAAGGGAAGTTTTTTGTGTGAATTTTTATTTTCAAAATTATCAAATAAACTTTACCTATGAGGAATGAGACACTTAAAAAAGACGAATTATATAATTTAATTGGACATTACTTAGGCGTTTCAAAGAAAGATGTCTTCAATGTGCTGGTAGTCTATTTTCAATCACTAGTTTTGTTTTTAAGCTTTTTAAAAATTAAAGAGTGATACCAAGCTGGGCATGAATGAGAGGGTTTCTAATCCTAAAGCATTTCTTTTATTTTACATTAGGCTTTTATTTGCCCATCATAGGATATATTTTGGACTTTGTTGGAAGAGAGGAATTTCCAGGATTCAAAGAGAGGCTTTTAAAATTGTTGAGTAAACATTATTTATTTAAACTGTGTACTACTCTTATAAAATTACTGGAAGATGAAGGGAGAGGAATGAGTTCTACATTTTCAACACTGGTCCTTGTTAATGGATTTTAAGGTCAGGAGGAACCATTAGGTCAGGGGTCGGTAACCCCCGGCATGTGTGCCAAACTTGGCACGTGGGGCAATTCTGAGCGGCACGCAGCCCTGCTCAGGCTGCCCCTGCTGGCGCCCCCCCGCGCCCCGCCACATGGCCTGGGGCCACAAGAGCCGCATGCTGCGGCTTCAGGTTCCCTGGCCGCATTTCCCTGCTCCGCCCTGTCGGGGGTGGAGGCTTCAGTCCCCGGGACCCTGACTCCACAGCAATGTAAGTGCTGGGGGCAGGGCTGGAGCCTCCCGTAAGGAGCTTGGCTCGGCGGCGGTCCGGGGGCCGGCTCGGGGACAGGCGCGGGCTTAGGGGCCAGTGTGGCCGGGCACGGGGACCGCTGCAGGGGTCAGGCGGACTGGTGCGGCCCGGTGCTGGGGCCGGGCAAGCCGAGCTCGGGGGCGCTGGCGTGGCCTGGTGCAGGGCTCGGGGGGGGGGGGGGGGGGGCGGCCCGCCGGGGGGGGGGGCCCCGGGCCCGGGCCAGCCCGCCAGGGGCCCCGCCCGGGCCTCGGGGGGGCTGGCGTGGGATTCAGGGGGCTGGCTCAGAGCTTGGGGAGGGGGCTGCGCAACCCGGCACAGGGGCCTGGCCAGTCCGGCTTGGGGCTCAAGGGCTGGCACAGCCCGGCCTGGGGACCCAGCCGCACCAAGTCCCTGGCCCTGCCCCCTTTTGGCCCCACCCCTGGCACCTTCTGAGGGTGTGGGGGCACAGCTGGCACAAGGGCCAGCAAAAGTTGCTGACCCCTGCATTAGGTCATGTTATCTGACCACTTCTGTAATTCAGGTCATAGAATTTCACTCAACTCTTGAATTGAGCTGAATAACTTGCATGACTAAATGTATTTTCCAGAAAACTCTCTTCTAGACTTGAGGATATCAAGAGATTGACAATCTACCATGTCCCTTCGTAGTTTGTTCTAATGGTTAATTACCATAGCTATGGAAAAATTTGTGTCTTATTTCTAATTTTGGGTTTGTCTAGCATTTCCAAACATTGAATCTTGTCATGGCCTTTCTTTGCCAGGAAGAGGCATATTCATATTCTCCCTATGAAGGGATTTATATACCGTAATCAAGGCACCTTTCAAATTTTGTTGGCAAACTGAACAGGTTGATCTTTTTTAACATAATACATTTTCATGGTTCTTTTCTGCACCCTTCATTATTTTTTCAGCATCCTTGTTAAAATGGATGCCAGAACTGAATGCAGTATTCCAGTATTGGTCTCAGCAGCGCCATATACAGAGGTAAACTTACCTCTGTACTCCTATTCGTAACTTGGTCTTATGTATATACAGGGATTACAGTGGCCCCCTTTGCCACAGGATCACACTGGAAGCTCTTATTCAGTTTCTAATCTGCTATGAACCCTAAATTTACTACCCACAATACAATTCTCCATTCTGTAGATGTGATCTAGATTCTTTGTTCCTAGTTAAATAACCTTGCATTTGCTCATGGAGAGGGTAGAGTTTTGGCTGTTAAGCCAAGTAATTTGTTCTGTTTTCAACTTCAAATAGTATATTATATACTCATCATGAGTGGATTGATTACATGCAGTAAATTCCAAAATATAAACAATGCAATGGGATTTCAGAATATAAAGATACTGGTACAAAACATTTCCATTAAATTGCTGCATTTGAATGCTAATGAGAATAGCATGTGTCAGGATATGACTTTTGCATGTTGTTTCCCTTTATAATTGCACTGAGATTTAAAATTAATATTGAGCTGTGTGAGAACAGTTGGTGTATGTGTTAAATGAAAATCTAGAAGCCATGTGTTCTACAGCAGTAACAATCACTCTTTCAGACTTGCAGAATATGGTATGTATGGTGGAAAATAACGGTCAGATGGTGTTTGTTTTTATTAAAAGATAAAATCAATATCACTTTCTTAATTTAATCTTTTATTCCATTGCCACTTAATGACCTTGTTGTTTTTCTGTTATGTCTTCAAAATTGCTTTAGCTAAATGAAAGCAGCAAATGAAAAATAATACATTAGGAATAAATTCTGATATTTTTATTCTGGGAGAAGCTTAAAATTTTAGATTACTTGAGGCCTGAATCTTGCAGAGTTAACTTCAGGTTGTGGGATTTTTCTGTTGGCATACAGGCATGGCTAATGTTGTAATTTAATACCTGGGGAAAACTTTGGACAGTTACCCAATCACAGGAGCTGCTGTCAATATTCTGTGTAGCTATACTGGCTCCCCCCAGGATTATTGTGTATTTTCCCAGAAATCCAAAGTGGATATTAAATACTCAGTCCTGCTCGGTTCTGAATGGAATCTTGTCACTAGGTGACGCTGCCCTGCATGGAGGAGCAGCTCATTGGGCTTGGCCACAGAGCCATAATGTCCCTAAGGGTGACTGGGTTCAACAGCCCCAAAACACACGCAGGTCAGGTCACCTAGAGTATCCTACAATTCAGAAAAGTTTGACAGGGGAAAAGACACCAAAAATTGCCTCAAATAAGTAACCTAATTACTTGAGTGAGCAAATTATGGACGATGCAAAAGAAGGCATGGAACTCTGAAAATCTTTTAAAGAGCATCCTATAAGCCACTTTACTGAAGAGGATCATGTTTTATGATTCCATGGCTCAATTTCTCCTATGAATTCTGTTCATAACTCGAAATTTCACAAACAAATTCATGTTTGATTAACTTGGTTAGAACACTTCCCCAGATGGTTCCTGGAATTTAAAGGTCAGCGCATGAATACCTCTGCGTACTTGGATATTTGCCAGCAGTTGAAATCTAACTAGCAGGAAAAACTTCAATTCTGACACCCCTTATTTGCCTGCAAACTATTACTCTTAATTCACTCTCAGGTCAGGAAGGAGTTTTTGTTTGACTCAGAAAGCGGTGATTCCAGATTTCTGTTCCAAACTTGAAGGAGGTTTAGAAAAGCATAAGCATCTTTATCCAGACAACCAACTGTCATGATGTAATTAAGAACTGGTTCTGAATCAGGTTTCAAAATGCTATATCTTATATTTCAACTTCTTTGGAAGTCATAGCTTTCACATTAATATGGAATGTTAGTACTATAGTACAATTGTTGCAGTAATTACCAGAAAAATTAAAATAAAAAACCTGAAGGGCCTTTGTAAACGATTTTCAAGCCCTCAGGTTCTATCATCATTTTGATTGGCTTGAGGATATGTTGTATAATTTAAATTCTTAACACTATCGCCTTGGAATTAAACAAAACAAACTTCTTTATTCATAACCTGCATAATCAGTGGTTTGATCTCTTGTACTCACTCAAGCAGTGGAGTTGATGCAAATCAACTGCATTATGAAATGGTAGGTTGGGCTGTGGTCTTTTCTGATTGGGGAAGGGCAATGTATTTTCAGGCTTCAAAGAGCACAGCAGAAAGTGATAATTTAAAATGTTAAAACTATGCCATGGTACTTGAAAACTGTTTCATTCAAGGGTTTTTCATTGCTTCACAGAAATAATAAAAGCATGGGAGTCCTATTCTTACTGAAAATCATCTTTTTAGAGAGAGAGAGAGAGAGAGAGAGAGTATACTGTGACTGAGATTTTTAAAGATTTTTTTTTTTTTAGGTGTTGATGTGCTCGGCATTGCAACACCTAAATATCATTTTCAAAAGGGATTTAGGCATTTAAAAGCCTAAATCCCATTGACTTTAAAAATCTACATGTAATATTTTACTGTGGATTTAATAAAGTGCTTTCCATAAGCAACAGGATCCTTTACATGATCCTTAGAAGTAGGAACAAGAGCTAGAAAAATAGATTGGAGCTTTAATTTTGAACTGATAAAACTAGTAATCAAAACAGGCTTCACAGGAAAAGTTTTACTAATCCAGGATGATTGTAGGCAAAACTGAAGTACTGAAATTAATGATATTAAATTATTAATTAAGATAGCAAGCAAACCAGAGAAACTAACATAGGATGCGTCTACACTTACAAGTTAGGTTGACTTAAGGAGGCTTAAGTCGACCTAAACTACTCCCCATCCACCCTTGGCTTTTATTAAGTCGACTGAAGCAATTCCTTAAGTTGACTTAAGGAAAGCTTAAGTCGACTTAATAACACCTACCTTTTAAGTTGACTTAAGCCAGTGTAGATGGGGAGTAGCACTAAGTCGACCTAACTGCCCTAGGTTGTCCTAGGGCTAGGGGGAGCCCTTCTCCCTGGTAAAAGGGAGCTGTGGCTCCACCTGGGACAAGGGGCTGCCCCCCAGGGACAAGGAAGCCACTCGCAGCTTGTCCCGGAGAGAGCCAGCTGCACATGGCTGTCTCTCCCCGAGACAGAGAAGCCACAAGCAGCTCATCCTGGGGAGAGCCAGCCGCGCATGACTCATGTCTTCTCTGTCTCGGGGAGAGCCAGCCGTCCGTGACTGGCTGTCCCCAGGAGAGGCCGCAAGCGGCTTCCTTCTTGGCAGGGATCTGTGGGTCCCTTTGTTCCCCAGAGCTGTGGCTCCCCTAGCCTAGGGAGCTGAGGCTCCTTTGGAGCCTTGGCTCTCCGTCTACCTAGCCAGTCAACTTAGAGAGTCTAGTGTAGACTCTCTAAGTTGACTTAGTAAGGTTGACTTAAATTGACCTAATAAAGTCAACTTAACATTCTGAGGGTGGACATAGCCATAGATAACAGGGATGCACATATATGGAATTGAAACCTTGTAAATAAGTTGGAAATCAAGTGGATGACCTTAAATAAGAGTCATGTTCATAAAATAGAAATGTAAAAATAGGGATAGCCAGTGAAGGTACTTGAATAATGAAGCTTCTTAGCTTGAACAGCAATCTTGTCAATGCTTTTATCTCTCTTTTTGGTGCCTGGGCCAGGAGGGTTTGGCTACAAAGTGGGCTGGGGGTTTATTACTTGGAGTGGGTAGAGTCAAGAGTTTGACAGCTTGGGTGAACTTGAGGGGATGGATTTGTCATGTCCTTTTGGAGAAATCCTAGAGAATTTAGTAGGAAGAAACTAATAGGGCTTACATAGGATTCACCAGATATTATTAATAAATTTAATAGAGTAATATACTTTTAGAGGGCTTTTTGTTGTACTTATAAAATGAAAAACTAGCAGTGTCCTATTCCGTGGGACAAGGCAATATGCCACATTTATTATGAGTGAAACACAGTTATGTTAACAACTAATATCTCTCTCTCACACACACGTACGTACGTAAAAACAGAATTATCACACAGATAAACATGCTTTATTGGGGAAAAGTCAGCATGGATTTTTTTACAGGGAAATCTTGCCCAGCCAATCTATTAAAATACTTTGATGTGGTTAACAAATGTAGACGAGCATGATCCAGTGGATAGTGTACTTAGACTTGCAAAAAGCTTTTGATAAGTTCTCTCACCAAATGCTCTTAAGCAAAATAAGCAGACATGGAATAAAAGGGAAGGTCCTCCCAGGATCAATAGCTGGTTAAAAGGCAGAAAACCAAGGGGTAGGAATAAATGGTCAGTTTTCAGAATGTAGAAAAGTGAATTACTGTGTCTCTCGGGTCTATATTGGAACCAGTGGTGTTCAGTAAATTCATAAATAATCTGGAGAAAGTGGTAAGTAGTGAGATGACAAAACCGGCAGACAATACAAAATTACTTAATGTAGTTAAGTCTAAAGGAGACTGCAGAGAGTTACAAAGGGATCTCAAAAAACTGGGTGACTGAGTAACAAAATAGCAGATGAAATTCAGTATTGATAAATGCAAAGTAATGCACTTTGGAAAACATAATTCTAACTATTCATACAAAATGTTGGGTCTAAATTTGATGTTACCACTCAAGAAGATGATCCTGGGACATTGTGGATAGTTCTCTAAAATCATCTGCTCAATGTGCAGTAAAGTTATATAATATGTTTTAGAGAACCATCCACAATAATTAATATATATTTAAACCATCATATATATAGATATATATATAGATATAAAACAAACCAGGATGGAAATTAGGAAGGGGATAGATAAGACAAAGTATCATAATGCCACTATATCAATACATGGTAGGCCCACACCTGCATGCAGTTCTGGTTGCCGCATCTCAAAAAAGATACATTAGAATTGAAAACGGTACCAAAAAGGGCTAAAAAAATGATTAAAGGTATGGAACAGCTTCCATTTGAGGAGAGATTAAAAAGACTGGGATTTTTCAGCTGGAAAAAAAGATGACTAAGAGAGGAGATGATAGAGGTCTATAAAATCATGAGTGGTGTGGAGATGCTGAACAAGGAAATGTTGTTTACTCCTTTATATAACACAAGAACAAGGGGTCACCTAAAGAAATTAATAGGCAGCAGGTTTAAAACGAATGGAAGTACTTCTTAACATAACTCAAAGTTAGCCTGTGCCAGGCAATATTGTAAAGGCTAACGCTACATTAGGGTTTGAAAAAAAGAACAAAATTCATAATGGATAGGTCTTACAGTGGCTGCTGGCAAAGACTGTCTGGGATTCCACCCCATGCTCTGGGTATCCCTAGCCACTAATTGCCCAGAGCTCGGTGTGGATGGCAGGGAATGGATTGCTCAATGAATGATTGCCTCTTCTGTTCATTCCCTCTGAAGACTCTGGCACTGGCCACTGTTGGAAGATAGGAGAAGATACTGGGCTAGATGGGTCATTGGTGTGACCCAGCATGGCTGTATTTATGTTCTTGAGTGGAATAATTTTCTACTAAACAGTGATTGAGGAAAGATGATTCCAAAAAAAAGGGGTGGGGGGTAGAATTCCACTTTTTAAAACCTGATTCAGGCTAGCAAACTTAGTTACAGTATTTAAGGAGTACAGAAATAAAACTACCTCTGCATATCTTAATGATAATACAAATGTGTTTTTTTTTAAAACTGCATTGTACTTAAAATGTATATGCTTTTGGGGGGAGGGGGAGTCGGGTCTGTGTTTACAAAATTTAAGGACAGGCTACATTAAATGGGTACTCCTTGAGGATACTTGTGAAATCTGTAATTCCCAAGCTGCACATTCTGGTAGATCATGTGTCTGTTTTATTATCTAGGCTGAATTAAATATTGGAATTCAGGTGCGCAAAAATGCCCTTTTGGAGATTTGCTTCAGAATACACATTGCATTGTCTACTCGAAAAATGTACTTTATAGAGTCCCCATGACATCAGAAATTTATTTCAATTTGCAATAAATATGAAATAGAGTAAAGCACCTTAATAGTGTTATCCATGATTTTTAACTCTGTCAAATGTGACTTAAAAGAATGAGTAATAGTAAGGCTCATCAAAGACTACATGAAGGCCAGAATATTAAAGGTAAGTAGCAATAGAATAAAAAATTGCATCTTGAAAAATTCTAAAATGATTCTTTTAGATAATTATGCACATCTCCGACATAAGCAGAGGCTTTGTCATGCAAGACCCTTGCTAATGAGCTTGTCAGTAATGCCAGCTGAATAAGCAGCTCAAAGCATCTTACATTCAGTCTTATAATGAAGAGGAAGCCAGCACAGAATAAGAGTTTCCTTCATTGGGTAGAGATGTGCGGATGTCCTGTTTCTAAATAGCCCCCAAATGAAAGAACAGATAAAAACCAAACCAGGAATTGCAGGAGACAGTTTAAGGGGAAAACATGTTAATTTAAAAAACAAAATGAATTCTCCAAAGTAAAAGATGTGCTACTTTTAGTTAAAATTGTGTCAGCAGTCAGAATCTGTGGTGCAAGGACCTGATGTGCTGGGACTGCTGGGTTTCAATGGATCTTGATTTTGTGAAATACTGCAACAACCGTAATGTTTAAGTTAACAATTGTACAGATACCATTGTTAAACTTTTCAAAACTCACTAAAATAAAATGTTCATGTAAGAAAGAGAACAGATGTTGTACATATATGTAGCATCTGACCTGTGACCTGAAGTTAGAAACATCTATGGATTTTGCACATAAGGAGAGTAGGCATGCCAAGCATAGATTTCTCCCATGTCCCCTCCCCCGCTGTAAATCCTTTCCTAAGTAATCACATTGAATTCTAATAAAGCATGTGTAGGAAGAGTGGACAGATTTCAAAAGCACTTCAGAAACTGACTGGTTAAAAATGAGGATGAAGTCACTTGGACAAACAAGTTTTCTACTGAGAACATAAACAAGTAACTAGCTGAAATATATTCTTTGATGAAAAACATTGTTAAAGTTTATTCTCCAGCATCCTCTGCTTTCATAAGATATTATGAACCACAGTTCTTTACAATTGCACAGTATAAAATCTAGTGCTTAAATTCGTCTTCCCTTGTGATTCTGTACTTTATGTGCACCAAAGCATAATTCATCACTCCTATTTCTGGTTTACCTTAAAACCTTGTTGTTTCTATTATTCTTTACCATTGTGCTGTCCACAGAGTTGTCTTGTAAGTTGAATATGTTTTCTATTCTTGGTTGTGAAACCATGATATTTAGAAAGCACTGCTTGCTTTTGCTACTTTAAAAAGGAGAAGGTAAAAGTATACAAAATGATTAATAGCATAGAGAAGATAGATCAGGAGCTTCTGTTTTCCTTTTTTCATAATATAAGAATGGGGTGGGGATATTAAATTATTTTGAAAGAAGGCTGTTGAAACGTGATAAAGAAATACTTTTTTACACATCACTAATTAGATTGTAGAACTTATTGCCACATGAGGTAGTTGAGGCCAAGAACATGGCAAGATTAAAGAGGGACTGGATGTTTATATGGATAACAAGAGGATTCAGAGTTGTTGTATCTAGCTAATACTAAGAAAGTAATTTTGGAAGAGAGCTTTGGGTTTTCAGTTACCCTCTATCTATTAAGTATTAGGAAGAGAGGAGACTTTGATAGAGACAGATTGTTCTATATATGCCTACAATACGGTTTCTTGCACCTCTTCTTGAAGAACCTGTTTGCTGGCCATTTTCAGGGATACATACTAAACTAAATGAATCACAGGACTGATCCAGCACTTTCATGAGTGACAGACAGATGAATTAGGCATAATTGTTCTACGATCAGTGCATTTCTAAAATTGTAATTCCACACATAAAATACTTATGTAGCAACCTTCTCATATAGGCACACAGTGCAGCAGTAGTAACAATGGTTAGTAAAGTACTAAATGTATTGTGGTAGCTTTTTGAGGGAGGAGAAAGAGAGGATTATATGAAAAAAATCTTCCTGGAAACTATAGTAAATGCTAGTAGAGCACCGTGATCCAGAATAGAAAAGGGAGAATGTTTTTCCCTTTATTACCACCTTCTCCAACTATTGGGCTCCACTAATCTGAACCAGTCTCATTTTGTAAGAGCAACCTCTTTACCGTTTGTGGGCCACAGATATAAATCTCTGTATCATGTGGGGTGCACCTATGCAATATATATTTTTTACTTACCGGTACTGCCACATGAGGTAGGTAAGGCCAAGAATGTGGCAAGATTTAAAGAGGGACTGGATATTTATATTACCTAACATCTATGAGAGGGGGAAAAGGTTTAATGTTTGTTATGACAGATATGTGGTTCAAACTGATTATAGTACCTTTCATTTGAACACACGGCTGTGGCTAGATGCCTCTGGTAGGGAAGCCGAAAAGTGAGGAGGCAGCACTCCCCCTGGTGCTGGCACACTGTCATGTTCTTCTCTTCCCCCATCCCCATCCTCTCCCCACTGTTTTATCACACTCCCCTGCCCCATACCCCACTCTCTCATCCTCTTCTTTCCTCTGTCCTTTCCTTCAGTCCCTCTCCTTCCCCTTTGCACAGCCCCCCTACATGCACTCACTCTTGTACAGGAACAAGATCCAGCATACCTAGAAGAGGATGATAATGGGCACTAGGTTTCAGGAGGCAGCATCCCAGAGCATCATCCTCCAATGCCTTCCCCACAAGTCCTCTTGTGTCCAGAAGAACAAGTTCTACCACAGTTCACAGAGAAAGAATTAGAGTGGTGCATCTTACTGCAGCTCTAAGAAACAGTAATATGCCCCAACATATCCTGGCATCTCAGATGAGTAAGTAGAGCACCAGTGTGTACATACTCAAATATAGCTTTGCAGAGTGACTACTCACTTTGGACACCACTGATATCCTATGATAAAGTTCGGCCACACAGTGATGCAAAGATTTTGCAAGCATAAGGAATGTTGAGTTTGGAAGTGTGAAGTCTTTCCCAATGTCTGTGAAAGCATCTAGTAACTCTTTACTCTTAGACACCACAGCAAATGCCTTTCTCTTTTCCTTCCCATAGAAGACACTTGTAGAATCCTATCCCGTGAATGTGTGGAGCCCAAAAGGGAGGTATATACCTTCAAGCCTAGAGTTAGTGACTTTTTCCAAATCAATGTGGCTTTGATTCCCAACATTAATGAAGAAATGCAAATTGACTCGGCTTGTATGTATCACATTCAGCTAGTTCTCGGCAGCATATGTCACGTGAGGAAATGTGTGTCATGTTCTTTGTGGTTACACATACAACTTTCATCAACAGCTATGATTGTCACTGAAATTTTCTGTACATCCAAGCAGTGACACTGCTCTCCAGGGACTATAAGCAGTGTGAAGTCCTTACCTACAGCGTGCAAATCTGCATCCCTCCATACAGTTCAATTCCCTTCAGAATTTCTGAAGAGCTTCCTTATTGTTTCCATCTGAAAGAAACTTCTTCCACTGACTGGAGCTTTTGGGAGGTCATTTTCCTAGATTTCTATGCTTTGGGAGCCACTAGCTGCTTGGTGTGACTTATGTATTTTAGAGGCTCACATTGATCTCTTGATCTGTGAAAAAGTCCAGATAAATATACTTTTCTTGCAAACTTAATCATGTATACTAAAATGGTGCCTTCAAGCTTAGCAGACAGTGAAGGAACATGGCGCAGTGTTGGATGGGTACTGGCAGCTGTTCTATCAAAGATTGTACTATAATCTGAAACATGGTCAATAAGATAGTCTCTACCTCTGGATCGAAAAAGGTAGATTGTAGCTGACTTGTTGGGTTTTGACGAAGCATCAGCAGCACTTAGCAAGAAGGTAGGAAACTGCTCCCAAAGAGCAGGACAAGACTACTCTGAAATCTGTCTTCCTATTTTGATCTAATACAAGTAGCCTTTTAAAGAGAATTTTGTCATTATGAAGTACACATCTTTTGCCAACTACTTTTACTTTTCTGTTTTGTTTTACTTGGTTACTGAATGTCTTCAATTTCTGACTTTTGATGGAAGAAAAATATATCCTGAGTAGCAAAAAGAACCTGGAGGTACTAGAAGTCCATCAGAGTTATTTCACATTTGTCTTCAATAGTAAGCTAGTCATTTATAGTCTTACTAGTGGCAGCAACATCTGAACTTAAACATACTAGTCCATCTTGAGGAGCATCAGAAGGATTGATCAAGCATATCATCATTCTAAGATCTTGTGCTATCTTTGTTTGCATGTCTCTGGAGTCACACCTGCCTTCACTTTACACTGTCTCATTATAGCATAACAAACAAGGAGTCCTGTGGCACTTTTAAAGATGAATAAATTTATTTATTGCATGAGCTTTCGTGGGAGAAAATCCCACTTCGTCAGATGCTTTGAAGATGGGGAACTTACAGAATGGGAGGAAAATAAATTCAGGGAAGTGTTAGACATAGGATCCAGGTCAGGCTGTAACAGCAAATCAAAGCAGATGTTAAGATCCGAACAGTGGGGAACAGCATATAGAAGAAGGTGAGGTCAAATCACCTTTTGTAATGAGAAAAAAAATCTGTAGTCCCTGTTTAACCCTGAGGCAATGGAGTCAAATCTACATATGAATAATGAGTTCTACAGTTTCTCTTGGAAGCTTCGATTTGTTATTCATTTGTTTGAGCACAGCTATTAACAAGTCATCAATGGAGTGAGCAGGGAGATTGAAGTGTGCTATGTCTTACACTCCTTGTTTGTTTTGCTTAACTAGACTAACATGGCTACCCCCTTTGGAACTTGTTATTATAGCAGCTCTCCCATGTTGTCACAAGATCCAGTGATTAAATTGCTGCATGGTTTTGTGTCAATCCGATCAAGCACCCTTTTGTTTTTAATATTCATTGCAGGTTTGTTCAATGTCTATGTTTGATTGAAGAGAATCCATCTCCACTTTGACTTCGGACTATCCACTGTCCTTGAGTGATGAGTTCTGTGTAACATTCTGTGTGTGTGATGGGCAGTTTCCCCCTTTTCCAGCCAATATGACCAATTATACCTAGAGTAGTTCACCCAGTCTTAAGAGAAGAACCAGAGCATCATGATGTGGATAGCTGAACACTGCAACTCCAGGTCATACTCATTGGTTGCTCTCCGAAAAAGAAGCAAGATTTGCATTATCTCAATATAAGAGCTCTAGATGGTGAATGCTGTGTTCTTTACTCTTCCTCTGGACAGAGTTAGGGTTAGGATGAATTCATTAGCTTTACACAGAACATCAAATGAGTCAATGGGGATTGCTAGCTTCATTTTTTAAATTACTTTTAGGTATTTGTTTACTTTGTCCAGTGTTAATGATTTAAGGACAGTGATAGATCGTTGGGTGACAACTTCAGACTCTGTCAAGATGTCACAGTCTTGTATCCACTAGTTTTTTGCCAAGTGACATGAAGGTATGGAATTTGCCAAGCCATGCTATCAAACATCTTGGGTAGTCATCAGATTTTTTTTGTCCTTTAACCTATATTGCTAGATTAGAATATGTTGTTGTGCCTCCATTGCTGAAATGGAATGGCACATTAACGAGTCTCACCATATGGCCTATTAGTGTAGTGTTGGTGCAGATAATTTTACAATTTTCTAGGCCAGGGGTGTCCAACTATTTTAGTGTGAGGGAGCACATTGCAATATTTTCTTTCTCAGATGGCCAGTGAGCAAGGTGGTTGTGTTTTGGTGGGGTTTTTTTTTGCTAGGCGGGGAGATGCTGCTCTGCCCAGATGTCTGGCACAGGACTGCAGTGGGGGGGGGGGGGGGTTTACAGGTGCCAAGTTTTACATTTGTCAGTGGGAGAGGGGAGAAGGACACATAGCTGGTTGCTTGATGGTGTCTCCCTTTGCCCGTGGCCATTGTGCTCTCCCCACTTTGCCCCACTTAGGGGAGGGGTGGGGAGCTCTCTGTCCTCCTCCTGCGCCCCCCCCCCCATTTCCCCTCCCAAACATACTTGACTGTTCTCAATGGCAGCTGGGTGAGTGAGCAATATCCTAGCCCGTCAGGGCTGCTGCAGGGTGCAGGCTCTGGTGGGGCTGGCTGGGCTGGGCTGGGCTGTGTTCCTGCTGGGCTTGGCCATCCCATGGTGGGGAGCTTGGGCAGAAGCAGGGGATTAGCTTCCTAAGGGAAGGGGAGGTGCACCACTGCACAGACCAGCGTGCACCAGCATCTCCTCCCAGCCAGAAGTGGCTCTTTTCTCACATACCCCTCTATGCTCCCTGAGCCCTGGCTGGTGCAGTGCAACTGGTGCACTCACAGGGCTGGACAGATGGAGGGACTACTTCACTGCTGCTGCTCCTGCCAGATAGCAGCCTTTAGCGGGCTGGATTCTGTCCCAGAGGTTGGACATCCCCGTTCTAGCCCAACAGTGGAGGGATTGTTAAAAATTTTGATGTCGACCAGCAGTTCCCAACCTTTTCTTTTATGTGGACCATGTAAGCAAACTATTTAAAACATTTTTTAACATACCCTATGGCTGACAGGAGTCAAATTCATATATTAAGGGGTACTAAAAATGCAGCTATTTCTAACAATTTATTATGCTCACTCACAAATATATTGCACTTGTCACAGTACATTTACCTTCAGTAATTATCTCCCTTCCCTCCCCACACCCATGGAGCACCTGTATTCTTCCTTCTGTGTTGGGAAGATCTGCAGGTCCTTTACAATGCTTCTTCTAATAGCTTGCAGCTAGTTGAGAGGCAGAATCAGACTTTTCAGAGCAGGGTGTGATTGGCCAGTTTCTGAGATGAGTTATAATCCCAGTGTAATAGGGTTATAGATATTGCTTCTTTTCCAATTTCTTTTTTTACATATGAAATCAGATTAATATTGAAGGCAGTTAATAAGAGGCGAAGGTGCATTTCTAAAACATTTAAGAAAAGATGATATTGTTCTGAAGCCTGCTGTCAAATTTATTGGTTCAACTAACTTTCAGTTGGGAAAAAAAAAGTTACAGGAATTGAGGTTTACAAAATCCCTCTTAAAATAAACAGCTTAAATTAGAAATGACTCTTGTCCAGTCCATACCTCCCTTACAAAGTCCCTTACAAAAAATAAAAAAAAAATAAAATCAGAAACCAAAGTACTTTTATTTGATTCAGCATTTTGTTTATGGCTGAGCACTGGGAAATTGGGGTTAATCATATGTTGTGTATAAATAAAAATTAGTGTTGCATTGGAAGCACTGACATTGTCTCTAAAGAGGCACACCTGGGGTGGATTTTTGTCCACTTCACTCACACAAATATAATGTAAGAGCTTGTAATGGGATAAATGTTATACAATGTGTATATTCTATATTAGCATTCATTTCCAGTTTGGAACAGGGCACATGTATTTTGAAGCTAGCTATTGTATTTTTCTTTTCCTCCAAGTTTTGGTCTTTCAGAGAGTTGTTTTGCTCTGTCTACACTAGAGGACTGAACTGTTGTTTGAACCAGTAGAATAGCACTATTGTAAGCAGCACCAATATAATGTGTCCACATTAGCTATACCATCTGGAACTCAGATACTTCCTTTAAGCTAATCTTATCCTTCTTGGAATTTTGTTTTAATTAGTGAAGTAGAAAATAATTTATCAATTTCTTCTCTGTCAAACTGCCTTTTATTTTCTAATTGCCATAGTATAAATATTTTAAAAATAAAATAGAGTTTTGTCACATGTTTATATAGGTGACAGTCAGAAGCTTCCTACCCGCTTTGTGTTTACTTCTTTGTTTTTAGCTGAGCTTTTATTTCCATGGAGCCTTTTCTACCATCCCTGGCATCACAGTTCAGCCTGTTTTGGCTTGATGTGCATAGCCTTCATGGGAACAAAAAGTCTTGGAAGATTGGTCTGAAGTTGATGCAGGATTCCTAGTTATCTCTCGTGCCAGTACTAGATCATGCTATTAAGGAAACAATTGCTCTTGCTGATTCTTTCAGATGTTTGTTCAGGGCTGTTTGTTTAGGAGGGGTTTGTTGGAAATAAGTACAGCATTTGTACTACTGCTTCTCCAAAAATCTTCTGAAATGTATTTATTATCCATGGTGTATTGGTTAAAGTTTTGTTACTCTTCCTCAGCATGTTTAAACCAACCTGGGGAACCTTTGTGAATTGTATTGGTGTCGTAACTTTTTGTTAGTTATTGGCTGATAGGTATCGACTACTCATGATATCCCAATTATAAAAGGAGTATCCTTGGAATTCAAATAGAGATGTACTATGATACTATGCAAATAATATTTTTTTATTTTTATACAAAGCATCGGGTACTTTCCTCTTAGAGAGTGACTTGGTAAGTGACTATGTTCCCTTCCAGTCCTATTTTAAAAAAAAAATCTTTCTTTGAATTTTTGTTTCCTTTTGTCTTTCACATGTTACTTTCACCCTTTTGTATGTAGCTATCCATCCTTCGCCTGGAGGAAGACTGAAAGTGCTTCTATTCTCACCTGCCTCAACACCATTCCCAGGGTGTCTACAGTTGGTAGAGGGCTACGTATCTTTCCCTTTCACCATGCTAATCTTTTGATTGTTGCTGTGAGAATTGTGATGTTGAAGTGACTTCAGTTTGTGATCAAATAAGAGGAGACTATGGATTGAGAAGCAACAAGTCATTCTTTAAACACGCAAAACTTCGTTAGCCAGCAAACTTGCATTAAAAAAATTAACCAGAAAATGTCTCTATGTATCAGATTGGTTCCTTAATACGTCTCACGTGGAATGCTAGACTTGAAATATTGTTATACATTTTAGAACAATTTAGGTTTCAGTAGACAACTGATAGTCTATTCTGTTAATTGCAATAAGATTTAGGTATCCACTGCAAATAGCTGTTACCTACATATGCTTTAAATAGACTGAAATTCATATGGTATGTTTGTATTCTAAAAATCTACAGAAAGCGGTATATGTATCTTTGTCAGAAAACTTCTGATTATCATTTATTTGAAAAAAAAAGATACTTTTTCAGAGTCTTACAGTTTTGTAGAAAAAAAGGATTATCTTTTTCATAGTCTTTATTTCCCATTTGTCTCAAAGCTCTGCCTAGCACATAGTCTTTTAAACAACTTTGAATTATAATCAAATAGAAGGTTATAAATTCTATCAGAATACCAAGAAATTGTTTTGGCATTGGTGAGCCATCATTGCTCAGCTAAAGAGCTTTCTGTGCCTTGCTCAGTTCCTTGGTCTGTTTCTCAACTCACACATTTGTCAGGCAAAAAAATTTTAAATGCTGTCTCTTTTTTTACTATTCTCCAAATAAGTCTTTATTTACTCCAAAAGACTTTGTTACGATTTCCTAATGCCACTTCACGTCCTGGCAGACAGTGGAGGGTGGCTAAATTTAAACCTCTGAAAACCAGAAAATACAGTGTTAGGGTAGGAGGTTGTTTGGGAGACGCTAACTCTATCGTCCTTTGAGTGATGCCCCAGCCTGTCCCTGTCAGACCGAGTGTACTCTTTCTGAAGATACAGAGAATGAGTGAAAACACACGAGTAATGAAGCAAAATGCTATATTAAGGTAAGAGGTAGGTTGTTAGTACATCTTTGACAATTTTGGAATAGATAAGTTGTATTCCATTTTATTTGCTAAGCTGGTTGAGTTTAAAGCTAAGGATGAGTCTTGGAATGAGCAAATAAGGTTTAGCCAGGCATATCCAGCATTCGTCCACTTTGCCTAATCGTGACAAACAACCAGGGGTTAAAGTAAGTAAAGTAAATCATTTTCTTTGGCATAAGAATAGTCATACTGAATCATTATGGTCTGTTCAGCCCAGTATCTTCCTTCCCAAAAGTAGCTGATGCTAGCTGCTTAGGGGAAATTAATCAAGTGATCCGTCCTCTGTTGCCCATTCCTAGTTCTGGCCAACAGAGGCCAGGGCATGTGTGCAAGTTTATAGAGTCATTCTAATAACTTTTAAATATTGGCTTTCTTATCTTTTTTTAAATTGGGTTCCGGATGCTAGCTGGTGTCAAATCCAACCAAGCAAAACTCGGTTTAGTGCCGGTCAGACCTACAGCACGGGCCCCAGGTGTGTGCACACAACTGGTAATACATATATTGACCAGCTTTCTTTCCCCAGGCTCTGTATCTGTAGAACCTCTAACCCAAATGACCCCAAGAAAGCACTGTTAATCCTACCCTGAGACATAAATTATTAACATTGGAGCATGGCTTAACTTTAATGCGGTAAGGGCTGTCCATAACATAGCTTCTATTTGTTTGGCTGTCTCTGTCAGGTGGAGGTGGAGAAGTTGTGATTTTTCTTCCCACCATATTATTACAGATTACAGGTGTGGGATGGATTTAGATGCAACAGTTAATGACTGCAGGCCATAGGGTTGGAAATAATTTCCTTATGTTTAGGAATGTGTGGAAGGACGGTATGTTTCCAAGGAAGTCTTGCATCATACCAGAACGTGGCTGAAGCTAATGGGATGTTCATGTGGGTACCTCTTAAAGCTGTGATGCTACGGACTACTGGGTTTATTCAGCAGTTCAGAATGGGAATTAGAACTCATTAACCATAACTGCAGACTCAGTTTAGCAGAAAAGCTTAATTTCCTAGTGTTTGGGGACCTGCCCATATTCATTTATTGGCCAAAGACATTGCTTGGAGGGATTTAACAAGAGGCCTGACTGAGACTAGAAACCAAGCCACCTCGTTTAAGTGTGGTCCTCTCTGCTAGGTTCCTAAGCATTTAAAAAGCAGCCATTAATCATGAAAGCCATTTTTTTTTTAATGGACCATCTCCTAGAAAATGGAAAATGCAACTTTTGCCAATTCCTATTATTACTGTCCTCTGAAAACTTGAGAGGGTTTTACAGATGTGTCTAGATCAGGGACAAAAGAGGAGTCCTGGAATCTGGACAGAAAGAGAGATTAGACTGCCAGTCTGACCAAAAGGTTTTCAAGGGATGTAAATTATTCAAGCTTATTCTACAATAGCTATTCCAGACAATTTCCCCACTGTAGTAGAGCTCTAAATGGCTGCCATTCCTGTGTCAGGGCAAGGCTTTGACTCAGTTTTCCTTCATGTTGTTTAGATAATCTACCCCTTTAGCAAAACAAGAACATGACAAACAAGAGCTACAACAAAAATCCCTCCTTTCTATTTGGGGAAATTAAAGCCCAAAAGAAAACAAAACTCTTGAATTCTTGGCCTGGTTTATCACTCCAGGGTCTGCAACTGGGTATAAAGAGGGGTGAAGGGTGGCTTTCATCCTCCCACTCTCAAAAAGCTGTTGTCAAGGATTGTTAAATGGGTAACAGGTGCCCATTTTGGGCTCCAAGCCCATGGGGCTGCTTTTCAGCAAGGTCTCTTACTTCATCTGCCTCCAGTCAATTCAAAGCTGCACCCCTTTGGTGCAAGAGCTCACCCTTCTGGATCCAGGGCTTTACAAATGTCTTTGCCCAATGAATAACTTATACCTTTCCAGGGGTCTTTATTGTAATCTGCCTCTGACCTTCTCTCCAGCCCTTTCACCCCTGCCCAAGCTATTTGCTGCAGGTTTTACCTAGAGACTGTCATTTCAATGGGAGGGGATGCTGCTGCTTATAAGGGAAGGGAACTTATTTATATTGTTCCCCACTGTCCTTCTGTCCCAGTTTCTGTTCTGGAATGAAATCAATAATAATCCTCTCAAGTATCTTAAAAGACTTGCACATTCTTTGGTATACATTTTGAGGTGAATTGTGAAGAGCAGAAATATTGGGTTTGTCTCCTTTCAGTTGCTGCGTTATGATATGTAAAGCAAGTCTAAATTTACCGTTTTACTTCCTTGTGTAACTGTTCATAGATCTAAGATAAAAGTGATCAGAGTGCTGATGGGCACACATGTTAATCCCATGTCTTTTTTCCCCCCCGTTTTTCATTTACTTCATTTTATTTTTGAGGCAGGCTGGCGTAAAGCGGTGAGCAAACAGCAGTAAATTTGTGGTGGGAAAGGAGTAAGGAAAGGGCGGGAGAATGGAAAAGGATGGATTTCGAAGAGAAGAGGAGAGATTTTGGCAGTATGACTATGTGCTGCTTATGGTGCAAACTTTCTGCAGCCATATATTCTAAATGTTTATGTTCACAGTGTTTGTAAGATTCAGATTTTGTCATTAGGTGAATTAGCCCTCTATATAGAGATTTCCTTAGCAATGATCTGAGACTCTCCTTTTCTGGCAAAGCAAAATTCCTGTTAACGTTTCTAACCTGAGTAAAACACATGACGTATCCTTTCCATTATTCTCTCTCAGGAAGTTTTTGGTTGTTTCTGTGGAAACTTGACTTTGTCTACAACTTATCTCTTACTTGAGGAATTTGTTCAGTGCCTTTGTTAAATAGGTGCATGTTGTGACCGTTTAACATGACACTTCACTTTTTCACTATGTCATTTATGGAACAATAATTAACAGCATAAAAATTGTAGTTACTTGTGTATATATAGAATGATAATTCCCTGGGAAAAGGAGAGTTTTGTGTGTAATTTTAAAGGCATTGTAACTTTGTAAATACAGATAAACTTATGTACTCACAAATCTTACCTCAATGTAGTTTGAGGCATTCACTATTGCTTTTAGTACAGTAATCTTATGTCAGTAATTCCCAAATCATAAGAAATTCTAATAAAAATTAAAGGAACAAGTCAACTATAATGGTTTTTTAGAGTGTTACTTTAGTAATTAGTGTAACTGTTTTTACAAAAGTTCTCCAATTGGTTAAATTTTTTTTAAAATTGTGAAAATAAGACATTTTTAAGTAAATCAAGTGTATACAACTATATCCACCATGTATGTAATTCTAGTTTATTACCTCTTTTGACAGTTTGGGAGTTTAGTCATTTGTCTACTTAGTGACTGGGGTAGGGGATTAAAATACCAGAGGCAATTTAATCCAGGTCATTCAAACAAGCCAATTTGGTCCTAATAATTTATATTAGCATTCATGATAAGTCATTTAAATTTTGTTTGAATGAAAATCTGTAAAAAAGGGGGTTTGCCTTGGATCACTATGGTGGTATAGGAGAAAATGGTTCCTTTGGAATTACTGTGTTTAGATGGTCCTGGAATGTGCAAATGATTATATTGTTTGTAATCAGAGCTATTTATAGTGCCAGTGATGCTATGGTAAGGACACTCTCACTGTTTGATAGTTTTTATTTTCAAGCATTATATCTTGACCATTTCAAATGGCATTAAGCCAAAACTTGGCATGTGAATTGGATATGCCTAATCAGCAGCCGAAGTACTTTCTTTGTGTTTTTAATTATAACAATTTTGTTTTTAATAACTTGTTTTCCAGTGTAATTTCAGTGTGACCATTGTTATGATAAATCACATAAATACACATGAATGTTAAAATATAATTTAAAAAAAATCTGTCTGTGAAAGAAAATACCCGTAAAGAATAGGCATAATATTACAGAATCAAGGAAATTCAATAAATATGGTATGTGAAATTACTCTCTGCTATATTCCCCTCCCCTTTACAGAAGACCACTAAATATATGGTTCTACAGTTAGGAAATAAAGCGGTGGCCATAAATTAATCTCATTTTAGTTAAAGATGAAGCCCAACTCCAGAATTTTCATTCGAACACATTTGAACTTTTTGTCCTCATCTGAAGTTTGCAACTTGAATTGTATGTGAAGAATAGTTAAGTCATGTGGATTATTTTCTTCTTAAAAAAATCTGACCTGTACTAATTGAAGTTTTCAACAGATGGAGTATCAACTGTAAGTATATGGCTAGTGTGTATTTAGGTATATACAGAAAAAATCGGGCAGAGAGGGTGCACTGTCCTGGATGTCCCTAAAAGTAGTCAAACAAAGGATGCTAGAACATTAACAATACACAATTCTTCTTTGGGTAGTGATCCTAGGGGGCTGGCTGTGGGCAGTGCATGGTGGGACAGGTGCCCACCATGCACTGCTCTTCTTTCGCAAAGGAGCATTCACATAGTGAATGCTCCTTTGCGAAAGAAACAGCACGTGTGTACACAAGAAAGCGCTATATTTATAGTGCTTTCCTTGTCCCGCAATAACTTATTGCGGGACAAGTGTTCTCGTGTGTACATAGCCTCAGTGATAAGGAATTGATTCCAGTCACTGATGGACGCCCATAGGGCATTTGCTGCGTGGAAGAGAAGCACATTCTGGAATTGTGGACTGTCAGCAACTGAAGCCCAGGTCAAGTAAAGATAGAGAGCTGAGGCTGAAACTTCTGCTTGTGCGGTCAACCTTCCAACCTCTGGAGATCTGTCGAGAACCCTCTTCGAGGGGAAAAATGTCCAGGCAGATGCCTATAAGCCACTCATGAAAGGGCTCTAAGAAAAGGTCAGCAAGTCCCCATGACAGAGCAGAAAACAGTCTCCAGCTTGATCAGTGGCATAGATACTGACAGCACCTAAACCCCCTAAATCAGGTATCCAAGGTGCACACGGTACCGAACCGACAGAGCAAGTTGGAAAGCCTAAAGACCCGGGTACAAGCAAAGAAGGTTCAGTACCGCAGGGACATGAAAAACAAAGAACTGCCCTGGGGAAATCTGTCAATGTGGTGGTCAACAATGGTACCACTTGCAACACTCCAGGCACCAGTGGACCATACCATCAGGTTCACGTCTCTGACTCCGTCAGTACAAGCCTCATAGCATGACTGCTGCATCCGTACTGTCACCACCTGACTTCTGGAGCACAATGGACATTTCGGTGTTGGAGGCACTAAATTCTCCGTTGCTCAGTCCTGGAAGGACTGCGTGCTTTTTCCAGCCTTACATGCTAAGGAGCTACTGTTGGAACAACCTGTATGGGAGTGATAAATGTGTCATTGAAATGAATCCTAACATCTACCATAAAATTGCTTTACTGAAAAGAATCGTGGTCACTGAAGGCAAGTTTATTATGCCTCCTGCAGTGTTCTGTTAATTCTGAGCTTTATTTTAAAATCCAATAATAAAACACTATCTTTTCCTTGAAAGGTATAGCTCTCCTCATATGCTGCTGCTCAATTGACCCAGTCTTGTATAATAAATAAATAAAATAAAAATAAACCAAAACATCTCCAAACTAGTTCCAGTCAAGCAATGGCAACAATAACATGGGAACACAAACACTTCATTCTCCTCGATAAGGTTTGATTTGAACTTAAAATAAAACTGCCTATGGCCCATATAGAATTTTAAGGAAAAACCCAAAGAAATTAAAAGCTATAAATGATACCACCAAGAAAGTTTTAAAATATGATTGCACAAACATAAAGAAACAGTTATGGTTCTTATAGTAACTAGCTTGCTCATTTAATTACCGTTGTAAGTGTTTTGGTTTACATTATTATTATTGATACTCAAATATCAGTAATATAAGTTAGTTAATGTTGTTATGCCTATATGTAACATATTACTGTACTGAACCTTATCTGTTACATTTTCTGACTTTTTTGCAGTTGACTGTGCATGGGTGGGTGGCATTTAATTTATTTTGTTTTTTATAAGAGTACACTTTGAGGTCTTCATACTGATTTAGGCTTGTCAAACTAGTCAACTGACCAATCAAATAATGTCAGTTGTCCACCTATCATTTTACCATAATCAAATATCCAACAAGAATGCCCTGATGTATGCAATGCCTTTTTTTCATTGTTTCATGGTGCCATCTATTCATAAGCTTACTTAAATGTCTTGATCATAGTGATGCTACCTCTTGCGGGGAGAAGGGTGAACTAATTGAAAATTGAACATCTTGATTGTCTGGAATCTGTATGTATATCTTTATTTATACACCAAACCATCAGTGAACATGAGGGGTTTACAGAAAACCTTTGTGAGCACTTTCTGCTAGAGTGGCCTTTTGAACTTAATTGGTATTGTTTCATTCACAAACCTAATCCTGCTCTGACAGAGGTCAACAGCAAATTCCTACCTAAGTGGCCTCAGAATTAGGTCCATGAAGCAATTTTTATTGCATTATAAATTAAGTGAATAGGTGTACATCATCACATGATCCAAAGATAGTACTGCCAAACAATGAAACCCAAGGCAAAGTATGGCCAGGCTCTATCTTTCTGGTTCATTCATCAAAAGGATGAAAAGTATCCATTCCCTCCACTCAGTAGGCTGCAATGGAAAATTTTACAAGTTCCTTACAGGTCTGTACAGATGTGAAACATATCCCTAAATGTATTCCAAACATGACTCAGATGGTGGCAGACAGCAAGAGCTGCAGCCAATGTACCTGATGAAGGTATTCATAACAAAAGCAATCCAACTAAGTGCCTCAGCCCAAGAGGAAAATGTTACCTGACCACAAGAAGGAAGAGTTAAATTTGAAGCCATTTCTGAGGTTATATTCCCGACTTGCTATAAGTAGGTCATTCAGCTACAGGATTCGCATGTGTAACCCAATCTGTGCTTTCTCTAGCTTTGGGTTTCTTTACCCTTTCTGTTGGTTTTCTAATATTTTAGTTACACTTTTAAATAAACGTTTAGAAAATGTAAGAATTATAGAAATATTTGTACAATTTCTTAAAAATTCTAATTTAGTTTTTAAAACTAGTGTAGCTATATTTGGGTTTTAGATATTGCAGAGGAACAAGAACCTAAAATAAAATGACTTAATTTCCATTTTACCATTTGAAATAAATGCTAGCAAGATGCAATGAATGTAAATAGTGATAAATAAACAGACTTTTAACATTTTCACTCTGATAGTGTTTGGATACTATAAATGTTCCTACCTAAGCTGTGTACCATGTACTTTGGAAGATGTATCTACAGACAACATGCAACCAGAATACTTAAACCATCATATTTTAAAATAGTAATAGTGATTAGTGTGGAGGGTAGCTTAAATGCCTAAATATGTCTCCCTAATGTCTGATAATGTTGTTTACCCAGTGATTCCCTTGAGGACTTATTGAACTTTTATTACATTTGTATTAATTTTTTCAAGCAGCTTGACAAGCCCATAAATATTTCTAAATCAGTTCCACAGTTGACATTTCAACTATTCCTTTTGTCTGAGTTAGCAATTTAAACCATCTTTGCTCAGCTGCAACAGAGCTTCTGTTAGACCAAGTTTTGATCTTTTATAATTATTAAGTGTCAATCATTGCCTGTGTCATCCATTGTGGAAAGTTCCTAGAGCAAATCAAAGCATTAGTAACTCCACCACCTTGTAATGTCTGAAAAGTTATATAATTGCTCTTTTGAAATACCTCAAGAGTATAAGCAAATAGCAATCAGCTTGTTCTTAGTACACCCTTTAAACATTATAAACTTAAATTACTAGCATAGAGCTCATCTCATACAAAACTTCATGTAAAAAAAAATCCTACTGTGGCATTCCCCGGGTTATAGTTTGGACTATTACATAATGGTGTTCCCTTTATTGTTCAGCCTACTGTGCCTCTTTTATTACTTTGCTGGTGAACAACCACCTCTCCAGATTTTGTTCACACACAGCCTTCAGCATGTAACTCACTCTCAACCACACAGTCTTGACTGTTGCTAGTTAGTCACTCATAAACTGCTTACAAAGAGTCACCTGCATATCCCAAGTCCCAGCCTTGTTCCCCAGAAATATGCGTCTTGCACTGCTCAGTGTTCTCCTGGACAATGTAATCTTATAGTGAGTCTGTCATTCCAAAATTGGGTAATGATTATGCATCAGCCTTGATTATCAGGTAGAGTTTCTGCACACAATTTAATTAAAAAACACACTGGTTAAGATGAAACAAGTTTATTATCTATCAAAAGGAAGATGTTAAGGGATGACAAGTGTTAAGGTATAAAAGTCAGAATTGGTTAATAAAGAAATATTTTTTTATTTTATTAAAAAAAAAAAAAAAAAAAGCAAGCTAATTCCTAACTATACCAAGCTAAGATGCTTAAAAGCATAAGTCTCCCCATGAACTACAATACATTTCACAAGATGCCTCCCTTTCCTGCCTGAAACCACACCCCTATTTGTTCAGTTCTTTGAGCCTCATCATGAGCAGGGGGATGGAAGGAGGAGAGGGGTAATGCAGAGGTCACCATTTCTTATTTTTATGCCCTCTTTTCGTGAACTCCACCCCCTCATCCTCCTGCTGCATGCTGTGCTGTAGACAAATAGTCCCCTGTGTATATGAGATTCTTACTGTATCTAGGATGGTACTGAAGAATGGTTGCTTAAGTATGTGATAGCTCCCTTGACTTTGATGCTCGTTTGGGATTACCGGTATGTATTTGTCTCTCAAACTGGTTCATGTGTGTTACCCAGACTTACAACATACTTCATTAATAATCATACAACAGAACCTCATAATTTCAATATAATGTTGATGCACTCATTTCACCAGGATAATAATCTTCAGTAGACTGAGTTTTCAAATGATACCGCACAAGCCATACTGTGTGTGTGTGTGTGTGTGTGTGTGTGTGTGTGTGTGTGTGTGTGT
>ML685766.1:41357032-41391832 GCA_007922175.1 Pelusios castaneus
TGTGTGTGTGTGTGTGTGTGTGTGTGTGTGTGTGTGTGTGTGTGTGTGATATACAAGTGGTGAATAGTGGGTGTCACACTCACATCTAATCCTTAAAATACCTTTTTTTCTTAGAAACAAACAAGGCGTCCTGTGGCACTTTTAAAGACTAACAGATGTATTTATCGCATAAGCTTTCGTGGGAGAAATCCCACTTTGTCAGATGACTCTGTGATATCTTCAAGTGTCTGACGAAGTGGGATTTTCTCCCATGAAAGCTCATGCAATATAAATCTGTTAGCTTTTAAAAGTGCCACAGGGCTCCTTGTTCGTTTCTCTGCAATAGACTAATATGGCTACCTCTTTGGAACTTTGTTTCTTAGAGGTTAGCTGTTACTTATGCACGGCCATGTAGGTTGATATTTTAGGTTGTACTTTATTCAATGATATGGATCAACAAATTCATAGGTGATTTAGCTTTTTGGCAGGGTGGATTAATTTACATGAAAGTGATTTGAAGCATCAGGCTTAATCATGATTTGAATCAGCAAGCAGGAAACGTTAATTTAAATGATCAACTTTAATCTTCTTTTGTATTTGTTCTTTAGTTACTTTCCTAAAGTAAGGTTAGTAACCATTAAAACAAAAAGTAGATCTCATCCTCTCACTTTTTTCCAGACATTGGAAGAGGAAAATCCGCTTTTCTGTTTTCTCAGATTCCAGTTGGCTCCTTAACTTTTTGAATGAACTAGTCATTGACCTGAACTAATTAAATAAACTGAAATTAAGAAAATATTTTTCTTGGACTTTCAATAGAGGCTACTGCTGTCACACTGGTTTAGCACTTCAGTAGATTTTTGGTTCCAGATGTTTAGCCAGTGACTTCCACCAGTTCAGTGGTTTGACTTTTCTTTAAAATTTGGGCAGCAAACATGCACTCAGTATTTTATGTAATTTAAATTATTTTTAACAAAGGTTATCCAATTTAACATAGAGTTTTTAACACAGGTTGTCAAATTTAACTTAAAAATAAACCTGTATTTAATTTAAATTTTAAAAAATCCAATTAAAATAAAAAATAGATTTTTATCCACACTGAATTTCCATTATGGGCTAGAAATAACCCTGTCTGTAAGACAGAACACTTTTCAACACCTCCTAGCTCTCTTATTTTCTCAAATTCACTTTGTACTTTTTCAGGGGCAAGTAGAATCTATGCTGATGGATGGATTGTTAATCTGAGGCTATGTACACACGATCAGATTAAAGCGCAACATGGCAATTGCACTATAAAAAACACATGACCTTTATTGCGGGATAGCGCGTACACACGTCGCTCCTTGTAATGCAACAGAATTCTTTGCAATATCGCGGTGTAGCGCAATGAATTCTGGGCACCTATCCCACAGTTCAGTTTTCCCTCAATCTGCGCTTGGAATCATGGGATGAAGGAAAGGAACGCAAAGCGCCATGGGTAAACTCTCAGTTTCCTGTGGTGCACTGTGTTCTCCTTGCGTCTTCCTCGTTGCCAATAGCAACTCGTGCCTATTTTCAACAGTGCAGTGACGCACTACTTGCGAGCAATCACAACAGCGACAGCATGGATCCTGCTCTGATCTCCACTGTCGCCTTCAGCATTCTAAATACATCTCGGCTGGTTGCTTAGTATGCAATGAGCTCCGAGTCAGACGAGGACGCTGAGGAGCAGGGGCTGATCGATGCCATACAGAGCAACAGCACCGCATTGCTCAGCTCCTTCACCGATCATCTGCACACAGTGCAACGCCGTTTCTGGTCGCGAGAGACGAGCACCGAGTGGTGGGATCGCATTGTTATGCAGCTGTGGGATGACGAGCAGTGGGTACAGAACTTGTGAATGCGGAAAGCAACCTTTCTGGAACTGTGTTCAGAGTTGGCCCCTGCCCTGCGACGTAAAGACACCAACATGAGGTCAGCCCTAACCGTGGAGAAGCGTGTTGCAATTGCTGTCTGGAAGATGGTGACTCCTGACTGCTATCGGTCGGTTGTAAACCAGTTTGGAGTCGGGAAGTCCACCGTCGGATTAGCCCTCTCACAAGTCTGCCGAGCCATCAATCGCGTTCTGCTACGGAGGATGGTGATGTTGGGCAATGTTCGTGAGATTGTGGAGGGCTTTGCTGCCATGGGATTCCCTAACTGCGGGGGAGCAATAGACGGCACACACATCCCTATTTTGGCTCCAGACCATCTCGCGACCGAGTACATAAACAGGAAGGGCTACTTCTCCATGGTGCTGCAAGCACTCGTGGATCACAAGGAGCGTTTTACGAACATCAATGCTGGGTGGTCGGGAAAGGTGCATGATGCCCGCATTTTCAGGAACACTGGTCTGTACCGGAAGCTGCAAGGGGGTACCTTCTTCCCTGATCAAAAAATTACAGTGGGGGATGTGGAGATGCCCATAGTCATCCTCGGAGACCCAGCATACCCAATGATGCCATGGCTCATGAAGCCGTACACTGGGAACCTAGATTGCAGCAAGGAGCGGTTCAATTACCGATTCAGCCGCTGCAGAATGACTGTGGAGTGTGCCTTCAGCCATTTAAAAGGGCGCTGGCGATGTTTGTATGGGAGGCTGGACTTGGCGGAGGACAACATCCGTGCTGTGATTGCGTCGTGCTGTGTCCTTCATAACATTTGTGAAAGTAGGGGAGAAAAGTTTTCCCCGGGGTGGGCTATGGAGGCACAGCGCCTCGAGGAAGCATACAAACAGCCAGCCACTAGGAGTATTAGGGGGGCCCAAGGAGAAGCCGCTCACATAAGGGAGGCACTCAGGGACCATTTCAATGATGCCCTCCCCTAGTTAACTTCCAGGACGCATCAGGTGCACCTTATGAGATTTTCAGTGTGTACAAATAAAGCCACTCTTCAAATTATTTGTCACTGTTTTTATGAAAACCTAAAGGGGGGGGGGGTTACAGGTGGGTGTAACTGCGGGTCTCTAAAAAGTAGCTCTGGGGGGGATTGGATGTTGCAGTGTACCAGGGGGACGGGTGGCCTTCAAAGAAATTCTTTGAAGGACCACGGGGTGTGGGAGGCAGACACGGCTGAACTGTCTGGAGTGGAGCCCGTACATTAATCACCTGGATCTGCAAAACAATCATGCTCTTGAGCAGTTCTGTTTGCTCCTTCAACACGCTTATCAGTTCGTCCCTGTGTTTCTGCCTCCTCTGTTGGGATTCCTCTCTCCAGGCTCGATTCTCCCTCGCGGATTCCTATGCTGTTTTCAGCAGGTCCTGAAATATATCCTCCCTGTTTCTTCGAGCACGCCGCCGAATGTTTCTCATGCGGTCAGCTGGGGTAGACACCGGCCTTGTGAAGGTCGAATCTAAAAAAAAAATAAAAAAATAATAAAGCTGTTGTTAACACAGAGCCTAGATAACCAATGTAACCTTCCAGTAGCACATTCCACTGGAAGGTGCAGGGCAGTCAACATCCTATGCTTTGCTGAAGCGGACAAGGTACGTCCTAATAGAAAGCTTACTGGGGGCTAACATTCTGCACAGGGCATACAGATGGAACCCGATATCTCTCTCCTCAGAGTGCCCCTGCCAGCTAGAATACATATCCTACATGCCACCGGTTGCAAGCCAGGACCGTATGCTGCTGCACTTTGTGCTGCCATGGTTCCCAGGGCTGTGCTTTGCAGCTGGCGAGGCAGAGTATCCATCTTTGGGAGCGTAGACACAAACGCTCTCCCATCTAACCTGAGTAGTAGGCTCTGGAGGTACATCAAGGAAACCTTTACTGACCTAAATACAGATGATTCTTTGACAATCACTGCTTGTGTTGATGCACTTCTAATGAATGCAGAGTAAAGAGCGTGCACAGCGGGGACCGAGACAGCAAGCACCCCCACCCCGGACAATGATATTTTAGCAGGAGCCATAGCTGCACGAAAGAGAAACTTACCGGAACCCCCCTCTGCCGTCAGAGGACACGCTGCAATTTATGTCTTGGTGGACGTCTCAGCGGGGGTGCAGAAGAATCATAGAATAATAGGGTTGGAAGGGACCTCACGAGGTCATCTAGTCCAACCCCCTGCTAAAAAGCAGGACCACTCCCCCTAAATTATCCCAGCCAGGGTTTTGTCTAACTGAGCCTTAAAAATCTCCAAAGATGAAGATTCTACCACCTCCCTAGATAGCCCATTCCAATGCTTCACTACCCTCCTAGTGAGAAAGTTTTTCCTAATATCCAACCTTGACCTCCCCAGCTGTAATTTGAAACCATTGCTCCTTGTTCTGTCCTCTGTTACCCTCGAGAACATCCTAGCTCCCTCCTCTTTGGAGCACCCCTTCAAGTAGTTGAAGGTTGCTATCAAATCTCCCCTCAGTCTTCTCTTCTGTAGACTAAATAAGCCTAGTTCCTTCAGTCTCTCCTCATAAGTCATGTGCCCCAGCCCCCTAATCATTTTTGTTGCCCTCCGCTGGACTCTTTCTAATTTGTCCACATCCTTTCTGTAGTGGGGATCCCAAAACTGGACACAGTACTCCAGATGCGGCCTGACCAGTGTCGAATAGAGGGGAATTATCACATCCCTCGATCTGCTGGCAATACTCCTACTGATGCAGCCTAATATGCCATTGGCCTTTTTGGCAACAAGGGCACACTGTTGGCTCATATTCATCTTCCCGTCCACCATAACTCCCAGGTCCTTTTCTACAGCGCTGCTACTTAGCTGATCGGTCCCCAGCCTGTAGCAGTGCATGGGATTTTTCCGTCCTAAGTGCAGGACTTTGCACTTGTCTTTGTTGAACCTCATGAGGTTTCTTTCAGCCCAGTGTTCCAATTTGTCCAAGTCTCTCTGGATCCTGTCCCTGCCCTCCAGAGTATCTA
The DNA here is from genome assembly GCA_007922175.1 of Pelusios castaneus. Taxonomy (NCBI): domain Eukaryota; kingdom Metazoa; phylum Chordata; order Testudines; family Pelomedusidae; genus Pelusios; species Pelusios castaneus. The sequence goes on from ML685766.1 coordinate 41,361,890, forward strand.
CCATTCCCCCCAACGTGGTGTCATCCGCAAACTTACTAAGCACGCAGTCTATTCCATCATCAAGATCATTAATGAAGATGTTGAATAGAACCGGCCCCAGGACCGACCCCTGGGGCACTCCACTCGTTACCGGTTGCCAACCAGACATCGAGCCATTGAGCCATTAACACAGATAAGAGCTCCTGGCTACACGCTGTTGCGCTTTCCTCCAGGTCATCCTCCATCTCCTCCTCATCGATCATGTCCTCATCCTGCTCGGGTCTGGCATTCACTGGATGAGGGGGGGCCGATGTGTCCACGGGACTCTTTGCAGTGGTTGTGGGGTCCCCACTGAGGATGGCTTTTATCTCTTTGTAGTACCTGCATATAGCAGGCGCTGATCCAGGATGGCGGTTTGCATCCTTCGCTCGGTGATGTGTTATTCTTAGCTCCTTCACCTTTGGTCTGCAGTGCACAGTGGTCTCTATCATAACCTCTCTCTGACATGGCCCAAGAAATTATGCCAAATGTATCATAATTTCGCCTGCTGCCGCGTAGCTGCGCCTGCACAGCGGACTCTCCCCAGATGCTGATCAGGTCCAGCACCTCTGCCGTGCTCCAAAGGGGTGCGCGTCTTCCACGACGGGCCGCCCTTGCTACTGATGATCGGAGCTGCACTCCACTCCACGAGGAAGAGAGCAGGAAGTGAAACAGCCGAGAAATTTGAAAATCCCGGGAATCTGATCAGGGTGGGGACTGTTTCATCACGGCCACAGAGTAGGTGGGGGGGGAAGACCAGAGAGGACGACTTTGGAATGCTTTCTTTATGCTATCCTGTGACACTTACTGGATCATCTTTCTAGCTAAGAGGTTGGCACGCTTTCAGTCATTAACACAGATAATATGCATTCTGGTGTCAACAGTTCAAGATGGATATTGATAAACTGGAGTGGGTTCAGAGAAGAGCTATGAGAATAATTAAAGTTTTGGAAAACATGCCTTGTCATGAGACTGAGGGAGCTCCATCTAATTATCTTAACAGAGAGAAGATTAATGGGTGATCTGACCAGTTTGTAAGTACCTACGTGAGGAACAGAAAATTGATAATGGGCTCTTCAGTAGAGCGGGTAAGAGTACTAAAATATCATATGATTGATAAGCGAAGCTAGACAATTCACAGTGTGAATAAGGTGCAAATTTTTGACACTGAGTATAATTTACTGTTGGAACAGTTTATCAAGGATTATAGTCATTTGACTACTAGAATTTTGTCCTGAACATAAAACAGACCTTAGACTACCTACTCTTTCCTTAGCTGTAGTATTTTTATATCATAAAATGTAGATAGTAAAGTTTCTGGAGCAGAGGCTATTTTTTGCGTGCATTGTATAGCATCAAGGATATTGTTGGGACTAAGTAAACAAATTAAAATTGTATTTTACTTCAGTATTCAGGCTGTAGACTTAGGTGCTCTAGTCTCTGGGTCTCTTAAAACACATCTAAATTTCATTTAACTTCACAGGCTTGGCAACATCTACGGTTAAGGTTGAATCAGCTTCCCACAGTAGTCTGTCTGTTGTATGGGCATTCTGTCTTTGAAATATAAGCTGTCTTTATGAAGTAATTGTATTATTCCCAAAAATCAAATCTTTGAGCTTTGTGCCCATCATATGGCTTTTATTGCACTTGATTCTGATTTGGTCTTCCAGAAACCTTTAGTTTGCACTGGGCATATACAAGAATTTTAGCACAGGTGTGACACTGAGTGGAATATGAGTGACCAGTCATAATATTTATATCAGTATTGCAAAATTAAAATAAATCCTACGAGATGCCATGTCAGATACCAATGGGAAGGGTATCATTTGCTAAGATTGATAAGTGCATTTATATATATGTATCAGTTTTTGTGTTGAGTTCTAAATATGCTGTTTCTGGATGAAACCCCAGAGAAGATGACAGCAGCACTAAACCTGCTTAACAACCCATCAAAGGAACTCCAAGGTAGTGAGAGAACCCAGAGGCTACACCTTGTGAATCACCAGGGTATTAAAGAATGTGCTAGAGACATGAAACTCTAGGCCCTAGGGCTTTTTAATGAGGAGTGCTGCATGGCTGTGTTTGGAACAAGTAGTTGCATAACAAAAGGCCATATTGTTTTACTTCCTCCTCCTTACCCCTGGATCAACTCATCTGCAACTGAAGGTGTGAAAGAAAGGACTGAGACCCATCCAGATGCTGGATGTACACCAGAAGAACTCTGCAAGCTCCACAGTTTTAATGAGAATCTCATATATATATATATATATATATATATATGGACTGTACAGTTATTTGTATGTATCTGATTGCTTTGACCATTTAACATTTCTCTTATTGTTTGTTTCTTTCCATTTATATTAAACCTTTAGTTTAAGTACTAAAGGATTGGCTGTCAATGTGGTATTTTGGATAAGATCCAAACTTGTATTGATTTGGGCATGTGGCTGATCCTATGGATTAAGAGAACATTTTGGTAAAGGGATTAGAGTTTTAAATAACTTATCTCTTTACTGGACCTAATTGCTGATGGGGAGCCAGAGACTGAAATGCAGTAAAAGAGGCTATGTCAATTTTTTTTGTTTTAGCATCTTGATAACCAGTGTGGGGAATCAAAAGTATTGTATGTAACTGCAGTGCTAGCCACCAGTTTGGGAGAGTCAGCCCTCTTATTTTGCAGCCTGCCCTGATCTTAGCATTTTTAGGTGGGCTACTCTAAGCACAGGTGGTCACAAGAGGCACCAGCATATTCACTGAAATACAGATAGCTGGATACGTATCCTTACGTGACCCTCTTCTCAAAAACCAGGGAAGATTGTAGTTCAAACTTAAAACTTTTTCCCCATCAGGGCAAATCAAAGTTGTTGTAATAGTTAGGAAAGGGACTTCTGAACATGCTCACTGAGCATCAGTGGTTTATCAGAGCTTAATGACTCCTATCTCTTCTTCGTGACAGCACTCCTCATTCTGCTGGCCTCGCTGAACTGGCGAAGGCTGATATTCTTCCTGAGCAAAATGAGTGGGCAGGGTGATGGACTAGCGCTCTCAGCACGTGCACAAGAGTGTTCAGACCTTATGAGGAAATTGCAGCCATGAAAAGAATTGGGTTCAATAAGTTCTTAACATTTTGGCCAAATTTGAAAAGTCTATACATAGGTTTTGAAATGTTTTCTTTTTCTGTTATATTAAACCAGTGTGAGTGTGTAGAGTGAATACAGTATAAAGGTTTCAGTGACATGAGTTACATTACTCTGGATCACAAACTAGCTGTGCAAATTATCCCTCATGAGTGCCAATAAACCAGTAATACTACATCCACCACCAGATTTTGTGTAGCCACATTTAGAAATGTTTGACAGCTCTGAAATACCGTATTGCTTCTGGATATCCCACAGCCTCTAAAGCTGTAAATCCAACTGTATAGCCCTTGAAATGTGAAAAATTTGACTAATACTAGATAGAAACTTGTCTAAAATAGTGATTCTATAAAACTTTAAAGATTTTTAGTGTCCCATATCTGTAACCGATAAAGCAAGATTTCCAGTTCATATGCAGTGTGATATTACACCCATTTTTAGCGCTGATAACTTGCAAGGTATTGCTGTTAAGCCATGTCCGTGTGACAGAACTAAATATTACTTGCCCTGTATCTGACAAGTATAACGCTTTGGGAAGAAACATTCTATGTTTGTGTAAAGGGAGAGAGGTGGTGAAACATTATTTGCAGCAAGTCATCTAAAAATAAATAAATAAATAAAGGTGGCTGTTCTGATAGATGTGTAGGGATTTTGAATACTAATAGTCTAATAGATATGGCTTAGCGGACAGTGCAGGGGAGAGATCAAAGGTACAAAATGTATCACATGGTTCAGCCAGTTACCCTATACAGCAGTATATATGCAATATGCATCTAGTTGTAGATACTAGAACACAATATATGTTTCAGAAATCTTACATTTAAGGTTTCCCCTGAGAAAAATAAACATAAGTTTCAGACTTCTGGTGCAGCAAACTGATAGTGTTTCCTGCAAGTGCTGGTTACTCTTTGAACCCACTTGTCTTGCTGTTTGGGGTTCCATTTGGGGTTCTTTTGACTTAAACATGTATCATCTTGTTCTTTTCATTTAGGCATTAGCTTATTGCTTTCTTTGAAGTTTGCCCTCTGTAGTATTTGCTAGCTGTGTTCACACTTTGTCTATTAAGACAATTAATATAACTTGTCAAACACATGCTGACCTATGGCACACTTCTACAGAATTCGTTCTAGTGAGTCAGTGGAAATTGTTGATTTCGTGAATTACCATTAAAATCAAGTGGTGATTTTAAAAACACAGTGACCAGCAAACACTATTTTATTTATGATCAACCATATTAAATGAATGGATACTTTTATGGTTTTGAGAAGTCATCTTAATATAAAACTTAAAACTAGTATGAATTTTGGTGTAACACAATCTCTGACAGACTAATTTTTAACTACCAGTTACATTTAGAGAATGTTAATGTGCTGTTGTATGGCCATGTGAAAGGATGTGGTGTCATGCCTGATTAGCATCTCTCTTGAAATCTCATTAGTAACATAAATTGGATGAAATTTAAATGGTGATTTTTCTCCAGCATTGTAATTGAATGTGACAGTGAAACACATTCACTGGGGGGTTCCTGCTTGTTGCCTATAACCTGAACGTGATGCTGAGCAAAGAATGTTCATACAAAATAGAAAATAAATACTTAAACTTCACAACTGTATCTTTGCCTTATAAGATTTTGCTGCAAATGTATGCCTGTGTTCCAGCATGGGGTTGGTAATGATTCTTCTGCTCACTTTAAATCTGTGAGCAAAATAAAGGCTGTGAACAAAATGGAAAATGGTCTAGATCTAATTTATTTTAGTTCGTACACATCACCTATTTATTGTAAAGTGGAAAGGATTAGGTTATCTTCTCTCAATCCACACTAAGCATGCTTTCACTGCTCAATATATTATTGCTCTTCACTTGTTGGTCTTCCTTGAGCATCACCATTTATTTTTTGTAAGATTTATAGCAGTTTCAAGGTTTCTAAACAGATATACCACAAAGATTCATTCAACTTTTACTATTATTGACAAGACTACATACCACATTTTCAGTTCAAAATGCAGGGAATAAGGGGATTTAAGTGTGTTTTTACTAGTAGGATGAAACTCAATTTGTGAAACTTAACAGGTTTTGTTTCTCCTCTTGAATTGTAGGACTCAAGGGACCTTCCAAGGTCATCTAGTCCAGTCCCCTGCATTTATGGCAGGACCATACATCTTCTAGACTGTCCCTGATGGGTGTTTGTCTAAGCTGCTCTTAAAAATCTTCAATGATGAAGATTCCACAACCTCCCTAGTCACTTTATTCCAGTGCTTAATTATCTTGCAGTGATCTTTTCTTGTGTTAAACACGTGGTGCTTTTTAAAGGACTGTGGATTTTATACAGAAGTAGTAAAACTTCAGTATAATCTGGTATTTTGGTTATCCCAATTAGTCCTTCTGTACTACTTGTTAGATTAGGACCTGCAGCCTGTGTGATTAGAGTTTCTGAAGTCAGCAAAGTCTGGCAGGGGACTTATTCCATAGAGATGGTAAAATTCTAGAGGTATTTAAGACAGCTGTGAACTGCTAACCCAGTGTACTAGTTGCCTGGTTATTTTGATCTCGAGAGGCCCTGCTATGGATTTTAATCCACAAAATCTTTTTCAGGAAAGAAGATAATAATTGATAATGAAATAAGAGCTGTGAACAACAAAGGATTCTACAAACACTTTGTTTATACAATTTTAAAATATTTTAAAATTATTTAAAATGAAATATTTTAAAATTTGTAAACATTTATACATTTTTAAAATAGAATTAATATCCCATTGCCCAGATAACTATCCCGTTAAGACTAGCCTTTAAAGGAAGTGTTCTCCAGCCTGGGGAAATATTTCCTGTTCTAATCACTGAGTTCTTCCCCTCCTCCCTCTTTTTTAAAAAAGGTGATTAAACTGTTAGAGTAAGGTCAAATTTTGTTGTGTGTGCAGACATCAAAAGACCTGAGCACCGGTAGTGCTATCTAACTAAAATTACTTAGTTTCAGAAGCGAGAAAAAATAAATCTCTTCTTACTTTTTAAAAGATTTTTGGAGGATAGCATAAATGTAACTTGTTAATTCAGTGATATACCAGTCATTTTAAATTGCTTATTTCTGGTCACCAAAAATGTCAAATTTTCAAAACATCTGGAGATGGGGAAGCAATGAAATGAAAAATGGTTTTTATATTTCCTACAGGAAGAAACAGAGGAGTGCTGGCCATACAAAATAGTGCTGAATTGTTAGGGACCATTAGACCAAAGGACCTGTACTAAGGTTGCAGCATCTGCTGGCCAGTGACAGGATCTTTGTGATTAAGAGGGCTGCCATTGGTCAGTCTCACTGCCTGAAATGAGAACCAGGATTGTTGGTTGTTTCAGTACCACACGAAGAAAGAAAGTTGATAGGAAAAGGACATTCTCCCACCTAACTCCCACAGCCACGAGCAGCACTGTATACCAGCATTCCCACAAGTTCAGACTGTATTATGAGTGTAAATGTGCTTTTATATTGAGATTCCTCCCTAGTCTGAGTGTATGTATGGTTCTGTTTGTTTGCATTTTAGGTAAGCATAATGGTTTTCATTTAAATTACTCAGATACTGGGCTTGCACATATAGCTTGAGTGGGTATGGATTTAAGACCAAGAGCACAAATCTCCTTGGCTATGTCTACACTGGCAGTTTAAGTTGACTTAAGGAAGCTTAAATCAACTTAAACAAAGCCGCGTCCACACTAGGCTTGCATTAAGTCTACTTAAGAAATTCCTTAAGTCAACTTAATAAGAACTGCCTGTTAGGTCGACTTAAGCCTGCTTAGGTCAGCCTAACCCTTCTTTAGGTCGACCTAAGCCCAGTGTGGATGTTTAAGTCCACTTTAAGTCGAGCGTCCATGGACACCACTTTAAGTCGACTTAATAAGGTTGATTTTAAGTCAACTTAACAAAGTCGACCTGACTTTTTGTAGTGTAGACATAGCCCTTGAGTTCAAAATTTATTTCCCCTTTCACCTAACCACACCATTCAATAACAGGTAGATTATCAGAGTGCCCAAAAATAATTCACTGAGTTTCCATTTTCATCAAAACATTTTTGTTTTTTATGGAAAATTTATCAATTTTTTTCAGTTTTCAGGGGCTGAAAATATTTTAGTTTTCATTTTTTCAACAAGAGCCTGAAAAATTTAATTGGAAAAAGAATGCTTCCCTTTGAAATTTGTTTTGATGAAAAAGCTATTTTTAAGAGTGTTTTTCCTTCTCCCAACCCATGATTGTTCAGAAAGTAAGAAGATGCTTTTACCTGCAGATTAGGCATCATCCCACCTTGTGCCAATGAGAGTTGACATCATGGGAGAACCCAAGCTTTCTGTGCAAAACTGTAGTTCTTCACACAGCAGCTCATGGGATTTCTGGCTTGGAATCATGGACTCCTTGGGCAGTTAGCACATGCAGGTTTTGTAAGGCATAGTTGTGTGGAACAATAATGATTTAGGGCTACTGTCATTTTTTCCTAACCCTTTCCATAAGTACCAAGACACTTTGCCTCTAATTTTAATTGTGTGCATGTTGGGCCATATCCTATGTAACTCTTTTTGTCCTTGGTCCCTGCCTATCACAATGATGGCTTAGGTTCTGAGGGTTGCTGTTGTGTTGGTTTTCCTTTTCTATTTTAGAGATTCAAATTCAGATTATAATAATTTTTTCATTATATTTTGCAAGAGCTTTTTGCTGTAGACCAGAGGTAGTCAACCCCCGGCACGCGTGCCAACAGTGGCACACAAGCCCATTTGGAGCAGCACTCGGCATCCTCTGTGGCGCCACAGAAATTGCAACTCCTGCCACCAAAAGACACTCCAAGTGGCTTCTTTCGGAGGCGGCTGCAGTGCGGTGGTCGCTGCCATGTCCAGGCCCCAGACATACCAGGTAAAGATGCCGCCCAGAGCAGCTCCCCTCTGTGGCGTGCCACCGCCAAAAGGAGTGACTCCAGGCAACTTCTTTCCATGGTGTGCCTGGGGATAGGGGTCCCCAAGCACGGTGCCGAGAGGAGCCGCTCCAGGTGGCTTCTTTCCAGGTGTGTGTCGTCGGCACCAGCTGAGGGGCGAGGAGGAGGGGCCAGCACAGGGGTCGGCAAAGGTTGCCAACCCCTGCTGTAGGATTTAGTTCTCTATGAACTAGGCTACTTAATGTAACCTTGTTTTGGCACCAGTTTTCCCATTTTGATCACCATAACTGATTTCATTTTTCTGCATGTGTCAGATATAACAGTATGCTGTTCAAGTTACCATTTAAGAAGGGTTTACATGAATATTAAAGTGCAACCATGCGTCTATTTTTGGCAGCATGGTATTTTATTAGGATCAGTTTTATTATTGTTCATACAAGTCCTTAAAAACTGCCTGATTAGTTAGAAAACTTTTCATTTTCTACTCTTCCAAGGAATGTTTTGCATTCTTACATCCTGTGTGTGTGCCATATAAGTTGACGGGAGAAATGTAGGAATCTCTCTTCAGATAGACATGCTGATTTCATAACCATTTAGCTCAACAGGAGGTCCCACAACAGGACATATAAATGAAACCTCAGCTAGGGCTGTGGAGCATGCAGTTATCTGAAAGCGAATACTATCTCCATACCTGTTATAGGGAATGGAAGGGAGAGAGATGTGGGAAGCTAAAGGCCTTTGGTGCTGTATTCTTCTTGAAGAAAATTATACGCTGAACGTAACTTTTACTGCACAAAGTACAGTAAGTTACACTGAGGAAATGTAAGAATCCTGGTGAAAACACTCACTTCTGTTGAAAATCAAGTGGTAATTGACAGTATGCGAGCATGAATTCTAACATGTTTGGTTGGAAATAGCTTTCTATAGTAATAAAAACCAAAGTGGACAATGAAGGATTGTTAAGGATTATATTATTCCACGTAATTTCTCTGTTTGGGGTGGAGGAACCTGCGTTTCTCAGCTCCCTATGCAGTTCACACTCTTGCGACTAGGATAGTTCTATGCCTACCTTTTTCTTGTGACAGCAAAAAATTATTGGTACACATTATATTGATCATTAAATGCTCCTACCATTTTATGACTCTTAAACAATACATTTTGCTGTAGTCAGCTTAAAAGTGAAATGACAGCTGCATGATTTATACATTGTCCGGAATCTTCATGTTTGATTAGCTACTATAGCTGGTGGTGATTGCTTAGTTTCCATAAAATGATGCTGAGCAAAGAGAGACAGACATAGAAGAATCACTAAAATGTGAAATGACTGTAGTGGAATTACTGTGAGATCACTGACTTTTTAGTAAGGTTAAAAAAAAAAAAAAAAAAAAAGACCAGTTTTCAAAAGGTCCCTTTACTCTTGATTGATTATCTGTTTTGGAGTACCCAACTTTACACCTCCTTTTTCAGTTTCAAAGGTGTTGACCCCCAAAACTAACTTAAGACAGTTTCTATAATGCTACTTATAGAGTGCGAGGAAAAGTTCCTAAGCAATTATTACAATGTATATTTTTGTAAACAGAGAGCTCCTCTGGTTGACGTGAAGCTTGAATGGAAATATTGGCAAAAGTCTCATTCTGAGACAGCCCATGTTCCTATTAAAGTCAGTATAAACGAGATTAAACCATAGGAGCCATAATATAACTAAATGTTAACGTGCTTTCCATTACACAGAACTCAAAATGTAGAAAAGATAACTGACATTTTTCTATGCACAATTTTCTGTTTGGTAGAGAGACAACATTTTGAAGCTGCTAATAAGTGTGATGTAAGATTTGTTTTCTTTAATAAGACAACAAAGAAATTATTGTTGCAATACAAATCAATGAGTGGTGTCATTAGACAGCTGCGGGGGGAGAGGGAGGTAAATGCACTCTGGCTCCACCAGGGCTTGACAAAACCTGGGCACCAGGTCACCATGGCGATCAGGGTTTGTAGCCTGGCTCCTAGGTCTGCTGTGGAAATGCAGTGGAGGAGTGCCCTCTGGTGACCAAAAATTAAATTGCTGGTGCCTAGCTGGGAGCCAGTTTTGTTGAGCCCTGGGCTATACATCCTCACTTGATATCTTTGCCAGTGGGATGGTATGTAGCTGTGCTGTTGAGGGAAATAATGCACATAAGTTCAAGAGGACAAATCCCATCCCAAACGAAGTATACCTTTTGGAGTTCATTAGTAAATCAGAAGTGTATAGTGAATATGATCTTAGCAAGATAGAACATAACAAACTGTGCAGCAGCAATGAAACACCTGCTAATGTTTCTACAAATTGGCTTTCTTTTAATGAAGGAAAACTTTGAGGGAAGTGGTTTATGCATCTTAAAAACTTGGTATGTGTGAGTGAGGTGAACCAAACAGTTGCAGTGCTAATGTGAAAGCACGTCTTTGAGTAGGTTTTAGAATGTATGTGAATAGATTTTAATTTCAGATTTAAAAAAAAAAGGCGTTCTAGTCAGGTTTGTTCTGATTTTGTAAACACATTTTTCAAGTTCCTCAAGATATTTAGACAGGTCAGTTCTGAGATCTTGTTCTAGAGAACCGCTTGGCCTGAATTGGTAGTGTCCAGGTTACTCTTGGAACTGGGTTATTTTGTAGCTCTCCGCATCAAACAGATTGAAACTAAAGCCAATATTGTCTATCTGATTTATAAAGATTAGATGATACTTGTTTCTTGAAGTGCTCCACATTTTTCACTTTAGGGGACATCTTGTTACATGTAGTTTTTAGGAATTTTAAATCCGACTCTGAAATATAGAGCTCTATAATTAATAAATGTAGAAAATTCCATGACTGGAATCTTGCAAGTATCTGTAGTGCAAAGTGAAGACAGCTATGATGCTGATAACTATAAATGAACTATATGCTAATTTTTGCTTGCTTGTTTTCTGATTTTTGTGTTCTTTCAAAGTTTGGACACAATTTTTTTTTCATCATGTGTTCTGCTGATTTTTACAGATACAGAATTGTTTGTCTGATCTTGAGTGAGACAATAAATAACTAGATTTGCAAAGGTCACTCTGACCAAATTGATATTTTGATGTAAATAGATACAGGGGTTGGGACCTGTGTGTTGTTTATAGCCTCTTTCAAAAACAGTGATGTATGCTGATGTGAAAAACTGAATACACAAACAAATTAATGCTGGGAAATCATAAAATATCTCCAGATTATTATATTTTGAAATATCAAATTAAATTGCATATGCCATTTTTAAAAAAGTAAATCCTTAGATCACAATAAAGCTTTTGGCACTTTATTGTCTGAATTGTTGCTAGGATGATGATTATAGAGAGTTGGCAGAAAGTTCCAAATAACTAAAAAGAAAAAATGTTAGTAGTTGTATGTAGATAGTTGAATGATTCTAGAGACTTTCCCATCTTGTTGATGGTAGGACCAACAGGTGTTCTTGTTGAGTTGCTAGTCTGGACTTGCTGACAAAAACCCCCCAGTATTTTTAGAAGAATAGAGAGCAGCTACTCCCTGTGGTTTGAAATCAGGAAAATTTGCTGGGATGATGACCCTGTTGCTAGATGAAATTTACAGTTGGGGAGCTTGCACCTGCCCATTTCCAATAAAAATGTCACTGTTTTTATATTTTTTCATAAAGTAGATTTCAAAGGATAATAGGAAAAAATGACTTGATCATAATTGCATGATTTAAAGAAATTTCTAACACAGAATGTATAGAACACCTTGTTCCTTAAGAAAAAATTCTGGACCCAGTTGTACACCAGAAGATCCACCTTCACAAGGAACTGTTTGTGTTAATGATATAGACTGAGCTTTATATTACTCTGAAAGACAATTAAGTGACTCCTCATGGCATCTGTGTCCCCTGTCCTCAGCTAGGTACTCAGTGTGTCTGGTGATCCTTTGATGGATCAAGAAGGGATGTGTTTTCTGTCCACAAGTCCTGCAAAGAATTTGCCAGTAAAGTTAATACATCCTCGGATTAATTTTGTCTCCTCCCCAAGACCTCTGGGTATGGAGATCTCCTTTAAGAAACAGTGGAGAACCTCTTTCCGCAGGAGTTAGGCTGGTGAGTAGGGTTAGAGGGTGTAGAGCTGATGCAAGGCCAGTGCACAGATGGCATTATCCTCCTGGTCTCCTGGCATGTCCCATTATTTCTTTGGGTGTTGGGAATGTATGCTAGCCTTGAGATGTGTAATTGGACGTGGGTGAGGTTTTATTTTGTGGGAGATGGGATTAGGGAAGTAAATGGATCAGCCGTCTAGAAATAGTATATCTGTACTAGCTAAAATAATGGGGAACATACAGTTGTACATTTATATTCAGAAACGCATTACATTATTAATGGATAAATAAAGGTAATGAGGTAAAGAATAAGTAGTACACAAACAGTGCATGCTACACAGAGATTAATTCCTACAAAGTAAGGAAATTAATCCCAAAGCATGTAATACAAACTATAGAAAATATAATGTAATCATAGAGCCATAGGACTGGAAGGGGCCTTAGGAGGTCATCTAGTCCAGTCCCCTGTACTTATGGCAGAACAGAGGCCACATCTACACTGATGGCAACAAAGTCACTGCCATGAGAGCTATCTTTCCAGATTGACTTAGTGGTCAGTTATGACATGCTAAGTCAATTTGGAAATTGACTTAATTAAACCACCCCCTCAAGTGGTGTATAGTGCTGCTTCCCCTCAGTGAAGGGCAATGAAAATGCCACACTGAAGGAGGGTTAGGATGAGATACACAAGCTACACTACACAGCTTGCATAACTCCAGTTGACTTCTGCTGAATTGTTCTGGCAGCATAGACTGGGCCTAAGAATTATATAGATCATTCTTGAGAGGTGTTTGTCTAACCTGCTCTTAAAAATCTCCAATAATGAAGATTCCGCAACTTCCCTAACGCAGTTTATTCCAGTGCTTAACTACCTGGACAACTAGGAAGTTTTCCTAATGTCCATCCTTAACTGCCTTTGCTACAATTTAAGTCCATTACTTCATGTCCTGTCCTCAGAGGTTAAAGAGAACAACTTTTCTCCCTCCTGCTTGTTGCAACCTTTTATGTACATGAAAACTCTTACCATGTCCCCTCTCAATCTTCTCTTCTCTAGACTGAACAAACCCATTTTTTTCAATCTTCCCTCTTTGTCATGTTTTCTATCATTTTTGTTGCCCTTCTCTGGACTTTCTCCAGTCTGTACACATCCTGAAATGCAGAGCCCAGAACTTGACACACTACTCCAGTTGAGGGCTAATCAGTGTGGCGTAGAGCAGAAGAATCAGTTCTTGTTTCTTGCTTACAATACTCTGCCTAAGATATCCCAGAATGTTGTTTGCTTTTTTTGCAAGTGTTGACTCATGTTTAGCTTGTGACCCACTATGATCACCAGAACACATTCTGCAGTACTGTTTCCTAGGCAGTCATTTCACATTGTGTATGTATGCAACTGATTGTTCTTTCCTAAGTGGAGTGCTTTGTCCTTACTAAATGGGCAAAAAATGTGTATAAAGAAAAATTTTCTGTGTAACTTTTAGTTGTGTGGGATACTCTATACCAGTGGTTTTGGAATCTGCGGACTGTCTAAGATTTCCAAAGAGGCCTGCATGTCCATTTGAAATGATTTAGGAGTCTACAAATGAAAAAAGGTTGAAAAACACTGCCCTATATCCATCCTCTACATTTGAGTCTGATCAACTCAGTGTAGCTTTGCTGTACCCCAAATAAAGGAAACTGAGTGATGAGACTGGAATCTAACTGAATTCTTGGGGAATTGAATGGAAGAGGGCTCCAGGGAACCCACACAAGGAGCAAACTTTCTGCTTCCTCTCACTTCCGTCCTCTTAGCCCTCACTCTGCCAGGCATTCCTGCAGTAAAGGGTGATCAGGCACTTGCTCTGTAACATCATTAAAAATGGCTTCGACTTCAGTAGATCTCTGGAGTTGCAGCCATGTACCTGAGAGCAAGATTTGGCCCCATGCGCTTACTGGTCAGGAACGTGGTAGCTTAGTGATTCTGAATGATTTTTGTTGGCACTTCCATCGATGATTGTTAGATGAATCCCACTTGGAATCCCCTCATAAACTTCGTGGTCCCTTTGCTACAATCTTTCCCTCTTTCTGTCCATTTTCCCTACTGTACTTTCCTGTTTCTGTGGTGTCTCTCTCTCTCTCTCTCTCTCACACACACACACACACACACACACACACACACACACACACACACACACACACACACACACAGTCAACTGTGTATTTTATTTTTTTTCTGTTTTTTTCTAAAAGCAAAAAGGAACTCCTGTGGCTTTGTATCTTGGGCTGTGGTTTGGCAAAGCACTTACCACGTACCTAAGATCATCCTGAATCATAAAAGTACTTATACACAAATCCCAGTGGGACGTAAACATCTGTTTAAAGTTAAACGCTCACTAAATGGTTCATTAATTGACTCTCTCTTTTGAGGAGCTCAGAGTTATAAAACTTTCCCCCTCTCCACTGTTTCTATTGTCTCCCTTAGGAATCCTGATCAGTTTGGTTCCCCAAGTTGGGAGACTCTAGTTACTTGTACTGTTGTCATTACAGAGTGAACTGTGCTTTAGACCTTGGCCAGGACGCCCCCTTTGGGGCGAAGGCCTCGCTACCTTCACTGCTCCGTGCGATGAACTGTGCTGTTTAACGGCTCCAGGATTGGATCAGTGGGCAGTAGCCCACCCTCTTCTCAACAGTGTTAACATGATAGACCAAACAGAGTTTATAAATGGAGGATTATCTGAGTGACATGGTCTTGGCTGAATGCATAGAATTAAATGAAAAGAAGCTGTAAGGAAGAAACTAACAGGAAACAAAATAATGGCAAAGACATGATACTTGTAAGTGACTCAAAAAATGCTTCTTCAAAACAAAACATTATTTTTTCACCCAAAGATACAAAGCATAGAGAACAAAAGAGTAAAAATTGTAAAGGTCTGTTAACATACATTTCCCTTTGCCTAATCCTTCTTATTCATTCTTTGTAAGCTTTGATACTTTTCATCAAGGCCAGATACCTCTATCTCTGGCTAGGAAGAAGCAGACTGCCTTGCTAAAATTTGTGTGTGTGTTTCTTCCTTCCCATTCTCTTCTCTCCCCACCTAGTATGCCTTTCAGGTCTTCATGACACTCCCTGAGTAGCCCCACCCTCACTCAACCCTACCCTTTTGAAGGGCTGAGTTCCTATAATGGCTTAGTATCCTCCTTTGACCCTAGGCTTAGCCTTCAGAAGAATAAATCTTTGTAGCCTTGACAGTTAGGCAGGTAGCTTCTTCCCAGCTCATAGCCCAGCGGTTGTTGTTTTAACTTCTTTGAAGCTATTTTCTCTACGTCTCATGTCTGTGCTATCATCTTGTTGCCCATTTGTAAGTTCCTTTGATTTTGCACTATATATTCAATCAAGAGAATATCCCATAGATCAGTGGTTTTCAAACCATGGGTCGCGACCCAGTACTGAGTCACAGATCCTGCCCCCTGCTTCTGCCACCAAAAGACTGGAATGCATTGCTGAAAGATGTAATTGTTGGGTCGTGGGCATAAATGATTTTTTTTTTGTCAACTGAGTCCTGAGGTTGTTTTGTTTCTTTTCCTTTAAAAAAAAAAAAAAAAAAAAAAAAAAATTCCCATTGCTAAACAAATCTCAAGATAAAAATGTTCTGTCTTTTTGGACTTCCTCATTTAATCACCAAACTTTTCTGCCCAAGTAGTAAATGAAGATTTAAAGTCTAATCCTGCAACATATGTAACATGTTGGACTCATGAGCCAATGCTAATCCCCATTTAAGTCAATTCGGGTCTACTATGGTGCAGCAAGTTGTCACTAACTTGCACACTTGAATTCATTCTGTATGAAGCATTTAATTTGCAAAGTTGAAAAGTATGCTAGACGTTCACCTTGTTTGTATTTTTTTTTCTCTTATTGCCTTCCTGTGATGTCTGATATGTTGGCAATCCTCTTTATGGCCATTGCTGATTCTCCACATACAGAAAACCACCAAAGGTAAGTGTTTGATCTTTCATTTTGTAAATGTATTTACTTTTAAAATGCTGAACATTTCAGAAATGCCCAATATGTTGTATTAGCCTATTATATGAATGCTGCCATTAAACGAAAATCTATTTTAAAAAAAAATCAACCTAGTTTAACATACAAATTACAGATTTCTAAAATCAAGTTTAAATTTAATGTTAATTGAATTAAAATATACAGAAGGATAAAGGATACTGATTCTACGTTCTATGCTGACATAGGTCAGCTTAACTACTGGAGCTCTGCAAATCCACAGACCTCTGCAGACCATTTCTGCAGATCATGAATTGGATGTCGATAGAAAATTTGTATCCACACAGGTCTCTAAATAAAGAATCTCAAAGGTGTGGAAGCAGCTGTCTGCAGCCCATATGCATGTGTGTTTACTGCATATAGGCTCTCAAAGGTGGAAAAGCAGCTGCCAGACTGACTTTGTAGAAGCAGCTTCCTCTGTCTCCAACTAACGTGATATGACAATGAAATTGGGAGAGGTTTGTGGCAATAGGAGCATGGGGGATTTTGCTGCCTGTCCTGATCTATCCCCTTCCCTTTCTTTGTAGCTGGGGGGGAAAGTAGTATAGGTTCTCAAAAGCGGGGAAGTAGCTTTATAGGGTATGAGCTGCAGCCAGCTGTTTCCCCACTTTTGAGGTCCTATATACAGTATAACAAACAAGGAGTCTGGTGGCACTTTTAAAGACTAACAAATTTATTTATCACATAAGCTTTCATGGGAGAAAATCCCACTTGATTCAGGCACTTGAAGATGGGGAACTTGCAGAATGGGAGCAAACTAAATGTAGGAGAGTGTAATCATAGGATCAGATCAGACTATTACAGCAAATCAAAGCAGTTGTATGGATTCAAACAGTGGAGTATAGCAATTAGCTGGGGGGAGAGAGGGGAGCAGAGGACAGCAAAATTGCCTGTTGTAATGGGGAAAAAAACCCATAATCTCTATTTAGCTCTGAGTTCACAGTGTCAAATCTGCATATGAATTCCAGTTTTGAAGTTTCTCTTTGAAGCTTTGATTTGTTTTTCATTTGCCTGAGTACGGCTATTAGCAGAGTAAACACGCACGCATACATATGCTCCATCTGAGAGGCACTGTGAGGTGCGGAATAGATACACATGCAGATGCAGATAAATTGGAGTGTGGATTGCAGGTCAGATACAGGATGATGCTTGCAGACGCGGATCCATGTTTTTGTATCCATGCATGGCTCTACTAACTGTTCCACTCAGGGATGCGGATTGAGGTTATTAAGAAGACCTAATGTTCTAGCCTTAGCCTACTCTGAGAGCATATGGTCCACTTGGTAACATTGCCACATATAATAGAAACTGAGGTGCACTCAAGATTCATAAAAATATTACAGAAAATTTCCACTTTATCACACATGGTTCACAAATGATCCCGCTCTGGAGTCATTTGGATCATCTAGTATAGAGATGAAAGTTGACATCTGAGGATTTTGTTTTGTCATTAGTGGAATTTACCCTGCTCTGCAGTAGGAGAAATTGTTGATTTCCCTTTTAAAAAAAAAAGTCAGTAATTTAGGGAAGTAGATTTGAAGTAATGTAGCTGTGGATGTATCTCAACTGATGGGAATATAAGGAGATGGGGCAGTGACAGACAGGCATGTGTTTGCCCACAAGATGGAGCTGGCTGCAATGCCCATTATAACAACTCTTTGGACCTTATTATTTGAAAAAAGGAAATGTTTAGGGTAAGCACAGATTAATTTTTCTCATCTAGTTACCCATTGCAATGTGGCACTGTTAAAAGATGCATGCATATTGTGTTGGAGCCTGGGATAGGTGAAATCTGAACCCAGGCATAGTGTATGTACAGTATAGTCTATTTGACCAGTTCTGATTGCCTTAGCAGTGTGGGAGTACAGTCAACTGTAAATTTGCTAATTCTTAAAAACAGACAATCCAGTGAAAACTGGCAAGGGACCCACTGAAACTACGGAAGCCCACGGGTGGTAAATATTTTGCATGGGATAGGATATTTAAGCCATTGATGTCAACAGTTCCTTTTTTGGAGGAACAGAATATACAGTTCTCAGAAGATTCATTTATAAAATACAGACCAACATGTAGATAAAAATTTCCACGTCTGAAAAAAACTGTAGACAGTCCGGAGCAATCCTCTTGCTTGTTTCTTAAAGTACCATATGTTGAGGTGGAGATGGTATTCCTGTTCTAGTTCTAAACTACCAAAACACCTACTAGCCAGAAGACAATATGGCTATGTCTGCACTTGTTAATTTAAGTTGACTTAGCATGTCCACACTCAAATTTTAAGTCGACTTAGAGGGGACCCTACAAAATTGACCTAGAGCGTCCACACTGGATACCTAGGGCAACTTGTAGGGGCTAGGTGAACCTGGGACAGGTCCATGGTGGCAGGGAGGGCACCCCTTGCCAAGTGCCAGGGAGCTCAGCATTTGCCCCATTGTATCAAGGGGGACAGGGACCCTGACAGGGCAGGGTGGACAGGGCTCTGTCCTGCCCTGTGGAGGGGCACACCAGGGTGTGGCTGTGCCAGCCACCCGGCAGGGAGGACAGTGGTGAAGCCATGGAGCCCCCTGAGTCAACTTAAAGTCCATGTCGACACTGGCTAAGTTGACTCAGGTACTGTGTTGCTGTGCCCCCTGCTGCTGCTGCCACCGAAAGCCTGGAATGCATTGCTGAAAGATGTAATTGTTGGGTCACGGGCATAAACGATTTTTTTTAACTGGGTCCTGAGGAAAAAAGTTTGAAAACCACTGGTGTAGGGCAATCTTAATAATGGTGTACCAGCCCTCCTTATAATATATATGGCGCTACTTGTGCTTCCCATGAAATGAACTGAATTCACAGAAGAACTATGGGAAAACCATTCAATATGGGAAGACAAATGCACTGCTCTCACATTTTTGCTCTGTTTCACATATCTTAGGTATGATAACTTAAATATTTTAAAACAAAGTTTTGAAATATAGCTAATGTATACAACCAAGGACAATCTCAGACTTTCAGAGTATTTTACTTCTGATGGAGCCCTTTCCAAATCTGTTTTAGGTTCCGTGGAAATAGTGTGGTGTATCTGCCATTCAAATTGGTGTAAGTTTGTAGTACTTCAGAAAGAGGTGTCTTTTTTGTGTTGGAAGCACTTCATCTGTTTTTTAATACTCTTATGCAGGTGTTTGCCTTTGATTACTGCTTCTGGTCCATGGATGAATCAAACACCACAAAATATGCAGGTAAGTCATTGATTTTCACCTTGATTGGCAGGGTATGAATGCTTTAAAAATGGGTAATTTTCTGTTTCTTTGGCTGATTCCCGACTTCTGGCCTTAAACTGGATTCGGTCCACCTGAGTGGAGTCCCATTAGTTCACAAAGAATACAGGATTTATGGGCCCACTGTAATGTTGGGAAAGGAGGCTTTTCTTAACCTCTAAATTTTAATATTTTCTTCCTTTTTCACTCGATCTAGCCTCCTTTTGAGGAATGTTCATTTCATTTAAGGTGAAATTCCAATTCTCTACTAGAATTTACTTTTGGCTCCTAATGCGAGTTGAGACCATGTGTTTTCAGCATCCCACGTCAAGGCTGAGGTAGAGCCCACTGACTGCTGCAGAGAGAAAAACCTCTTCTCTTCATCTGATCATATCATCATCATCATCATCATCATCATCATAATCACTAAATCCCTAGGGAGCAGATAACAGGTCAAATTTCCAACTCGGACCCTCCTCCAAGAGTTTGATTTTTGTGTGTCAAGCCAGGGACTATGCCTCTTCTCATGTTGCTTTTTATTGTTATTATCTTGAAACTTTTAATACTTCAAAAAGGAACTGTTTTGGTTGAATAGACGTTTGTATCTTCAGAAGACAGTTGTGTTTGTTCTAATGACATGGATGAATGACTACAACTAGCTTCAGATACCATTTCTTACAGAATGTGCTTCTTATTATTGCTAACCATAATAATCAGATCCTAAATCCCAGAGGTTATATTCAGTTCAGTGGATTCCACTGTCATGAACCTGCCTAATGTGGGTGAGCCTTTTTATTTAGAAAATACCTCATTGTGAAGTTAAGTTCTTTTCATTCACTTCATAGGAGAAAGCCTGGAACCAAATGAGCAACTAAACTTAAACCCATTTGCCCTCTTAGCCCAACTTCACTCCAGTTGAATTTGATGGGAGTTGCCTCAAACCTACCCCCTGCAGCCTACTAGATCTTTGAGTTACATCCCAGTTTCCTCTAATCCCTTTTTAAAAAAGTTGCATTGACTTTTTTAGCTAGAGAACAGTAGTTGTGTTATATAGAATGCTAGTCTGTTTGATCAGACTGTAGAATGGCAATACTTCTTTGGATTTCTTTCTTCACCAAAAACAAATCAGCCAAGGGCATTTTCAAGATTTCCTTGATGAAACAGATACTTTTATCATCCCTTAATATGGTTTTATACATTGCTGGAGTTATTTTGTGACTCTTAATTCTTTTAAACAACTGGTGAGCACTAGAACATAATACATTTTGGGGGAGGATAAAAGATTTTCTTTAATCTGCTCTAACCTTACATTACTGGGGTTTTTGGCTAGCTAAATCAATCCTTTGGTTAATTGACTCTCTTCCATGTGCTGCAGTAACATGCCATGTTTTAGTGCCAAACAGCTGAATGCAGAGGTGACCAGGACTTTAAAATTCCCCACTTTTCAGTGGAATCAACCTTTTTTGTTTTGTTTTGATGTCTTCACTATTTAATTGCTTTTAATGGATTAATTGCTTTGCCTATATCTTATTTGTTTGTTGTTGTAGCTCCTGATTTATTATTTGTATTGTGGTAGCACATAGGAGTTCAGTCATGGACTAAGGTCCCTATTGTGCTATCCCTGTACAAAGGTACTTTCTTGTTCAACAGACAAGATTGAACTGGGGACCTCCAGAGCAAAAAGTATAAATTTCTACAGCTTGAGCTAGAGACCATACTCTCAGGGAGCTGTAACAAACCCAAAACCTCTATGGATTGGGCCCAGGGAGGAGTGGGGCACATAATGCCCACTGAGCAGTGAGTTGTGGAAACACAGAAGAGTGTTCCTAACCGGAAGAGCTTACAATTTAATATGCAAATACTGTAGCAGTGCACATCGGTCATTGGTTTAAGCACTACTTACACAGTTGAAAGACAAGTGAATCTAAAGCTTTGAGTATCTAAATCCGTAACCCTGGGAAGTGTAAAGTTTGGATCACTGAGTTAAGTAGAATCTTAAATGTTGTTAATGTAAAAAAAAAAAAACAGTCTTAGAGATTTGAAGAAAATATTCTGTTCTTACCTTTAGTGATGTCAATGGAAGTTTGTTTATGGCCTCCATCCATCCATTTTATGTACTTATACTAATGTAGTGGGGTCATATCAGAACAATTTTTAATGTATCTTTCTGAGGTAGGAAAGTACAGTTATCCCAGTATTTAAAGTTGAGGTTCTGATGCACTGAGGGCCTTGACCAAGGTCATTCTGTGGCAGAGCAGAAATTTAAAACTCAGTCTCTCAAGCCACCTCTCTTACCACTGAACCGTCCTTCCCTTTTATGCAAAACCAAACTGCTGGCTAGGCTACTTGATGTTGCATTACATTGAAGAGAAATATTAATCTGCATATTATTTGAGTAATATTGATTAGAATGAGTAGTTTCCCAAAATAACGTATTTTCAAATGAAGCGCATGTCTCAGTTCTGAAACTTGACATTGACAGAAGCAGACGGATCTTAAAAACTACATTTTCATTCTCACAATAAAGAACGGAGCTGTGTCATCTTAGGAAATGCAGAATTATAAAATCATTAATACTGTTGCACAGAATTAATTAAAGAATGGCTAATCAGCTGGGGAAGGATCAGCTATTTAAAGTTTTCAATTTATAAACATATACAGAAGAATCCTGTGTTTACTTCCTTGATATATGTATTTATATGGGTGGAGGCAAAGGAAGAGGGCACAGGTTGCTGTCACTGGCAAAACTCATACATAAATGGGAGCAGGATTGAGCCATCAAATAAGATGGGGCCTGAGTCTAATAATATGTATGTGAACTTCAGGCGGGTGTAACTCCATTGCCAATAGCTGAGTTATCATTTATTACACTGGTCACACAGCAAATGAGAACAGAATCAGGCTGTTGGTAAAACAGTAAATACAGAGGGGCAGTTTACTCATTATGTGAGGGTGCTGGAGGAGATAGTGAAATGAGTTGGGTTACAGTGTCTCTCTTTGATTGTACAATATTGAATCCTACTTCTTTTCCATTTCTCCAACTGCTCTATTTCCTGCTCACCATGCATTCCTTTCACTTTCATTCCTTCTCTACTCTTCCCTCTGACCAGCCCCTAGGATTGAGCTACATCTTTCTTTTCCCTCTCATCCCTTCACTCCCCACATTTTGGTCTTGTAATGTACTGCTTTCTTTTTTTTCTTCCACTCTTATTTTACCCTCTGTCATCTCCATCTCCAGTTAGTTATCATAGGCTGCTACTTTTGTTTATAAACTGCATTAAAAAAGAATATTTATATAACCATTAATATGTCTGGTTTCCCAACCTGTGCAACCACAGGACTTGATTGTTGTTCCCCTTCCCCTTTTGGCATGTCATCTAATCTAAACATATTTGCAATGTAAATGTAAATTGTAAATGCTATGTCACAAGATTTGTGTCTTTTTGTTCTGGAGCTAAGTGCTATGTGCAGATCCTAGCACACTTTAGGTACCATATAAGATTTAAATAACAGCTAATTTAAATTTTGAACGTTTTGAAAATACTCAGACACAGATAATGGGGTATCTTTGCTTTCCATTTGCCTGGCTGACATTGGTTGAGAGCAAAGAAGTTCCATGCTTAATCTGGATGAAGGGCTAGTAGTGAGTTAAGGGAAAAAACATCTTAAGTACAGGCAGAAAGTTTTGATACAACTCCTATTAACATGATTGGGAGTTTTCCCATTGATTTGGCTCAAAGAGCAGATCCATGGGTGGAGATGCATTCCCTGCCCTGGAAAGCTTACATTTTATAGACAGAGGCCAGACAAGTCATGGCACAGCATTTTGGCAGAGAGAGGGCATTGAGAGGCTCACAGCAATGAGAACAAAATGAGGATTTTTTGCAATTGCATGAACTGCAGTAGCATTTCAGAAAGCTGGAAACAACTGAGTTTTGAGCAAAGGAATGAGAGAGTTTCTTCTGGACTTGCCTGCTATACTTTCTCCCCTGCAATTACTGCTAAGTGCAGCCTAACCACTTCCAGGCTGCCTGAGGCTTCATCTGTGAAACAAAGGAGGTAGGACGAATAAAGGTGTCCTAGATCAAGGGTTCTCAACCTTTGTCTTTCTGAGGCCTTACCAACATGCTATAAAAACTCCAGAACCCAATGGGGATGGGACTCATGGTTCAGGGAGTGTTTGTTATGAGCAGGGGTTGACTTAATTTTTCAGATCAGGTTCTCCAATGAGTACCAGCAGAAATTGTTTGGTACTCTATCAGATGTCACATTTGCACCCCTTCATGCCTCACACTGCCTCCATCCCCGCAGGGCAGGAAGAGTTCCGGCCCCACCCGCACCTGCCCTGGAGCGGGGGGTCTCTACCTGCAGGGGGGGATGTGAGACTGGGCGCATGCAAATCCTTGCTCCTCTGCCCCCCGTCCCTGCAGTTACCCAGTGTGCGACAACTGCTGGTTCCCTGCAGCCCGGCTCCGGCTGGGACAGGGCAGTCTCACTACCACCACCCCCCTGCTTGGGCGTCACTCAGCGTCTCTCTTACCGCAGTTCTGGGCTGGATATTAAATACCTTCCTCGGCCTCAAACACGGACAGGCCTCAGGGTTTGCTCCAGGGGCGTGGCTGGCGTTGAGCACAGAGACATGAGCCCAGAGTATCCAAGCCAGTGCCCCGAGTCCCAAGCCAGCAAAGCAGGCACAAAGAGGTGCGCCGGCTCTTTTAAGTCTCCTGCTCTGCCACATGTAGCTGAGGCACGTGGTGCAGAGCAGGAGAAGAGGAGGGAAAGTTAAATCCCTCCTCTCAGGTAGGCAGTGGCTGTCCCAGGTTAGGGCAAGTAGTGGCTGGCCCCAGCCTGGGTGGGTGGGGGGGATGGGGGAAGGCTGGTCATGGCATCTGGCCCCAGCCAGAGACTGGCAGCGGCAGCAGAGGCTGAGTTCAAGATCTGGCCTGGGAACCAGAAGTCGGCAGTGGGGGTTGCCGGGGTCCAAATCCAGCCTGGGAACTGGGGCCGGGGGCAGCAGGGGCTGGAGTGTGGTAGGGGGATGTGGTTTTGGACAGGGGGCAGGGTGGGAGAGCCTGGGACTGTGCAGGGTATGCTGGTACGCATGTGAGCCTTTAGGGGAAGTTTTTAGTATGCTGCTCATGAGTCCCTGAGTGTACCTCTTATGTTAATCCCTGGTTATGGGGTTCAGAGACTACCCAATATTCAGGAGCTTTAGTGGGAGTGAGACCACTGGACACTGAGTTAGGGTTAATACTTTGCAGTGAACTTTTATTTAGGGTTTGGCAAGACAGCAGTTTAGGCAACATAAAGCACAAAACCATGAGTAACACTGGACACACATGCACACATTCAATCCCTAATCATATTTACTTTAACTAACTGAGGGTGGCCAGCCCAAAGTCTGTTTAGGTTTGGAGGGGTGGAGAAGATGTGCTGCGCACTGATCCTGGTTGCAGATGATGACAGCTTCTCTCCTTTGCTTCGGGGTTCGGTTCTTTTTATAGATGGGCTGTTTATGTGGCGTCTGTCATTCCTGCACTGGGGTGTTTTGGGGGGTACGTTATCAGGATCTGCATATTATTTCCTGCTCGCCCATATTAGGAAGTTCACTCAGAGCCTTCGGCCCTTCCTTCTGCCCCACTTTTCAGTCTGTTGACACTCTTCCCTCAATTAGTATGCTTATTCTTATCTCATTCACTCACCTGGTGTTTATATCTTTTATTTCAATATATATATATATATTTAAAAAGTCCTTAGACCAACCGACTAAACATTTCTAGAGAAATATTATAGCAAACATCACAACACAACATTTCTTAAATAAGATTATATTACAACACTTCTAAGAAGCTTAAAGACAAACATCCTTTGTAAAATTCCATCCTAACCACTGCATAACTCACAGATCTTTGTTTCTTTGGGCCTTATAGCCTGAGCACGAGCAGGTCCCTTATTGATGTTTTGCATCGGCTTAGCCTGCGCACGATAAGAGCTCTCGTGCATGTGTCTAGTTTGACATCCATGGGGCTGGGGCCCAGCGAGGGGGCGCCACCCCCACCCACCATCTGGCTCACCTCAGCAGGCCACCAGCCTGTCAGGCTTGGTGTGGGAGGGCGCAATCAAAAACTGTAACTCAGTGGTGGGATACTTATCTCAAAAAGTTTGAAAACTGCTTAGGATGCAAGCAGGGAGTAACTAGGGGCTGTGTGCAGGCAAGTGATAGTTCAGGATGCAGGGAGAGGGGTAGATAGGGGCTCCGTGCCAGGATGACTCCCCCCATAGTTGCTGCTCCCTGAGGGTTCTGCTGGCCCCAGAGCCAGGTCCCCCTGCCCTGGTGGCTCATATGGCTGAGGAAACAGTGAGAGGGGGCTGGGAACTGAGGAGCAGCACCCTGAGCACCAGGAGCAGGAGATGGTGAATAGCATCGTAGCTACCTGCTCCATGGCACTAGGTAGAGCAGCAGCCACCCCGCACTGCTCGGGCTCCAGCTTCTGGTTCCGGGCTCCAGCTTCTGGTTCCAGCCTCCATCCTGGCCAGGAGGTGGGGACTTTTGGGGGGAGGGTCCCTCAGGAGAGAAGGTGAGATGGGGGTGGGTGGTGTTGGGGCAGCCCCCTGGACTGCTCTGCTCTAGGTAAGGCATTGCAGTTTGGGGGGACAGTGCCCCTTGTGTCCCCCCCCACCAACTCTGCCTATCGGCTCAGGGCTTCTGCCCTGTGGCTCCACTCACAACTTCAGCCCCACAGGAACACCAGGGCTCTGGGATTCACCCTTTTAGCTCTGAGCTTTAGCCCCATGGGGGCACTGGGACTCATGGCTTCAGCCCCACAGCTCCTGACTTCAGCCCTGCAAGGGGTACTGGGGATTGTGGTTTCAGCTCTGTGGGGCATCAGGTTTCAGACCCTCAACTCCAAGCTTCATTGTGTGGGGACCCCCTGATTCAATACTTCTGGACTAGATTATTCAGTATCCCTTTCTGTGAGAGAGGGGGTTATTTCTATCAGGTCTTAGTGCACTATTACAACCTACTAGCCGTCCTAAAACTAGATGAGACAAATTTTACTTTAGTGCATGCTAAACTGGTTAGGGAAAGGAACCTAGGTTTCATCCTTACCAATCTGGCACATGTTAAAGTCAACACTATGTCTCATTAGGGCGCAATAGTTTGAACATGTTTTGTCTAACACCACACCTTTAAGTTCCAGTCAAGGCAAAGTCTAAGCCTTAAAGTTAGAGTTAAGCCTTGGAGTCTAAGGATATGTCTCAAAAAGAATCAACAACGTCTAGATAGAAACTTGTTATGCTAATGCTTTCAAAACACTAATATAGACAAACAAAATTGTATTTTAACAAGCGTTAACTGGTTGAGGTCAACCAAGTACAATTTGCTTTGTCTACATTTGGTTTTTAAAATGTGCTAGCTAGCAGATTTTTAACAAAGTAACACACCTTTTAGCTTGGCCTAGATATAACCTGAGGGAGTTCTCCACCATGATCTCATTAGCCCTGCAGTTTGCCCAAACTTGCTCAGTTTATTATGCATAAAGTACTACTCACATTTATGGAAAAGCTTGCTCTAATAATGCTTTTAATGTTCTAATCTGCAGAGTTGTGATATTTCCTGCCCAAGAGTCTTGTAAGAACCTCAAGCTTGACTGCGAAAGCACAGCTCATTGTCACAACAATAAACAATATTCAGTTGTGACATCCTCCTCTCTCCCAGTTTGTGAAAGCTTCAAATGATTTGGTGTATTCCACAAAATAAAGCATCTCTCTGGGTCAGGGATTAAGCAGTAAATAAACTTTGACTGAGCTGATATTTCATAAGGTGTATAGGAATCCATCAAATGTGTGGAATGTCGAGAGCCAAGAAAGGGGAAATGGAGTTGCAGAAAAGTAAAGTGCCAAAATGTCACATAATACAACATCTGATATTTGAAACTACACGAATATTCTGGGATATCTGGACCAGAGACCTCACTGGCCTCTTCACTAATCTGTTCCAGTGATTTTTTTCTTCAAATTGACATGATAAATATTTGAGGTTTGACAGTATTAGACTTATGAAAAGAAGAGCACCATCACAAAAATCAGTTCTTTCAACAATTGAAATTTAGAGATTGAGTGCTTGACAGTTATTAGAAGTGGAGCTTTTGAAAGAAACTATCAGCATTTTGTAGTCTGCTCACTTTTAAGTTTTATGAGAAGGAGAGGATTAAAATTTGTCATCTCTGTACTGTCTGAGCCTTCACCATTGTTTATTACCAACCCGAGAGAGAGAGAGAGAGGTTGTGTAGACTCTGTTATTCTTACCTTAGTGGCTCAGGAGCCAAATTAGCAATCAATATTACCCAAAAGAACCACAGTAGTGTGAATTCATTGTTTCATAGTGCAAAGAAGTAGGAGAGATTCCTGACATACCCTTTTGTGAATCTCTAATTCTAAAAATGGTTTGTGTTGTTACATTTATGAACAAGAGACAAATTCAGTTTCTACTTACTGTTCTCAGTGGCTTGTTTTTTATTTGTTAAATAGCTTTTGATTTAAATTCTCTTAAGCT
Organism: Pelusios castaneus; assembly: GCA_007922175.1. Classification (NCBI taxonomy): domain Eukaryota; kingdom Metazoa; phylum Chordata; order Testudines; family Pelomedusidae; genus Pelusios; species Pelusios castaneus. The sequence continues at coordinate 41,389,864 of ML685766.1, forward strand.
TGGTCTTCGTCTAGAAGCAAACTTCTTGTGAGGGAAATTTTAATAAAAATCCAGCTTGAATTTATCAAATGTGATTTCCTCCTGACCCCCCAAACTAATAGATTTTCATATGCAGCTTTTTTTTCATTTGGGTAACCTGGAAGCTTTGGTTTAAATGTCAAATTTTATATATATAGTAACAAGGTAAGTTTGGCTTTGAAATAATGAAGCAATATAAATAGATCAAGTGCGAGAAAACATTTATTAATTTCTAAATGTCAGACCATGACAGTAGTATGCAAATGTTCATAAGCATGATATCTGAAAGTTTACATATCTTAGTGCAGGGGTGTCATACATGCGGCTCACAGGCCAAATTCGGCCCTTGAACCTCTTCCATCTAGCCCACAACTGCATTCTGCAGGACCACACTCTCCCAGCAGAGAAAGAAAGAGAGGTACCGTGGAGGGCAGTTTTGCATATACAGCACTATGCGATGCCGCAAGAGTGCTGCAGTATTTTGATTTATGGTATTTGTACGTTTAAGTAAAATCTGGCCTGCCATGTCAAATGAGTTTGACACCCATCTTAGTGTATTATAATGTGATCATTCTAAGAGAATTGTGTAGGTATGCTTTAATTTTCCTACAGCAAATTAATGTAGCTATTTAAAAGCTTGAAAAGTTCACTTAAAGGTTTCAAGTAAGATTAATGCTAAGGGAGGAGAATATTTCTTATTTATCTCTGTCTCTATTATTATTTATCAAGGAATGTCACAAGTTTGATGTTGTACAGAACACAGAGGAAAGATGATTCTTTTCAAGGAACAGATACAAAGATTCTTGTTTTACTTTCCTACTAGAAATGGATTCTTGACTGATTAAGAATAATTGCTCATTTGAACTCCCATTTTCCACAGTCAGGATTGGGTTTTCTCAGCATGTATTAGTGAGTTTTATGTTCAGTTTTCACCTTTTATATGTAGTTTTAGTTCTATTTCATGGTCAGATTTTCAAAGTTTGCTGCTGAACAACAGTAGTGAATTGTTGGCACTGTGCTAAATAACTTTTCGAAGCTGTGATGATTAGTTGTGATGGCAATATTCTAGTAAAGACTGAAAGCTCCTTAACACCTATCTTTAAAGAAAAATTTATGCCCTTTTATGTCGTACAGATTTTTGTGACCACTTGACAGAAAAATTCTAATTTCTGATTTTTTTTTTTTAAAAAAAGATTCATTTTTGTTTTTATGGAGAAAGAGTGCTAGGAAAATAATTTTAAGGTGTTTAGTCATCAAAAGATTAGCTGGTTCAGATTGCCAGAGCAACCCTAAATGTACCCACTTCTGTATATGTGTTACAAGAAGATTTCCTACTTTGGATTACACGTAGCTGAGTTAGCGCAGCAGAGAGTTCTGTTGTTCCCTTTTCCAGAAAGAAAAAATTCTTTGTCCCTAGCTTGATTCCCCGTCTTAACGAGCATTAGGGTTTGTCTACGTATATGCTTAGTTTTGACAAAGTAGGGTGTAATTTTGTCCTTTGGTTGCCTGCCACATGCTAAGTGTCTGTATGGCCTCTCCTGCCAAGCACTAAAAGTTCCCTAGTGCATTTAAATTCACTCCTGTTTCACAGCGGGATAGATCAACATCCAGTAGGACGTCTCAGGCCTTGTACACACTACAAAGTTATTCCGCGGTAAGGCTCCTTACCGCGCGATAACAATCGAAGCGTCCACACACTAAAGCTTCTTGTTGCGCGGCAACAGCCCTCTTGCCGCGCAACATGTAAACCACCTAAACGAGGGTCGTAAGGCTTACCACGGAACAGTTGTTCCATGATACAGCCTGTGTGGACGCTTTTTGCGCTGTTGACAGCCTCCGGAAATGTCCCAGAGTGCCAAACCGGGCCACTCTGGGACATTGGAGCTGTCAAATATATCAATTTCACTGCTCTAGCTGAGCAGTGAAATTGACATCGGGGATCGGGTGGCGG
>ML685766.1:41392232-41488398 GCA_007922175.1 Pelusios castaneus
CTGGCTGTGGGCAGTGCATGGTGGGACAGGTGCCCACCATGCACTGCTCTTCTTTCGCAAAGGAGCATTCACATGGTGAATGCTCCTTTGCGAAAGAAGCAGCAATGTGTACCAGTGTTCCCTCTAAGCTGCGCAGGTGCGCGGCCACGCAGCGGCCGTCGCACCCCCTGTGCAGCAGTGAGGGACCCCCGCGCAGCCCGGCAGCCCTGCTGCTCCCTCCAACCCCCGGGGCTGCGGCTTTGCCGCGGCAGACCCGGCCGGCGCCTGGCCTCTGGGCTGGCCCTCCCCGCCCCCAGGGCGGGACAGGCAGGCTCAGGCTAGGGTCAGGAGCGCGGGCCTGCCTGCCTGCCCCACGCGGCCGGGGCAGCGGGGTGCCTGCAGCCGCGGCGGGCTCCCACCCGCCGACCGCCTCAACTTCCCGGCCCAGGGCCGGGGCCGGGCTAATCCACGGCCTTGGCCTCCCAGCACGGGGCCGGGATCAGCCTCCAGTGCTGGGGTGTGCTCCACCCCACCGGCGGATTCCCAGGGCCGCGGTACGGTCCTCCCCCGCCAGCGGCCTTGGCTTCTTTCTTTCTTTCTTTTCTTTTCTTTTCTTTTCTTTTTCTTTCTCTTCTTTCTCTCCTTTGCTTTCCTTTTTCTTTCCTTCTTTCTCTTCTTTGCCTTCCTTCTTTCTCTTTTTTCCTTCTTTGTCTTCGTTTTTCTTTCCTTCTTTTTTCTTTCTTTCTCTTGTTTCCTTCCTCTTTCTTCTTTCTCTTCCTTCTTTCTTTCTCTTTTCTTCTTTCTCTTTCTCTTCCTTCCTTCCTTCCTTTTAAAAAAAAGCTTTTAGAAAATTAATTTTAAATAAAAACCTTTCTAAAAATTAAATTTCAATTCAAAATTCATTCAAATTCAATTAAACACAATTAATTAATTCTATTTACAATTACTTTAACTTCAATTAATGCCCATAATTTCTGTCGTGTGAGTTTACATACAAATTTTATTCAGAAAAAGTTTTGCACATGGCTTGAAAATTTTGCACACAAGCCGCCAAACCTTAGAGGGAACATTGATGTGTACACGAGAAAGCGCTATAGTTATAGCGCTTTCCTTGTCCCACAATAAAAGTTATTGTGGGACAAGTCTGTAGTGTGTACATGGCCTCAGTGTGCAGCAGCAGGGTCCACACCAACACTCAGTGCATGGCAGAGTAGACTTATACTCAGTTTCTCAAGAACTAAATATTCATGTAAACAAACCCATTGTTTTCATTTCTTTTATTTTAAAGAACAGCTATGATTAGGACATTCAGAACAGTGCTAGGAACTATGAAACCTCTTTTTGTTCCAAGTCTATCCAAGATTTACTCTGTGAAATGGTAAATTGATTCATGCTATCTGTTAAATGGAAATTTAATAATGCTTTACCACTTTTAAAAAATACTTTGCATTTCTATAGGACTTTTCATCAAATATTAGCAGGGGGCTACATGGGATGATTCAGCAAATACAGTATGTAGTAGTAGTATAATGCAAAGGAACTGCATTTGTGTCCTTTTATATAATTCATATAGATTTTGTGACCACTTGACAGAAACACTCTAACGAACATGAAAAAAAACTAATGAAAGAGGGAAAAGATGAGCTTTCTGTGGAACCATAGCTCAGAATTTCCTGGTTTCCATGCAATGACTATGAACAATACCACTGGGGAAAAAAATTGCTCATAATAGAAATTTAAATTCTTCTGTTTTCCTTGTGAATGCATTTTGAAAATTTCTTATCCCATGACAGTTTAATGTCTAGTCTAAATAAGACCCTATCTATCTGTGTTAGAGTGGTTCTGCTCTGAAAAGTGACTCTGTAAAAATAGCACTTTAGGTTGCTGTATAAATATACAAATGGCTTCCAGAGGAAGTGGTGACTCAGTTTAAAATAAAAAAATGTTTTTCTCATTGCCAGCCCAGCAAAAACTCAACTGGTCATGTGAGTCGAGCTGTATTCTTTCCGACTTCTGCAATAAAGATTATTTAGGCCAGATTATGAACATCATACATGTACTCCATTTTATACTTTATTTTCATGTTCTCTTTTGGGATGGGCTGGAGGTCATCCTCATTTATTACTGGTCAGAAGTAGGTGCTGTGAGTTTTCTATACTGAAATAGAATTTTTTTTGATCGTTCCTGATATACTTCCCAAAAACTCTCTACTGACTTGTAATTTTATCCTATTTGAAATAAACACATTCAACCTCAATCACCATTTGACCTTGCACTCTTATCTGGCAGAAAAGCAAGTGGCTCCCTGTGCAATGACTGCTTTGATAGCTCCAGAATGTGCCCTCACGAGTTGGCTGAAGGAGCAAGTTTGTGAATTCTTAGATCCTCTAATTGGTGTTGCATGTTCTTCATCCAGTCCACTGCGATAACTCTGTCCTAGTGACTTCTATAGTGGATATCACCATAGCATCTAGGACAGACATCCCAATTAGTTACTGTGGAGATGATTGCAATATTGTGGAGGGTATGACTTGAATGAAAAAGTAATCTACAGGGGGAAATGCTCTCTTATGCCACAAAGATCCTGTTTTCATCTGCATTTCAGAGCAGTAAAACATGTGGGAAGGAAAAAGTGAGTATTTCAGCAGAATTGTTTCTAGGAAATCAGTTGCCTAACATTTTTAGTTATCTGACTGATTTGTGGCACAGAAGTCTCACACAGTAACAAAGAGGCTGCTAAGTTCCAAAGGGGTAGTCATGTTAGTTTAATTCAGCAAAACAAATAAGGAGTCTAGTGGCATTTTTAAAGACTAACACATTTCTTTATCGCATGAGCTTTCGCGGGAGAAAATCCCACTTCATCAAGCATCTGACAAAGAATTTGCTGATTGTTTTAAACTGCTAATGGGTAATGAAGTGCCTAAAATAAAACTAATTTCAAGTTGTACAAAATAATTACAAATGGGTGATGTGTATCATTCAGCATATTATACATGAGTGAAAATATTGTATAGGATGAATTGAGGCAACAGAACACTGACATGTCTATGAAAACTTCAAATATACCATATTTCAGTTTGCAGCAGTTGTCTGCATCCTTATATCAGTTGGCATATTTGAGTTATGAAGTTAACAAAAGTCAGCTTACCATTTACGATAATACTGTATACCATATATTCATCAACTTGGGTTTGGTCCTGCTTTGAGCAGTGGGCTGGCCTAGATGACTTACTGAGTTCCTTCCCACCCTTAATCATCTATGTTTCTATGATTATTTGAAACATGTAGTTTTTGCCCTGGGGTAGTTAAGAATAGTAATGGAAAGCAAATTGGATTTCTCTATTTCTAAGCAGTGTTGACTTAAAGGGTGGGGTTGTTTTTAACCTTTTACTCACTGCATAGTGATTTTGTAGAATATTTGATGATTATAGCTACTTATCTTTTATTGAAGACTCAGCTGTTTAAACACTTTGAAATGCAATTAGCCAAACTTTTCCTTGTCTGAGCAGATATGCTGGTGAATTTAATTGCTCTCTGATCACGTATGTTTTGTGGGATCAAAATCCCCCTTTTTTTTTGCTTTGTTAATTATTACCATTTATGTGTGTGTACAAATAAAAAAGGTTTTTGTTTCAAAACTTGTCTGATCTGAAAGAAGTATATCAGCCAAGCCAAGGAAAAGTGGCTAGTTGCACTTTGAGTATTTAAACAATTCAGATTTAAATAAGAGATGAGCAACTGTGACCATCAAATATTCTGCAGAATCACTATGCAATATGTAAAAAGTTAAAAACAAATCCACATACCCCATTCCCGTGCAAACTAGTTCTAAACCACACCTTTAACTCAGCACTGCTTATTTTGGGAGCAGATATAGATGGCAAACTTCCCAGAGCAAAGCTCAAAATACACAACATGCTTATCCTATTGGTGGTTTACAAAGTCTGAATTTCTGGATGCCATCCATTGTTCGTACTTTCATATCTTGGCTCATTGAACTGAAAGCATACTTAAAATTTTCTATGACTAATACACACAACAGGGGATTTTCACATGGAATCTCTATATCTAGACTTTCAAACTGTACTTACCTGGGGGAAGGAAGGAATAGGCTTGTGGGTGTACTAAGCTAAACCATGCAACCTGGAATAAATATATATGGTCCCTAGACACCATCTCAGTTCTTTCATTTTGCTCAAGATTTCACCTTAACATGGGAAGGAAAAATAACTTGCTTTTAGTGTAACTTGAGAACCAAATCAAGAGAGTGAATAACTGGGACAATCTCTAATACATTTTTCTATCAACTAAGAGAGTAGTACATTATAATAGTGATGTTGCAGTAATTGGCAATTGTGCTGCAGCATTCCACATATATTTTTGTAATTCAAGAATTCATACTGGTTAAAATTTTCACACTTGGTTGCCTCAAAGGTTTGCCACCTAGATTTTTTTTTTTCTAGGCATCTCATTTTAGTTGCTTGATTTTTTTTCAGCAGTGTTGGGTGCCTCTAGTTCTCACTGAAGTAAATGTGAAGTGCACCTCTGAAAATTGGAAAACTTTTAAAAATACTTAACTATAGCTTGAAGTGTTAGTTTTAGGCAGCCAGGATTCAGATCTTGCCATTTTAATTTGTGTGTGTTCACAATGTATTTTTTTCTTCCTTACCAATGCCCTCAGGAGAGTAAAAAATTCTTTACATGGATTTCCTTGTCAGTAAAATCATGTTATACTAAAGGTTCAAGAATCCTCTTTCTTTATTTCAAATAAACTGTGATGTTTCTTCATGATTTTTTTCTTTGTTTTGTTTTCTCTAGGTCAAGAAGTGGTGTTTAAGTGCCTTGGAGAAGGAATTCTTGAAAAGGCCTTTCAGGGATATAATGCTTGTATTTTTGCCTATGGACAGACAGGTGAGAGGGTCTTCTATTGATGTGAGGAAAGGAGGGAGAAGTCATCTTTGTGAGTGTGTGGGAGGGGGCATAAAACGTAAATATTGGAATTAAAAAGAGAATCTAAATATTATGTGGGAAAACCACGAAAATAAAAAACCTTCACACTGTTACAGCATTCAAAAACCAATACGGCAACACTTCAATCTCCCTGCTCACTCCATTGACGACTTATTAATCACGATGCTCAAACAAATGAATAACAAATCACAACTTCAAAGAGAAACTGCAGAATTGGAATGTATATGTTAATTCAACTCCATTGCGTCAGGGTTAAACAGGGACTAGGGGTTTTATTCTCATTACAACAAGTGATTTGACCTCACAGTCCTCTGTATGCTGTTTCCCAGTGTTTGAATCCCAACACCTATTCTGATTTGTTGTTACGGCCTGACCTGGTCCTGTCATACATTTCCCTGCATTTAATTGCCTCCCATTCTGTAAATTCCCCATTTTCAAAGCATCTGATGAAGTGGGATTTTCTCCCACGAAAGCTCATGTGATAAATAAATTCGTTAGTCTTTAAAAGTGCCACAGGGCTCCTTCTTTGTTTGGCTGACCTAGACTAACACAGCTACCCCTTTGGAACTTCACACTATTGTTTTACTACAGTATTTTATTTCCCTTAACTTTTAATGATTGATTGAAAGCTCTGGAGACTGATGTTATCGTCTATTTAAACACAGAATATGTTCAGCAAGGCCAGTGGCAGTACAATGTTCCCACAGAGCTGTCAATGTATGTTTTAGATTCTACTTCCAGGAGCGCTACCCTCTAGGATTGAGGGTGCCCATTCATTCTTTTGTGTGTGTTGGATGAGACCAACAACAACAGGTGCCAGTTAATAGCAGTTGAAGGAGGAGTTGTGGAAGATTCCTGTATTCACTTATCTAGCTCTGTTCTTTTGTACTTGGAGAGGAGCATACTGATTGCCTGCTATCCTCCAAGTCACTTCTGGACGAATTAAAGAAAGAGGAGAACATGCATTATGTAAATAACTTAGTGACTATTTGAGAAATTGCAGTGTGCTTTAAAACATTCCATTTCTCTTCCCCTTTCCTTTCTCTAGGTTCAGGAAAATCCTTCTCAATGATGGGCAATGCAGAGCAGCTAGGCCTGATCCCACGGCTCTGCTGTGCTTTATTTCAGAGAATCTCTGTAGAAGAAAATGAATCTCAGACCTTTAAAGTTGAAGTGTCCTATATGGAAATCTATAATGAGAAGGTCAGAGATCTATTAGACCCTAAAGGGTGAGTGGTTTTTCTATATTAGTTGAAATTGCAACATAGAACTAATCACTTTGGAAAGGTTTAAGAAACTTTTCTGAACTTGTGTATTTATAAAACTTCTTTGGAAAGGGTCACATGCCCAAAATGCTAAAGTGTACAGTTCTTTCTCAAATACCAAGTTTGTAAAGTCTGATCATGAGGTAGTTGACTTAGGCCTGATTTATACTATATTAGATCAGCATAGCTATACCAAACTGGAATGTGAATTTTTCACATCCCTGAGTAGTGTAGTTATGCCAGCCTAAATCTCTGTGTAGACAGCGCTATGTTGGGGAGGTAGATTACCTATGCTAATGGGAGTGCCCCTTGCATCAGCATTGGTACTATATACACTGAAGCACTGCGTCTGTATCATTTTAAGTGTAGACATACCCTTACTTATACCTGTTTGTAGATGATGGTTTAAAATAGCACCTTTTAGCTAATCTTAACTTCTTAACTTTAATTAGTGTTTAACTTGAACAACACACAATATCACTATAACATCAGTTTAAGGCTGGAAAAGAATGCTTTTTTCAATTAAATTGTATCACATGGTGGAGGGGGTTTTTGTTTGGCTTTTGTATCATAAGATCTCTCTCTCATTCAAGAAAGTCAGTTTGCTAGAAGAATCTGACTGGACCTTTTAAATGATGGAGAAGGGATGAGTGTATATAATATATGAATATAGCCATAGTTGCAGAAGTGTAAGTTGAATACCGGCAGAATTCTCACATTTTGTAAGACAAACGTTATTGTAGGGAAGTATTTTCTTTTTAAGAAATCTAAGTTATAAGAGACCACTAAGCAGAGTAAATATGGCTATGTCTACACTTAATAAAATTAGTTCAAATTAGTTAGTCCAAACTAACTAATTCGAACTAATTTTAGTAAGTTCGAATTAGCTTAATTCGAATTAGAAAAAATTAGTTCGAACTAAGCAAGTGCCATTCATGGCACTTGCTTAGTTTGAATTAGCGATCCCCATTGATTTCAATGGGCCGGTTAGTTCGAACTAAGAAATTAGTTCGAATTAACATGGCCACATTGGTTAGTTCAAACTAGTTAGTTCGAATTGAGCCTTACTTCTAATACCCTATTCGAAGTTATTAGTTCGAATTAAGGAAGCCTTTAATTTGAACTAATTACAGCCTAGTGTAGCCATGGCTTTAGTTAGTTCGAATTAAGCTTCCTTAATTCGAACTAACTTGCCAGTCTGGACATAGCCTATGAGTGCAAGGGGTAGGGGAAATACAGAAAACTAAAAAAGAAGCATATCAAATTCAACAGCTTGTTTCTTCCTTATTTGTGGCTGCATGATATATGGCAACTCCTGATGTACTAGATAATATATGTCATTATTTTATAAAAAGATTTTAAGTGTAGACAAGCCCTAAGTATGTTAACTTATTGTATTTAATGGATGATAACTCCTAAAAACTTCCCCCATCCCAGCAACCACAGATAGGGGCTAAGGTTCTGCATATCCCATTGCCCCCTGGACTTCATTGAGAGCCACTTGCTATCCCTAATGTTTTATATCTGCCCAGGTAGGTGGGTTCAGTTCTCTGGCTAGAAGCTATCTGAAAAAGTGATTTTTTTATAAATACTGAATGTGAATGTATACCCAATATGTATAGAATTGCATGTCAGCTCATAGATAAAATTTAAAGGTTAGGTTGTTACATTTGGATAAAGTGTGAAATAAATATAAAAGTTTGTGTTTTTTCTTCCTTGCTTTGCTCTATCAGATTCTGAATTTTTGTTACTTTTTCCTACTGACATAAATGAAAAGTTAACATGAAGCATATCAGGGTCTGTTCTAGCCCCTTCTCACAAGTGTATGCATCTAAAAAAAAAAAAAAAAAAAATCAGATTATAATGATTAAGTCCTGGTAGACAGGTTAACAAGAGAAATGAGAGCAAAACAAAGTCAGAGTTTATCTGGAAGGTGGGTTTGCTATTGCTGTAATAATTTTTTAAAAAACCAACAGTATATTAAATATAAACTTCTAAGTTCTATAGCTGACTTTTTTACACTTCAAACAGTTGCTTTTATGGATTTCTTTTTTAACGAATAAAGTTCATAATAATAGATTGTTACTGGAAGGTTTTGAATGACACCTTTTTGTTCCTAAGGAGCCGGCAATCCCTTAAGGTTCGAGAGCACAAAGTGTTGGGGCCATATGTAGATGGCTTGTCTCAGCTGGCTGTTACTAACTTTGAGGTAAATATAAACTGATGACAAATGACTAAATAACATTTTGTTAAACAGGTCATTAAAGAATTTTGTACTATGTAAACCAGTATTTAGTCAGATGTTTAGCTTCTTTGTGATGATTTACATGTTCTAGTGTTCAGTTTCATTAACAGTCACAAAGATATATTCTAAAGATTCAGAACTAATCGAATTAAAAGCTTTTTACCTGATCCTTTTTCCCACTGAAGTCAATGGAAAAAATTCCTGTTGATTTCAGTAGCAACAATATCAGGCTCTTTGTTTTTGGAAATTACAATGTATATGTAGCCAGTGTGTTAAGTTTACCAATATTTTTTATTACTTTGTTTTCTACCCATAGGCTACAGTTTTCTTGTACTGTGTATTTATTGTATCAGAGTTTATTATGGCTCCAGAAGGGCCCCCTTGAGTTACTCTGACTCCTTTGAAAAGGTTTTGTTTCCAAGTTTTATAAAAAATGATAAAAGTAATATTTTAAAATGCTGTACAAACTGCATGGCGCTTTCCTTATAAAGGAAATTGAACGAAAATCCTGTTTTTTAAAAAGTTGGTTGAAAATCTTCACTAATATCTTTCATGTACTACTAAAGAAGGTCTCTTTTCAGAAACCTGTAAACTTCTGAAGCAGATGTGCCCACGCATAAAAACTACTTTTGTTCACTTAGATAGAAAGAGTTGAATAGAACATGAAAACTTAAGTAAATGAAAGAAGCTGTTTCTTTCAATCATTAACAGATTGCAGTTTCCTACTTCTATTAATTCTACTAGCCAAGGGAAAATCAAATTCCGTCAATCCTCACCTGCTCCTGATTGTTAATAGAACAGTCTTCTACTGTGAATTTTCACAATAACTTTTTTTATGCATGTTGGTTCAGGAGAGTCAGCAAGTACATGTATTGAACTCAACATAATCGCCTTTGGCTTCATTCCTGTTGAAAGGTACAATCTCTAAGCGAGGTAAACCTCTGAGCCAATTAAGTGAAGATAGTTTTAGTGCAGCTCACTGGAGAAACACGTGTTCATCTGTCTAAATGGTTTTCTGTTGGCCTAATTACTGGCATTAAATAAACATGACTTGCAATGTGGATGTTGTCAGCATGTTCTCGGATACAGATGAGTAGAGATTGTAGTTGGAGTGTGTCAGAACTGGGTTTAAGTTCATCATTTAGAAATTCACTGGTATGAATAACTTCAGCCTATCAAATTATGCACCCTTTGTACTCTATATGTGTCAAAATAAATGGAGAAGGTCCCTATCTTTTCCATGTGAATGAGACTTCTGCTTGGTGGGAAGAACAATTGCACTCACTTGTATCTTAATATTCCTTTTTTATTGTGTTATGCTCCAGGATATTGCGTCTCTAATGTCGGAGGGAAACAAATCTCGAACCGTTGCTGCAACCAACATGAATGAGGAAAGCAGCCGCTCTCACGCTGTATTCAATATTATACTAACTCAGACACTTTATGACCTGCAGTCTGGTGTAAGTGTTTGGTGGTCCTTCTTTAAAATAAGAGGGACTTGCTGCCATTTTCCTCCTTTCAGCTACTTAGCCTCCAGGATTTACATATCGGGGTGATAATTAAGAAACTTGGAGAACACAATTGAAGTCCACAGTCAGAATGCATGATGTTATGCATCTATAAATAGTACTGCTTAATCTGGGGCAAAGAGACACAAATGGCCTACAATTTTAAAACCTAAGCTGCCTTGACTCCTAAGGGGTGGAGTTTCTCACCTCTGCCTTTTCATCATGTCACTCGGGGACATAGATTCTTGTATGATATTGCCTTCCCTTTCCTTGGATCCCTCTAGTGGTTTTTAATGTGTGTGAGAAGGGAGAACGTGTATTCTCTTAGTGTGGCTTTTTCTTTTGTCTTTAAAGGTATGAGTATGCTGCAGTGAGGGATATCTTTGCAGCAGGTTTAGCTATATCTGAGCTAACTTTACTCAAGCCAGCACAGGTTACCAATAGCAGTGAAGCTACAGCAGCACTGGCTTAGGCCCAGGGTAGCCATCCAAATAAGTTCCTAGCATCCTGAGTGGGCTTTTATAGCACTCACAGCAGCCTGTTTTGCCATGGCTTCACTGCTAATTGAACCAACAGTAGCTAGGTTTCAGCAGCATGTATAGGCAAATCCAAGCATGTTTTGATTACACATCCTACATTTAGTGTAGATATATCCTAAGTCCTTATTGTAACTCATACTGTTTTGCATTGGTACCTAAAAGAAGATGTGAGGATGGGTTGTCTTTTTTTGTTTTGTTTTGTTTTTTGTTTTTGTTAAATTGCGACACTTGGATGCCTTTAGCTCATGTAACAGAGATGAGGATAAAAACAGAGTGAATGTAGGAAGAAAGACTGAGGCAGCCAGTTGCCAAATGAGAGATGAACGTGCTGTTTAAGACTGACTATTGTAAAACCTGTCCTAAACAGAGGATTTTTGCTGCATTAACATTGGCAACACTTTAATAGCTTTCTGTGCCAGTAAGGTTATTGAGTTTGTACCATATCAGTGGTTTTCAACCAGTGTACCGTGACACACTGGTGTACTGTGAGAACTGTCCAAGTGTGCCATGAAATTTTGCACAAAGGTAATGAAAATAAATGTAAAACAGACATTGTTTCATCTTAAACAATATTCTATCCAACCAAAATTACATCTCATAAAACTCATGAAAATTAATTGTCAAATTGAAAGTGAGGTATTGGTCTTGCGATTCTAAAACATGAACGTTCTAAACACAGGTGTCCAAAGGGCAAAATTGAGATGACATGTATTTTTTTTTCTGGTGGATTTGAAACATTAATGCATTTGATCCTTCTTTAGCTTGTTGTATGCACTATGCAAATGTCTCTACTAAGACCATAGCCATAGTAAATATAAGTAAATGTGACATTTATAAGCAATCAATTCAGCTGAAAAAAATCGGTGTGCCATGGAATTGTTTGTCTCACTGAAGTGTGCCATGTTACCACAAAGGTTGGGAACCACATCGTTAATGCTATTTCATGATAGTGGTGAAACCCTTAGAGAAAAAGTGATGAAGGTAACTGTTAAATTTTTTTTTAAACCTTATGGGAATTCCTTTTTCTTCAGGCTCTTTTATTTCTCTAGTTTGTCACTGTTCATAATGCACTGTTCATAAAACAGCAGGATCTAAGTTGTGCAAGTGTATGTTGTTTGTTAGCATTTTGTATTTATATTTCTTGGCTATATGTCTCCTGTGTTTCATTCTTCTAGAATTCTGGAGAGAAGGTCAGCAAGGTCAGCTTGGTGGATTTGGCTGGTAGTGAGAGAGTATCTAAAACAGGAGCTGCAGGAGAACGCCTGAAGGAAGGCAGCAACATAAACAAGTAAGGGCAATAGCAAACACAAGATGTATAAATTAATCTTCCAGATTAGTGTTTCACAGGCCACCTGCCTGGAATCATTTGTCACAAGTCATTTCAAATGATGATTCTAATTAACGAGCAGTTTGTTTTTTCAGCAACTATGTGCTAAACACCATGTTGTACACTGATGGAGGAAGCTTGATTCATACATGATTCAGATGATATCTTTGTGCTTATTTGGGGAAAAGTGACCAACCACACTCTTAAATACTATACCTTCTGTGATTCATTTACACACCCTTTCCACAGACAACAGCATTCTTAAATTACTATACCTTTTGTGATTCATTAACGCACCCTTTCCTCGGACAACAGCATTCTTAAATACTATACCTTTTGTGATTCATTAACACACCCTTTCCTCAGACACCTGTAACTATCTCATCATAGAGCGAATGCGAGCCATAAAAAAATTAATCAGGCGAAAACTGGATGACTTTGCTCCAGTGTGTGCTAACAATATGTAGGAGTATAATTCACTGTTTAAGACAAATAGGCCGCAATGAAGGAATATGAATTTAAGGCTGCCTAGGGCCATCTGTAATTCAAACAATGGCAATTTATAGGCCATTGTACTACTCTAACTACTGTGCTGTTCCACAAAAACAAATACTTAGCATCGTTGTCTTAAACTTACTAATTTCAACTATTTCTCCCTCTAATTAATTGTTTCCATGTTTTTCTCCCCAGTTAGGGGGAGGGGGGAACCGCTTGAAGGGGTTTCATTCCCCCGCTGACACGATACCAGCTTCTCCGGCGCGTGAACGCTGCCAGACCTGTCAGGACGCTATGCCTACATCCAACGGGCATGCTGAATGCATTAAATGTCTGGGAGAAGGACACATCTCCCTAAAATGCCCTCATTGCCAGAATTTGAGCACCAGGGCAAAGAAAGGTAGAGACCTCCGGCTAAAAGTTACTCAGAGTGGGTGTCAGTGGCTCCTCCAACTCAGGCTGACGGGTGCCTCACTTCGCCTCATGCTATCATAATTAAACTACTGAGCAAATCTTTGAAAGCCACAATAGTATTAGCCATGGAGAAGAGAAGAAGATTTCTCTCACCCCTTAAACCACGTACCAAAGAGGCATTAGGCTCCTCAGGTACGCTGATGGAAACCCGCCTCAAAAAGTCCTCATTTATACATTCGGACCCCCAGGGAAAAGTGCCTCAGGCTCAGAGCATGGCTGGCACAAAAATACCAAAAACCGCCTCCTCTGCAGCTCAGCCTTGCACAAAGGCACCTAAGGAGACACCACCGACACTGATGTCCTCCAGGGCTCCATGTGCCCACGAGGCTCACTCTGACCCTCCCGTGGCACTGCTACGCCCCATGCCAACGGGCTCGACAACATCACTGCCAACAGTGGCACCGCCAGCTACTACCTCGGTGTCTCAAAGTGCCACACAAGTTGTAACCTCTGCAGCACTGTCTAAGCCTGAAGACCAGTCAGTGCCCTGTAAGCACACACAAAAGCACAAACACCAGCCTCCCACGCAGGAGTCATATCCAATGACTCAGTCCAGTAGTGGCATTGCAGTATCTCCGCAGTCCGTTAATAGCACCTTATCACCTAATCCTTTTGACAGTGAGGATGCAAAGCTGCAGCAACAGTGGCACACTTTTGCACACTACCACCTGCTTACCCACCCTACCCTGGGTACCCGCCTCCCTGGTAACCTCCGACATTCCTTCACTGGCCTTCATGGGATACTTGGTCTCATTACTCCGCTCCCTCCCCCTGGCCATCTACATCACACAGACCATGACAACTACTTCAAGTTGGCAGACTTATGCCAGAGGACAAGAAACACCAGTTCCATGCAATCATTAGGGAGGGACGACTTATTTCTAGAACTGCTCTCCAGGCAGCTCTAGACACCGCTGACACCACCACCCGCACTATTGCTACTGGCTCCACTCTGCTGATTTCCCTAAACAGCTGCAAGTGACCATCAAGGACTTATCTGAAAAGAGGCTTTTCTTTTCAAAGGTAAGACTGACGAGATCATGCACGGATCAAAAGATTCACAAGCCACCCTCTGTACATTTGGTATTAGCCGCCAGTAACATGCTGCAGGGTGTACCGGTACCAACTTTTCAATTCAAGGTACCAGTTCCAACCCCAGAGCAGACCCCAATAGAGGTGGCAAGACCATCAGAGACGTACCAGACCATGCACTCAGCATAGGCGGCAACCATCAAACCAATCCTCTATTCAGCAGTAGCCCTCTCCCAAGATCAAACTTTTGAGGATAACGTCGAGGGCCTTCATGCTTTCTCTCACATTCATGAGCCAGTAACCTATGCAATTTATAAAGAACACTTAAAGCCCTTTCTCCAACAATGAAGGGCCATCTCTTCTGACAGATAGGTCATAGAAACTATCAAATCTGGATACATGATCCCCTTCTTATCCAGACCTCCTTCCCATAGCCCTTCCCCGCCCCTCTTCAGGGACACCTCTCACGGACAACGCCTTCAACAGAAAAAGTACCAGATTTACATAGAAGGAAAGGATTCTACTCCCCTTATTTTTTGACCCAAAAGAAATCAGGGGGCTGGCATCCTATTCTAGACCGCAGGAAGCTAAACAAGTTTATAGCTTACCACAAGTTCAAGGTGGTTACCCTTGCATCCATTATTCTGGATCTTGAACATGGGGACTGGTTTACGGCCCTCGACTTACAAGACGCCTACTTCCATATATCAATACATCCAGCTCATAGGAGATATTTGAGTTTTGTGGTAAACTAGTCCCACTAACAATATTCACTTTTACCCTTTGGTCTCTCTACAACTTCTCGAGTATTTTCCAAGGTCCTTGCAGTTGTTACAGCACACATTCGCAAGCAAGGCATCACTATTTTTCCCTACCTCAAAGACTGTCTGATAAGATTAGCCTCGCTTACCCAGGCGTCCAGCACTATAAACCTTACAGCTTTGCTGTTTCAGTCCCTGGGATTGTTGATAAACATAGACAAGTCAACACGGATACCAACCCAAGTTATACAATTTATAGGATACTGCCTAGACTCACAGTTGGCACAAGCCTTTCTTCCCGATCACAGACGGGACACTATCATACAGCTAACAAAATCGGCCATTCCCTCTCCTGTCATCGCTCGAGACTGTTTACAACTTTTTGAACATATGGCCGCGACAGCCTTTGTGGTCAAGGACGCCAGACTACATATGTGCCCTTTCCAACTCTGGGTTGCCAAGGTTTACAGACCACAGTTTCACTCCATCCACAAATCTCTTAGGGCTCCCTTAGAATTGAAACAATCCTTCCTCTGGTGGACAATACCATCAAACCTGGAAAGTGGCTTACCTTTTCTACAACAACCGCCTACCCTCGTGATGACCACAGATGCTTCCCTCATGCGATGGGGAGCTCATGTCCTGGACAACATCTGAGGGTCCTAACTGTGACGCTGTCAGGATTTAAGGAACCATTTATGATATTATTGTGTATTAATATTTTATAATTGTTATAATCCATAGGAACTATGCCATGTTTGATGTCAATAGAAAGGTAATAATTTGTGGGAATGATCATATAGTTTGTGTAGGATTTGTATTCATATTAGAAGTTAGGAATGTGATTGTTATATTTTAACTTGTGTAAGGTTGGGAAAATGCCCCAGACTGAATGTCTGCCCAGCCATTGTCTCCTTAAGGGCCTATTGAGGAAGCTCCTCAGATAACAGGATAAAGAAGAAAACCTGTTGAGCCACTAGGACTTAAACATGTGACTCAACTCCAGTTTGATTGGAGAGAACTGCACACAGCATGGAGAAGGCCAGAGATGATATAAGGCAGCAAGTCCAACTCCATTTTGCTCTCAAGTCCTCAGTCTACAGCCAACACCCATCTTTGAAACTATTCCTCTAAGACTGAACAAAGGATTCATGCCCACCCTGATGCTAGGTGTTTACCAGAGGAAGAAGCCTGCAAACTCCAGAGGAACAAGCCTGCAAACTGCTTTTCATGAACTTTAAATCATTTGTATGTATGTGATTCGCTTTGACCCTTTAATATCTCTCATATTTTGCTTCTTTTCTTCTTATATTAAACCTTTAGTTGTAGTTGCTAAAGGATTGGCTACCAGTGTGGTATTTTGGGTAAGATCCAAACCTATATTGTTCTGTGTGATGTGGCTGGCCCTTTGGGGTCAGGAGAACCTATATCTTTAAGGGACCGTGCAGCTAAGTGGGAGCCAGAGGAGCCGGAGTGCAATAAAGGGGGCTGTTTCTATTTTGGGCAGATTTCTTGGTATCCAGTGTGGGGAACCAGAAGCCTGGTTGTGACTGATAGGGAGACTGGTTTAAGTACCACCCATCAGTGTGTGGGGAGTTTGGCTCCCGGTTTTGCAGCTTGCCCTGATTTTTGCACGTCCAGGAAGGTATCCCAGGAGGCCCCGGTCACACTAACCAACAACACTGACTGCATGTTTTACATAAACAGGCAGGACGGAGCACGATCCAGATCACTCTGCGTAGAGGTGATCAGGTTATGGAACTGGTGTCTCAAGAACACCACCAAAATATCCACCACATACCTACCGGGAGCTTTAAATACAAAGGCCAGTTTCCTCAGCCACTCCTTTTTGCACCATCACTAATGGAAAATACAGGAAGGAATCTTGAACAATATTTTTCTGCAATGGCGAAAGACCCATACAGATCTCTTTGCAACATACAACAACTGCAAATGCCCAAAATATTGCTCTAGAGTGAGAGCCAGTACACAATCCTTGGGTGATGCGTTCTTCCTACAGTGGAAATTTGGTTTCCTGTATGCGTTCCCTCCCATCCCTCTCATTGCTCGAGTCCTCCACAAGATTCACACAGATTCAGCAACAGTAATACCCTGGCTCCAGCGTGGCCCAGACAACCATGGTATACTTACCTACTAGAAACGTCAGCGAGAATGCCTATCACATTACCGGTCACACCTCACTGCCTGATGCAGCACAATGGGCACATAAAGTGCCCGGATCTCTACAGATTACACCTAACACCATGGTTCCTAATTGGCGCGCTCAGGAGGAATTACACTGCTCCAAACAGTACTAAACATTCTACTAAATAGCCGTAGATCATCCACTTGCAAGACTTACCTGCAGAAATGGCAGAGGTTCCACTGATGGTGCTCCTGCAACTCTGTCCAGCCCACGTTGGCTTTGATTCCCACCATTTTAGACTATTTTCTACATCTAAAAACATCAAATCTGTCTATTAGTTCCATCAGAGTTCACCATGCAGCTATCACTGCCTTTCATGGCCATTCATGTGAGGGATCCCCCTTCTCCCATCTGATGGTGAACAGATTCCTCACAGGCTTACAGAATCTTTACCTCGACATTCGCCAGTCCACTCCCATGTGGGATCTCAACTTGGTTCTTAAAACCCTAACCATGGCCCCCTTCAAACCTATGGCAACCGCTTCCCTCAATCATTTATCCATGAAGGTGGCCTTTCTAATCGCCATTACCTTGGTCTGCCTTGTTAGCAAATTCGCGGCCCTTATGGCAATTCCACCATACATGATCCTCTACAAGGAAAAAATTGACATTAAAACCTCACCCAAAATGCATCCCTAAAAGTAATTCACATTTTCATCTCAATCAAGCCATAGACTTAATGGTGTTCATGCTGAAGCCGCACTCCAATCCCCATGAGTCCATCCTGCACACATTTGACGTCTGCAGAGCTTTGGCTTTCTACCTGGAAAGAACTAAACCTTTCAGAACAACCAACAGACTATTTGTGTCCACAGCTGGTGGAAATAAAGGACACCCTCGATTCAAAAAGAGATTCTCGAAATAGATCTCTAGCTTCATTCGCACGTGCTATGATATATCACTCATGTTACCTTTTGACAACATCAGATCACACTCCAAGAGAGCAATCTCTACATCTAGAGCCTTTCTGTACAATGTTCCTATTTTAGATATACACAAAGCGGCCACATGGTTCACAATCCACACGTTTACCAAGCACTATGCCATTGGCCAAGCAACTAGACTTGATGCCACTCTCGGCCTATCAGTTCTCTCTGCTGTGTCCACTAATAACGCCAAAGTCCCTCCTTCCTAATGAGGACACTGCTTTGGAGTCACCTGTGGTGGAGACCCACGGGGACACAGCTCAAGGAAGAAAGGAAGGTTACTCACCTTGTGCGGTAACTGGAGTTCTTTGAGATGCCTGTCCCTGTGGGTGCTCCACCACCCACCTTCCTCCCCTCTTCTTCAGAGTCTATTGTTTTCACTCCCTACTTGAAAAGGATCTGAGGGGGTCCCGTCACACGTGCGGCAAGAGGGTGCCTAGAATGGTGTGAAGCTACCTCTTGCTGTAATGCGACCCAGACAAACTCTGCTTTGAACTTCTCCAAGCCATGTTGCGAGGTCACGCAAGCTAGGTGGAGCACTGATGGGGACAGGCAAGAACTCCAGTGACCGCACAAGGTGGCTAACCTTCCTTTCTCTTACAAGTCCTCCTTGTTGCCCATCTGTGCCTGGGGTAGCCATTTTAAAATGCTACAGTCAGGGCAGGCTGCGAAAAGAGGGCAAATTCTCCCAGCATGGTTGGTGACACTGAAATCAGACTTCCCAGAAAGTTACAAACAATACTTCTGATCCCCCACGTTGGTTATCAAGAAGCTTAAACAAAAATATACTCAGTCCTCTTTATATTTCAATATCTGGCTCCCAATCAGCCACTGGGTCTAGTAAAGAGAAAAGTTACTTAAAACTCCATGCTCTTTAGCAAAAAGATTCTCCTGACTCGAAAGGGTCAGCCACATTACCAGATTAATAAATTTTGATTTTACTCAAAATACCGCTCTGCCAGCCAATCTGTTAATAACTAAAACTATTATAAAAGAGAAGAAACAAACTATAAAAACTGTTGAAGGATTAAAACAGTCAAATGCTTACAAATGATTTAATGGTCCATGTATATCAGGTTTCCAGTAGATTTTTTTGGCTTGTATAGTCCCCCTGGAATATATCCAGTACCTGGGTGGGTCTCAGTCCTTTGTTTAACAGCTTCATTTAGTCATTCATTGTTAGAAATCCAGTCCAGAGAAATGAAGACTAAATAGTGCATGCACAGTTTGTTCTAATTCTTCCATGGGAATTAGCAGGATGATTCCAGGCTGGTGCTGGTCTCAATCTTTCCATCCAAACTTTCCCTGAGAAGCTCTAACAGATTTGAAGTAAAAAGAATTACACTTGAAGCTTTCTTTATGGTTGAAACAAAGTGGGCACTTACAGGTAATTTCCTCATGTGGGCTTTAATGAAAGCAACGCTTGACCTTTTTCTCAGTGGGTTCTTCAGACAAAACAGTTAGCAATAACCATTTAAGCTCTCACACAGTTCACAGGTACTTCAAAGGACAGTATACATTACTATTCTCCACTCAAGAAAGTAAAACCTCCTCCTAGGCACACATAGATAATTAGCTGCATTAACACAGTCAACAGACAGTTTATATCAGGGGTTCCTACCACCTTTTGGTCCACAGGGCTTTTTCAAGTGGCCCACACTCCACTGCCGCTGGCTGGGAGCTGGGCTGCAGCCGTCCGCCCCTGTCCAGTCCTGGCACGCCGTTGGGAGCTGGGCTGCGGCCACCCACCTCCCACTCAATCCTAGCACACAGCTGGGAGCCGGACTGTGACCGCTCGCCTTTCCTCCGATCTGTATCCAGCCCTTTTAAAAAAACGTTTAAAAAAACCTTCTTAAAAAAATTAATTTGAATTAAAATTTAATTTACATTTAATTATTAAAATGTAATTTAATTTTAATTAAATAGACTGGTGGCCCTTCAGGGCTGTAAAAAATTATATCTGTGGCCCTTCAGCCAGAAAGGTTGGGAACCAGTGGTTTATATTGTGACATCAAAGGTTGATCTAGTTGTTAATATTTCGTGTTGACCTCTGAATCAAATAGAACAACAGGAACGGAGAAGAAAGCAGTTTATCTATCTTGCTAATCTCTAACAAAATATATGTAAACAACATTAAATAACAACCAGCAATACGCTTGCATATCCAAGCTCTAATCTACTTGTAAGGAATGACCCTTACTACCATTGTGTTTTCCTATAGTATATCTTCAGAGGTCACATTTGGGCCAGGTGCTTGCAAAGTTGCTCAGCCTTTTTGGGTCTAGCATGATACTCCTCTTCTGCATTTTACCTAATCCCACTGTTTGTAATGGATATGTTTTTGTTACTTTCTTAGGTCACTCTCAACTCTGGGGTTGGTTATATCATCACTTGCTGACCAAGCAGCAGGAAAGGGGAAAAACAAGTTTGTGCCTTATAGAGATTCTGTACTCACTTGGCTTCTCAAGGTAACACATGGTCTTGTTTCACTGTTAACAGATTGTAAGCATGATATGTTGTGGGATTGGAGCATAGTCTCGGGTAAGCACACTAGCTCTTGATTTTTAGTGAGTTGGGGAGTGGTAGCACTTCAAACTTCTCTCCTTATTCCTAGGAACAAATTCTTTAGTGCTGTTCTCTGCCTGCAATGATATCTTATGACCTACTGTACATCATTCAGTTTAATGTGCAGTGGGATCATGTCAGGGCCAGATTAAGACACGCTGAAACCCTAAATTATGTCAAGATTCCAGGGCCCCATACCATAAAAAATGAAGAGAAAAAAGTGTATCACATTATAACAGAGAGGGTAATGAAAAAATAAATAAGCTGTTATATTTGCATATGTAGATAGCCAAAGATGCACCAAAACCAACTAAATAAAACATACATCTTGCAAAAAGCCTTATTTGCATTATCAATTTCATTATGATAAATCTTCTTAGTTATCTCACACATATTTAGAGGCCCCTCTTAATGTGAGGCCCACAAGCCTTACTTGGCTTGTGCCTAATCCAGCACTGGATCATGTCTAATGCACTGAGACCTAGAAATTGTTTGAGTTCTAAACCAGATGCAAATTAAGTAGTGCACTTTGTTGTCTTCATAGATGTAATTCATATTTGAAATCCATGCTTTGCAAGGGCATGGGAACATGGGATACTTTTTAATCTGTCCTGTATTCCTCAGACATTCAATGATTATGGTTTACAGGACAACTTGGGAGGAAACAGCCAAACTGCCATGATAGCCACAATTAGCCCAGCAGCTGACAATTATGAAGAAACACTCTCTACACTGAGATATGCTGATAGAGCTAAAAGGATAGTTAATCATGCTGTCGTAAACGAAGATCCAAATGCTAGAGTCATTCGAGAGCTACGTGAAGAAGTGGAGAAACTGAAAGAACAGCTCTCGCAAGCTGAGGTGAAGTTATTTGAAGCTATGTGTATCTAGAGTTCTGTAAGAAAACATCAATCGCTTGAGAGCTTTATATGTAGTTCTTACAACAAAGTATGGAAAGAGAGATTGCTATGTTTATTATAGTATAAGTCATTAACTTTGTTTAATGAAATGAAATGAAATGTCTGCTTTTTCATGAGCTTCTTGTAAACATACACATTATTGTACAGAAGGTATGTACCTTGCCAAATTAGACAAGTTCCCTGAAGAACATCATATAGAGGCACAAGTGCATGCAGTATAGTACAGTACAGAAGAGAGTGACCTGTGATCATAACTGCATAGTTTTCAATGTTTTTTGTTTGGTTTTTATTCTTTTTTGAAGACCTGGGGGTGTAGGTTGGTTATGTTAAATGGGGCAGTAAGAAGTGCAGAGTTAGGAGACAAAACATTAAGGCAACTAATGTGCTGTGATTGCTCCTTATTATGCTGATCATAATAGTCTCCCTGTTTAACCGTTTGCTCCTCCATCTATTTGTTGATTTCATCTCTTGTCTCCCACATAGACTGTGAACTCTTTGAGGCAGAAATTGTCTTTACATCTTGTGTGTAAAGGCTAAGGTAGTTAGGCTTTGATCACTCAGTATTACTGCTTGGAGAAGCATAAAGAGTAGGAGATGAGATCAGAGATTAATCTGATCGTGAATTGGTGTTATTTTATGTATGATATTTTAAAATTGTAATTATTTTCATCCTGTCAACATTAAGGCCTTGAAAGCACCAGAGCTGAAGGAAAAATTGGAAGAATCTGAAAAACTGATAAAAGAACTTACAGTCACTTGGGAAGAAAAGCTAAGGAAAACAGAAGAAATTGCACAGGTAGTCCAGATTCTTTACGTACTGAGATCCAGATCCTCAGTGGTGTAAATCAGCATAACTCCATAGATTTTAATGGACCTTTGCTGAATTTCTTTGTGAATTTTTAGATTCTGATTTATTGTCCATCATTTAAGCTATTTGTTGTTTAATGCTTGGAGAGTGAATGAGTCAGTTACACTTTAAAATTCTCATGCATAAGCAGTGTGTTATGGTGTTTGGGTTGCAACCACCACAAAATAATCTTTAGATCCAAATAAAAACACTTGCTTACTTGCACAGTTGGGGAAATATTTCTATTATTATTAGGTACTTTGTAGCCTTTTAAAAACAAAATAAAACTTTGAACCTGAGCTACTTTATGGCCTGAAATTTTAGCAGTTAATCTTTCCAATTTTTGCCTGCAGTGTAACAAACTTGCAGTTGATATGATGATTCAGAGCCTGATTCTGTAACCCAGGTGGTGCATAATAGTTATTCTTGTGCCTACTCTTACTGAAATTGGTAAGACCACTTGTATAACTAAGTGCTTTCAAAGTGAGTGAACATTAAAGGACTAGTTCATGATGCAGAACAGTAAAATGGAGTAGAAGAATACAGAGTATGTATGATCATTGACTGTTTTAGTTAGTCCTTTTGCTGTAGTTCATGTGATACTTTTAGTAGCAGTGTTCGACATGTAGACCAATATTCATCTTTATTTCTTGCTTTCTTTTCTTGTTTTAATTATTATATTGTCTCAGCACACTACAGTATGTGAATTTGATCTTTTTTGTGTTTGTAGGAGAGGCAAAGGCAGCTAGAGAGCATGGGAATTTCCCTAGAATCCTCTGGTATCAAGGTTGGGGATGACAAGTGTTACCTGGTTAATCTGAATGCAGACCCTGCGCTCAATGAACTGTTGGTTTATTATTTGAAGGTGAGAATGCAAACTGGACACTGACATATTTAGTAAATCATACTGAAGGCCAATCTTGGCTGTAATTTCAATTTTCAAAAGAATTTGGTATTTGGAGTGACAGATTCAGAGGACTTATTACAGCAAAGTGTCAAGTTGGCCTCGTTTCCCCCCCTCAGCTGAGTAGATTTATGTTCTGTATGGCACTTTACCTCCATTGACAGTGGCATGACTCCTGATTCACAGTGTTGAAATAGGAGAACCAGGCTTAGTGTGTGCAAGTGTTATGTAAACTCTTGTGTGTCGCAACCCCAGTTTTTCCAACTGCAGACTACATGTGACTCTCCTTTGGACTCAGTGAGCACTGCTCCCAGGAGGTGGATGCGAGACATTCCTGCACAACACTTGCAGCTCCTTCCTACTCATTAAGTGGTGATTGGATTCCAGGGATCAGATCTGGGAGCTCCCATCTGTTTAGCCCCACAGTGTCTGCTTTCTATGCCATATTAAGATGGTCTATTTCTAAGAAACAATTCAGTGACTCTAGCCTCAATTGACAAGAAAAAGCTTTAGGAGTTTTTTTGTTTTCCCTGTTGGATACACCATCTCTGCTCAGAGAGCCGTGTGGAGTCCTTTCCTTATGCATCTTATCCCGTAATAAAGATTTAGCAGGCCAAATTAAGCTCCCAGTTATGTCTATGCAGCTCCATTGTCTTCAGTAGATTTGCGCAGTGTGTTGAACCTTCATGTTAGATTCCATCACCCTCACACACACTGTATAGTACTGTACTTTCTAAATTGTCCCATTTATTCTAATGGGAGAACTTGTAATGTACTACTCAGTATGTGTGAGGATGCTAAATCTGTCCCTTAGTAAATAATTGTGGTGTTGCTGAAGAAGAAATAGAATCTAGCTTGCTTCATTTTAGCTATGTGAGCTAACAGGAGCAAAAAGTAGTAAAAATGTACTTTTCCTCACTAAAGTGAGCGAATACAGTTCTGAATAAAAATAGTGAGCAAATCTGTTTTGTTTTGTTTAAAACTTCAGTTTCAGATTACAGAAAAATGTCTGTTCCCATAGCTCGTAATGTCCTTACATCAATTAAAATAGTATATTGTGATGGTAAACATTTAAAATACAGAAAACCAATGTATGAAAGGGCCATTTTCGGTAGTCACTTTGAGGAGTAAAAACACACTTTAACTGTACAGTAATAAAGCTGATAAACATTACAGTAATATATTTTCCTAACTTCTTTCTTCATGCCACTAACTTCTGTCTATTCAGGTTAGTGGAGATGTGTTTCATTTCAATGTGAAACCATAGCAATGCAAACTTTCTAATATATCATGTAGGTAGGAAATGTTCTGGCACTACGAACACCCTCCTGAACGAATGAAAGACAGATCAGTGTTCATCATCATAACATTTGCTGCTTACATAGTGCGTTTTGTCAGTATATCTCAGGATGCTCTACAAAAGAGGTCACTATCTGCATAACAGTCAGTTTTCCATATATGTTGAATGAGAGGGTGCTCTTGTATTCTCTTGCTTAAAAACAAGGTCATAGATGTAAATGCTGAAATATTTCACCCTTTTAATATTATCTTTAGTCAGGTGAGTAATGAGGCCTGGAATTATGGTTTCTTTCTAGGGAAGTTGCAGAGGACTTACCTGTGTTAGAAGTGTTTGAGTATGGGTATAATACCTGTAGGGAGTGGGTAGAAAAACCTGCAATGCACGAACTTACAGAACCTGTGGGGAGTGGACTACTAGACCAATGTTCCTCAATAATTGATCTGTGGATCAGCGCCAGTCTCTGAGATCAAACTGGCACAGTTGAGGAACGCAACAAGACAGTCCCTGGTATCAAAAGGTTGAGAAACACTGGGCACGACTATTTGCAAGGTTCTTCCTAGGCGTAGTTTTATCCAAGGAGCTCCGATTGACATGAGCTGTAAAGTTAGATGCTGTCATATTGCTCCAGAAACTTAACCTCCTTCTTTGAGTAGTGTTTTTATTTGTGCTCCACTTCAAGTGCGTGTATGCATGATGAGCCTCTGATGGAAGACTTTTGGTAGTAGTGTTCTACACATTCTTGTGCCTGTACTGAGGCTATATAGGGCTAGGTGAGTGAACAGTTTATTCTTAGCTGCTGGTGTCTGAGATAGAGCATTTAATGCGCCTTCTTATATTGGTCAAAGCTTGTTCCTGCATATAGCTACCTTGTTTTCTTTAACTTTAACTTTCTTTAACTTCTCTGTAGAGAAGTTTGTTTATAATCCCTTCCCTTTTAGAGAATTTTTACTTTCAAGATCCCAGTCATCTTGGGGTAAGCCAGAATCTTTAGGCTTCAAAAGTTGCCTTGCTTGCCAGGAAGGTCTCCCAGTCAGTAATGGCCATTCCTGATGTCTATTCTTCTAGTGCTTGTTCATGTCTATACCCAGTTAGGCATGTGTGCCACATACACTGGTCCCGGATATTTTTTCCCTAGAGGTATCTGAAAGGCTGGCTCTAGTGCCCTCTGCAGTAGTACATGTTTGTGCCAGTCTATAGGATGCTGCTGGTGGCACCCTTCCCCACCACCCCAGTTCCATCTTTCTGCCTGTGATGATGGTGGAACATTCTCTTGCTACTGCAAGTTCTTCTATGTACGTGGTTTTCATTGTTTTCTTAGTGTGTATAGATCAGTTTGTTTGTTGGTAAGTGTTAGTGTTAGAAATAGTATAAGGTTTGGAGATTGACCCGGAGATGGGCATGCCCTGGTCTGAGGGTTGTAAACTCTGCACGTTGTGTAAGAAGCCTATGACAACAACCCACACCTGAGATTTCTAAAGTGCTTCAGAGAAGCTCACAAGTGGGAGAAGTGCAGGATTTGCAAAGGCTTCAGGCCCGTACCAAGAAAGATCAGGACATTAGATTGAGGGCACTTTCAATGGAATCGGCATTCAGATTAGCATCAGAACCAAACCGGATGGACTCAGCGGTGAGCACACTGGGTTTGGTGCAGAGCAACATCCCCCTCGTCCCCCGTCTCCCCCAGCCCAGGTGCCACCATCTTCCTGGCACCTAACATCATCTCTGATGCTGAAGAAGAAACTGAAGAAGGCACATGCTGAGCAGGGGCACTCACCAGCACCAAGGAAGATGGGCACAACGGATCAAGCAAGACTTGTGTCATGGTGCATGTCTCCACCGACCCTCAAGATGCCCTCTTGAAAGAGAGAGAGTCTCCTCAACGTTTGACCTCATTGGAGACCTCACGTCCTAATATGTGCATCACTGAGGCTGCAGTCTCTGTTGGTACCACCCTATGCCAAAGGCTTTGGGGTCTTCTAAGATAAAAGGCTCCAAACATGCCTTAGTACTAAGGTCATCCTCCATATCCAGATCTTTTAGTGAAGGATTCTAAGCACTCTGTTTCTAAAAGACCAATACCTACAACCCCTTCCATACCTAAGCTGCTCACCCAGAGGCCTGAGGTGCCACATTTCTCAAGCTATCAGGGCTCCTGTCAAGCAACCATCTTAAATACCACCATTAGATGAGACTCACCTGAACAGTTTCTGACCTCAGTATTAACTGTGGAACATTGCCCCATGCCAACTCAAACCCTGACAATATCCCAGGAATTCAGATACTCCAGAGACCTTTGTCTCTCATGAGCCAGAGTCTCCTGGGCTAGTGGGTATTGGAATGTTTATTGGCACAGAAATTGACAAGCTCACCAAAGTCAGTGTTTTTCCTAGTACAGCTAGTTCTCCAGCTTCCTCTGAGATTGGTGTATCTCCTGCTTTAGATGAGGAGGAGTTCTCTTCTGACTCCCAGATTTCAGTGCAGGATTCCTCTACTTAAAATCAAGCAAGGAACTTTACACCTGACACTTTTGGGGAAAGGGAGGAACTACACCCAGGATGGATCCATGTCCCTTCACACCAGTTTGAGCAGTCCCATACCTTATGGACATTTTCAGTGGGATTCTTCAGCTGTATATAGATAATGATTTTCACAAGCCCCTAGTCTGTCTTGTGGGGAGCACAGAAGGAAACACTCTCCTATTCCATCTCCTCAACCTCATCAATCAGAGGAATCCTTTGAAGACCAGGAACCAGAGTACGCAAAGTAGCTATTCCATAAATGAGTATTCCCTTATCTTCTTTAGATAAGGCAGTTGTGCCTTTTCTGGCAGATGATTTCAGACAGTTCTGTAGAGATCCCAGTAGAGGAGGTCAGAGAATCACCACATAAGTCCCAAATATTCTACAGTGTATCTGCTGTCATCAATAAGACCCTGCTGGACCCTGCCAAGACCGTTTGGCAGACTTCAGCAATGCTAAAACGGACCTGCAAGTGTGCCAATTTAAAAATAAACATCCTGGCCAAAGACTCTGAATCTTTATTGCCCCATTTTACCCTTAACTCTCTTGTTGTAGAGTAGAAGCAGTGAATGAACATGGTAGACAACACCATGTTGGATCCATGTCTTATGATAAAGACCAAAAAAATTTTGACCAGTTTGTCAGTAAGACCTGCGCATCTGCTATGTTTCAATTCAGGATTGCAAATTACTAGCCTCTTATGGTGAAATATAACCATACAGATTATCCTAACTTTGCCACCTTTTATGCCAGAAGGTGCTCAATACTTAGTTAGCCATTCCAGAATGAGGGTCAGTTGCGAATTAGAATTTGATGCAAGCGAGGACACAATTGACACTGTAACTTTTCCTATTTCTACAGCAGTGTTCATGTTTTGACCATCCTGGCTCTAACTGTCTTAAGTTCCAGAGAGAAGTCCAAAATATGGTGAAGGACCTCCCTTATAACCAATTAAAACTCTTTGCTGAATCCACTGATGAGTCTTTGCACAACCTTAAGGATTCCAAGGTCACCTTGAGATTCCTTGGAATTTATACATCTGCAAGCAAACAAAAGTTTAGCTGATCTCAAATACAGAAATCCTCCCCACTCAGTATTCAGCATTTCAGAGACCTGCTGAGCCCCACAGAAAGATTGTGAGGTTCCAAAGAAAGAAGCTACTTACGTCCTCTACATCTGCAACTGAACTATCTTCATCATGAAAATGACATTTTTGACATATTGATGGAGGGCATGGAACTTAACTGCAAGGCACCATTCTGTCTGCATCCCCTGATCAGAAGCCGTCCCTGGGAATGCAGTCTTTTCTTCAGGTTCCAAATCTTTCTCTTCCTTATGACTGTACTTTTCAGAAATCACCTGAAATGGAGTACCCCTAGAGACAGTACTAGAAGTAGTAACAGAGGTTACTCGCTTTGAGCAGTAAATGGTGTTCTTCGAGACGTCTGTATGGGTACTCCATATTTGCCCTCCTTCCACTCTGCTTCAGAGTTTCCTCTGTGGCATGGAGAAGAAACTGAGAGCAGTGCACCTCTGCAGCTTATATATCCTTGGTACATGGGGCACAAGGACACGTAGAGTATATGCATGGACAAAACGGCCATTACTACCAAAAAAAAATTGAGATCAAAATTAGATGGGGTGCATGTGCACCTATGTGGAGTCACAATTCACACTCCAGTTACTGAATAAGGTAAGTAACTTCTCCATTTGGGTCAGACTCTAAGAGACAAAAGCTATGGAACTGAGTTGACCAGTATGCTCACCTCAGTCATGTTGTGTAGAAGTTTTGCAGCCTATATTGTCCTCTCTTATGGATTGCAGGACACAGCTGCTTTTCCTTAATATGTGCTGTAATGCATAGGCACAACCAAGTCTTGTGACCATTTAAAATCAGAATTAATTTGCTTCTCTGGTGGTTTGTTTTATTTAAAAAACAAACAAACAAAAAACCCCTAATAAGATGAAATTCTGCATAAAAGAATTGGTCAGTTGCCTTCTTCAGGTTTTTTTTACCTGTCAGACCAGTGTCATATTTTGCTGTGTGGAAGTTCCCAGCATTGGATTTCAGAGTGTCGGTTATACACTTTCCATTCTTGTTAATATTTTTGTTATAAGTCAGAAATAAGTCATGTAAGAAGAAGCAGTTTGTTTGATTTTCATCAATATTTTTTTATCAACTTTGAATCAGGATCATACGAGGGTTGGTGCAGATACCTCTCAGGACATACAGCTCTTTGGTATAGGGATCCAACCAGAGCACTGTGAGATTGACATTGCATTAGATGGGGAAGTTTCTCTCACACCAAAAGAAAATGCAAGGTAAGGAAGTTCGGCACACTTGAATTTGTTTGCTTCTCATCACTGAAGGATGTGTGGAATTTTATTTTACAGTTATCAAAATACTGTGTGTCTTGATCAACAACCAGTTTCAGTTCAGTTGTTGTCAATAGAAACTTAAGATACTAGGGACCTCCATGCCCCTCAACCTTGTAACATGACTTAAGGCACTTTTCATAATTTGACACAAATATACTGCCTGTAACCTTACTGTTTTAATTAATTTCACAGATTTAGGTATTGTATGGTAAGCAAAAGATGGAGGGATACACTGTTTTTCCAAACCCTCTCTTCACTGTACGGTCTATAAAAAAAAATCTTAGTGTTTATATCACATTGCTGCAGACTAATACTGTAAAAATTCTAATATACATACAAAATTCAAAATAGATGGTATTCAGTTTTATGCTGATTGACTAGCTCCCCATACTGTAACTCTCTTTGACTGGCAAGAAGAGATGAGCAAGTCAGTGGAAAAAAATACAACAATGTTTTGTTTTGTTTGTGACTGATGTGAAATGCTTAAGTAGTTTCTGGGATATTTATATCAGCATGAACTTTATCAGAGTTGCACTTTAAGCAGAATAGATTATTTCACATCTGACACTTAAAATATTTGTGATACAAAAACTGAATTCAGAACTCTGCATCTGAAGGGACATTTTATCTAGGACATCACATTTTGGAAGGAAATAAGATTTAATTGCTTTTTTTTTTTTTGCTTTGAGCCACAGAAACAAGAACCAGACAATTCCATCTCACTTTTTAGTGAACTAAAAGTTAAATACAGAGAACCATAGATGCAAATACTGTTTTCCAGAATTTCTCCAAAATAAAAGCTTTTGACTAATAGAAGCTCAGTTTATCAAAAGAATGAAATTCAGTGATGTAAGGGATAATTATACGCATAAACAAATACTATAGTTATTATATAATGTATTAGTAATAACATTTGCCATCTGTTAGACTAACCTGTTTCTTGGAGGTCTCCTTAGAAATGGCAAAATAACCATGCATAAGCTTTTTCTAATAGGGTTTGCATGTAACTAGGTTCACAGACTGTTTACAATGAACAGTCTGTGACCCTGTTTCTGGAATGTGCATGTGGCTTTTTTTAATCACAAACTATGAAACTAAAATGGAAGCCCTCTCCCCCTATTGCTTATATTGCAGAGCTGCAACAGCAGCAGTTTTTCAAAGGCAGGGGGAATCAGCCATTTATTAGAAGCCTTTCAAATTTATACTTTAATAAGAATTTTGTCAGTCTATCATGTAGTACATATAATCTTGCATAGATGGGGAAATAGATCAGATGGTCTTTTAGGTATTTTGCATTTGTCATAATCATTATTGTGACTTCACCATTGTTCTTTTAGATCCTGTGTAAATGGCACACTGGTGTGTTCTGCCACTCAGCTGTGGCATGGAGACAGAATCCTATGGGGAAATAACCACTTTTTTAGGTAATTTTATGTTCCTTGATTTCCTTCCACTCATGCACCTTATAAGCTTATCTATTTTCACTCCTGATGTTTTTAAAAACTTAAGTCACTTTTAATTTTTTAAAATAGAATCAATCTGCCAAAGAGGAAGCGACGAGATTGGTTGAAAGAGTTTGAGAAAGAAACTATGTTAGCAGAACACGATCTGGATGCAGCTAGTGAAGCTTCTTCAGAACCAGATTACAACTACGAATTTGCACAAATGGAAGTTATCATGAAAACACTGAATAGTAATGGTAAGAGAATGGCAGAATCAGGTGACGCATAAATGTTGTTTGAGTCCAACTAGAACAATACAGCTGCCTCGATGTATGAATTTAGGAGTTTCTGGAGCAGACCATTGGTTTATTTAGTTCAGTATCCTCTCTGACAGAGGCTGATATCGGATGCTTCAGATGAAGGTGCATGAAACACCATCTGGGATTATTATAGAATAAACTGTACACAGATGGAGTTTCTTTCTGACCCCTTCAGTCCATGGTTAACTCGTGCCTTGTAGCAAGCATCTTGGTTTTTATTCTTTCCACACGATTGTCCTATATAATATTAACTGTGAATGATGATCATATAAATGTCTAATCCTTTTCTAAAACCTGCTAAATTCTTGCCCACAATTACTTGTGAGAGTGAAAGGATGCCATAAATTTAACTTTGAAGTGTATCTTATGGCAATTCATCCTTTTTTCCCCCACCACATACTAATGATGTGATACCATTATAACTCTGTTAACAAGACAGAGCAGGCATTTTGGCAAACTGGTCAGCTGGTATGCTTTGACTTTGTTCAGCTCATATATTTTATACAATCCTCACCTACTAAAATCTGTTAAAGGATGCCTCTCTGTTCTATAATATTTGTGTATTACATGATGAAACAGTAAGATCTTTCTGTACGTGGTTGGAAAACAAATAGTTCTGCAAGTTTACAGCAAGGTGTGAGGAAATGATGAAGAGTGTAATGGACTCTTATTAAATGTGTTTACAGCAGTGGTTCCCAGCCTTTTTGACTCTTGGGCCAAGATATCATTTTTACAATCCTGAAGTGCCGCTAGGCTCTGCCAGCAGGCCCTCCCCACTTCAGCCAGATGGAAGGAGTTCAGTAAGGAGGCTGCCTCCATGCTGATCTCCTGTCTTCCTGGCTGCAGCAGAGAAACGGCAAGTGTCCTGGAGTTCCATGCACTCCACCTGGGTCCCTAGGCAGTGGCTCCCTTCTGCAGACGGGGTTGGAGGATCTGTGCTCCCCTCCATCTGACTTCAGCAGGAACCACAGCACCTAGAGACCTAGAAAGAGTGCTTTGCTCTCTCCTGGAGCCAAGAGAGAGAAGTGCTGATCTCCCCCCCCTTTGTCTCCAACAGGGACTCCAGTGCTTATGTGGATCCAGGTGGAGCACTTTGCTGTGCTCCCTGCTACAGCTAGGGGGAAGGGAGTGCTGATGTCTCATACACTTTGCTGCAGCAAGGAGCCTGCACCAATCTTTTAGCCCACCCAAAAATGCTTTGCCTGGGTCCTTAGACAGTGGCTCCCTTCTTCAGCCAGCAGGTGGGAGCCGCGGGCCACTGTGAAAGCCCCCATGGGCCACTTTTGGCCCCTGGGCCACAGTTTGGGAAACACTGGTTTACAGAGTAACTTTATTTAAATGTGTGTTGCACCTTAAAAGGAAAAATAACATTTGTAAACTGCTGTTAAGGAAAAAGAAATTAGCTACTGTTTCATTGGCCAAATCTTCCTGCCCCCACTGTTCTTTGCTTCTTCCCATTTCCCCAGTGTAACAAGGAAATTTTTCTTCACTGCCATGACTCATAGTTATCAGAATGTTGTTTACAGTTCTCTGGTTTCTTCTTATTCCCATATGTTGTTAGATTTGCTCTTGAACATGGCATTGATTTCATGCCCCACTGATGATATAATATCAATAGCTCAGTATCACAAGGGCCCAATCTATAGTCCTCACACTGTTACTCCTATTTCAATATGTGAGTAAGGGTTGCAGGATCAGGCTTTTAATTTGGGTAAATTATTATCATTTGATCATAGAAATATGCTTGTTATGATTCACCCAAGCCAGGAGGGGAATTTCAGATGAATCTGCCCTCCTGATGGTCTTCAGTCCAACCATCCTACGTGAAGATACTATTGCCTGTCTTAAGGCCTCAAATCATCATGTCTATGTGCCAAGCCTGGGACAGAGGTTTTAAACTTGATTGGCTCTTGCATGAGACTACTGGACTAATGTGAAGCATTAAGTGATAGCTGAACTGCCTGTCACTAACACAGGGATGTGAATAAGCTGTATCAATTTGCAATGAGTCAGTGTTCTCTGATTTAAGTGGCATGTCTTTTGCTTTCCTTTCTTTATTTGCTCTGTCTTGCAGCTAGACATATTTCAGTAATTTGCTGTGGTATATGCAAGTATGAGAAACATCCTTACATTTTAGTTAATTTGGCTGATTTGAATCTGGTCCATGACTACTTCTGCCCTAGTCTGTTGTGTTTTCTGTATTTTTGCTCAAAACCAGCACAACCCTTGTTCAGAAAACCTCTATCCTCTCTATCGTACAACAAATGATAGCTCACAAAGGTGCTTCAAAAGGAGCACTAATATCTTCCCCTCCCCCATGGGTGCTTTGTAGCTTTATTTTTAAATAAGTCAATTAAATCACCGAAAAAAGTAGTCATAAGAATCCCTGATTCAGCTCCTAGATGGCTAGTGTAGCTTCGCCCAGGAATCAGCTCTAAAGTCTGGGCAAATATTACAGATTGTGTCTCTAAGAAACTGTCAGTTGTTGAGCATAACAATGATGTAAACATTCTGTTCGGTTGGTATATGTAAACTCAGTGTAACTCCTAACATGGTTGTATCATTTTATTTATTAAATGTAAATTGTAGCAGTTTTTCTCCACCACTGTTTAATTCTTTACTTGGAACAATTAAAAAGCAATCTGTATGTAGAGGCAAAAACATCACTGCTAAAGTATTTAAAGACAGTAAATTAAATTTTCTGTATCTTCAGTATGTCCTTTAGGAAGTAGAATTTAAATTTGTTTTTTTCTTTTTCTTAGCAGTAGGCTTGTTGTTATGAATGTGATTTGGTTATTTTGAGTTGAGACTTAAAACAAACACTGGGGTGTGGGTTGCTTTTGGTTTTAGGTTTTTAAAACCCCTCTTCAAATAAACATGCCCTCCGTAAAGCAAAGCTATATGTCAATTTATAGTCTGAGACATAACAATGTCATATGTCTAGCATTAGGAAAGTTATGAGGAAAGGGTAGAATTTTGAAGGCAGTAGTGAGCAATTGCCACACAGATGGCTTTTTCCCATCAGCACGTTCATTTGCCTTCACAAATCATGGCAGAAAAGCATTGTGCCACAGATTTGTGGCTCTGATCCAGTTGGGAATACACCAACAAGTCCATTTTTTTATTCCTGTGTAAATTTCAGTGGTGAAATAAGTGATGTGGTTTGGTAGTATTGTTTCCTATTTTGTTTAAATTTGTTACTGCTCACGGTGGGGATTTTACATTGTAATTTAATAAAGTAATAAGCTAAATCTGCTTTTCACAACTTGTAGCTTGACTAAGACAAGAGCTTGTATTCATCAACCTTAAACATTTTTTACTGTTGTCATTGGTTTTGTTGTAACATTCCCAACACAAAGTTAAATTCCAAATATTTATAATCAAAGTGAGGGCCAGTCCCACATTCAAAAAAGTACAGTACTTTATTTAAATATTCAAGCCCCGTTCCTTCAAATGCTTTTGCACATAAATAACTATGTGTGTGTGAGTAGTCCAGTTCATGTCTATGGAATTTTTCACAAGAGGTAATATTTGCAAGATTAGGGCCTTTAATGCTAAATAAAATTAAGTTTAATGCTGAGTAAAATCCTCCCCGTTGCAGAGATTTCATGCAAGATTTTAAATTGTGTTACATAATATGTAAGTCCTAGTTAGTACCTAAAATGGGCTCTCTGAACTGGGGAGAATTTCACCATTTATAACAACCTTCCATTTCTTTTATAGCTATGAAATGAATAATTTCTTCTATTAGTTTTCACAATTATAAAATGAATGCAGCAGAATCTCAATTTTTACTGTTAGCAAATTACAACTCCTTATATTAAAATGTAAATATGCTACTTAATCCATTTTCTGCAGGTACTGAAAATGTTACTTGAAATTAGACAACTGTTGACTTTCTGGTTGTTATGAAGATCAAACTGAGGTTTGATTGATGTAACATTTTAATGAGAGCTATAGTAGCAGATGTTTGGAGAACTCTATTATTTGATCTCATTGCGGAATTCAGTGTTTGGCACCAGTTAAATAATAGCCTTTGAGTAATTGAGCAAACCCTTGTCTCAATGATTCATCTTTAGAATTATTTCCTGTACTTCCAAACACAATAGTATCTTTTTATTTCTGTCAAGCTTGTCCTTCGTCTTCTGTGTAATGTTTAATTTCTCAGTCGTTCTTCCATATAATTGTGGTTTTGAAATA
Organism: Pelusios castaneus; assembly: GCA_007922175.1. Lineage (NCBI taxonomy): Eukaryota > Metazoa > Chordata > Testudines > Pelomedusidae > Pelusios > Pelusios castaneus. The sequence goes on from ML685766.1 coordinate 41,427,357, forward strand.
TTTCAGAGATGATGCTATAAAAACTCAGATGTGAAGATAATTCTGCTTGTATTATTCAGGTATTTAATATGAGTATTACAGACAGGCAAAATATTCAGTTTATATGCTTAAATATAAAAAAAACTTATTTAATCAATAATCCTTTTTTCAAAATGTATCTGGAAATTTAGAATAACTAACCATTTTTATTCCAAAGTCTGGATACTTGTATATAGAGGCTACTCCTTGTGACAATTTAAGACGTATTGCATATCGTTTAATGTCTTGTGAAATGTTTAATATTTACATTTACCAATTTTTACTCATATTGCATAACTCCTGTGATGGTGGTATCCTGATAATAGGTTTGTGTGCAAAGCATGAGTTCTTTTCTTCCAGCCACAGTGATAGGATTAAAATAGTATCTTGCAGTAATTTTCAGTTTTTCCAAAGCTATGTTGAGAAGATATGTTTTAAATTGATACTTTTAATGATGCTAAAGAAGATGCAGATAAAGAAATTCAAACTTTTATTATAGCAGATCACAGGAGCCCTCACCACCATTCTTGCGGTTAGATCAGAAACTGGGTTTTTAAAAACACTTTTCCTAGTTCTTCGTTTATATTAAAGCTACTTTAGAAAGAGTGGGCCAAATTGTCCTCTGCTAAATATATGGGGTTCTGCAGACTGAAGTTTGAGTATTGACTAGCACCTTGCAGAGTCCGTGATACAGAGCTTTCATTTAACATGGCATCTCTAACAATTGCACCTCTCCCCATGCAGCACCACTATTATATATGGGAACACATTTGTACATGTGACTTGATCTTGAAGCAAAGGCAGTACCACTAGCATCTACAGGCTTGTCTTCATAGCTTAGTATGAACTGCACCATGCACTAATGTGCTGGGACTATGATCATGTGAACTATGTGCCTTTTAATTTGTGTTCATGGGATCAATATGTAGCAGTTACAGCGCACCAGACTAGTCCATTAAGAATTGCTGTATTACTCACTAAGTGTTGACTTTAAGCTGCTCTTACTGCCAGTTTAGTCACTACATTTAAGTCAAAACTGAAATCAGCCCAGAGTTTATTATAAATTAGCATGGAATGCACGCAAGTGACAAAATTAAAATTGACAATATAGAGAGAGGTTCATTTAGTATAAAAGTTTATTCTCTTTCACAACCACAAAGAAGTTCTAGGAAAAATACATAGTCTATAATGGAAATGGGAAAAAAAAAAGTTTCCTTTCAGTGGCTACTGACTAGAGTAGATAATTTGGTGGTTTGCTTTAGTTTTCTCCCACCATCCTCCGTCACATTCCCTTGGTTATCAGTAATGGGAGTGTGAAATTTTCCTTTCCCATCTTTACTTACCCATCTTCCTTACTCTCACTAATTCAATCCCATCTCTATCGTCGCTCTCTCCCCTACTTAGAAGTTCATAATATATTTTAAAACAACATCAAAAAATAATAATTGAACTAAAACATATGTCAGCCATCACTCTTCTCATTTTCTCTGTATGCTGCCTCCCTTTCCTTTTGTGTATTTATTTCAGCTTTCAGATTGTAAATTCTTTGGGGAAATGGCTGTCTTTTTCTTTGCTTTTGGAATGTACCTGGCAGTTTATGAATGCTACTGAAATATATATATTATGATAGTAACTGAATTCAAGTGTTGTATTCTCTCATATCTTCCTTTTCTAGACCCAGTCCAAAATGTGGTGCAGGTCTTGGAGAAGCAGTACTTGGAAGAGAAGAGGAGTGCTCTTGAGGAGCAGAGGATGATGTATGAGCGTGAGCTTGAGCAACTCCGGCAGCAGCTCTCTCCAGAAAGGCAGCATCAGCATGGCAGCGACAGGCTGTCATATACAACTCAGTCTGCTCAGCAGAAAGTAAATCTGTGGACAGAAGAGAGGTAAGAATACTGAAGTAAAAACCAAAGTGAACAAGAGATACAAAGGGGAGGGGTGAATGATAGAAATAGACAGTGATCCATCTTTCCAGAAACAACCGACATTTTGGCTTATTGTTAAACTGTAGTATTAGACAATTTTCAACTCCATCAAATCCCTTTTTTTTTTTTTTAATTTAAAGCTAGATTCTGACCTCTATTGCAGTGTGGGACTTCCTGTTGGTTTGATTTGGTATCTAACATGCTCCTTTGAGAGCAGAATTTAGTCCTAAGTGGTGTGGTGAGTCTTTTCCCGCCTATCGCGGGATGGCCTCTTCTGCCTCAATTTTTCTGCTGTCTCTGTTTCTCAGCAGTCCCAAAGAGACAACCACAAACTGTTTCCAGTGCAAACCGTGTGCATATTTATTTACAAACGGTCCCACTCTGAGTTTATGCCCCAAATGCTCTTGGGACTTGGAGGCTTACAGTTCCGCTACCTCTGGTCTGATTCCAGAAACTCTGTCCTGCCTTCCAGTTCACCAGTCAGGTACAAGCCAACCCGCCCATCAGAAAAAGCCAACCCCGCAAGCAGCAAGCCAACCCAGATTTTTTTTCTGTCTTGTGACATCACTTGTTGCTATGGGCATTAGCTTGTTTCCGGGCAGATTTGGGCTCGTTTTGGGATTCTCGTGGACTCCATCACAAGCCACAGCGGAGTCTGGAAAGAGGCCCAAAAATAAGCCCAAAAAGAGCCAAGAAACTTTGGGGAGCCAACAATTTTTGAAAGAAGCCCAGTTTGGCTTCTTACAGGCCAAGGTGGTAACTGGCAACGTCTCCCGTTTCCTGTGCTGGATTATTTTACATCCCTGGGCCAGAGCCCTGCTGCTTCCTTAATCAGCTCCCAGCTGCTGTGTGCCAAGCCTTAGCCTCTCAAGCCCAGGCTAAGAAGGGCAGGTGAGGAGTTTCACTACTCCAGCCCTATAACACTGCCCATGAACTCCTCATAGAGCACTGGGATGCAATGCAAGTGTTAAAATCATACAGTTTTAACAGTCTCTGCATATGTTGCTCACAGATTACTTGGAGGGAGCGAGCAAGGGAAGGGACAAAGATGGAAGATCAAGCTTTGTCAAATATTGTGTCATCAGTGTGTAACCCAATAGTCTGAAAATAGAGTCTGTGCCCCACAAATCTTAGCAATGTGAATCAATCACAGACAAAATTCAGAAACACAGGGTATATACCAAAGTTCAAGGTTTACTCTCATGTTGTGTATAATACTTTAGTTCTTAAATCTATTTTTAGAACTTTATTATTGAAGTGTCTTACAAAAATTGTGCATTTTGAGGGATGATTTTGGGTAGAGACAGATTATTAGTGGACAAGAAAAACATGGGAGATTCAATCATAAGGAATGGTGTGGAAAAGTGCAGACAAACGGGTGAGAGATTCACAAGGGACTTTGGGAGGGAGATTTGTAAGAAGAGCTTAAGAAATGGGAGAAGGAGTAGGAGTAAATTAACTAATTTTATGAAGATAACAGAAGATATGAAGTTGTGAAGAAGCTTGTTCTTGATGTAGGAAGCTATTGGATGCCTAGAAGGAAGTGATAGGGTCAGAGCAGAGGGAGAGGAATAAGATTTCAGCAACAGCATTTTGTTGTAAACACAGTAATATTCTGTTCATGGTTCTATGATTCATCCAACAGCAGAAGTGACTAAATAGACTAATAGTTCTGTTCCAACTCCATTTTCTCTGGCTGTTTATTTGCATTGTACAATAGAGACTTCATTATTCACTCTTTATTTTTATTTTTTTTTCCTTTTGGTACATAGTGATGTTGAGCACTCCTTTCTCTCTTGGTATGTTTCCATCTTCTCCATGAAAAGTCAGTCAAAACAAAAGTGTAAACAAAATAAGCCAAAATTGTTTTGCTTCATTGAGACCCAAAATGTAGGAAACAGAAAATATAATGAAGATCTAGTTCTGTAAAACCATGCCTTTTTGTGTTAGTTTTTGTGCAAGCCTTGCTTTCACTGTTCACAAATTCTGCCAAACTGGGCTTGGGGAAAAAAAATCTGCTTATTCTCTCATCAGTGATGACTAGAAGGATTTAACAGGCAAAGGGGGGAAAGTGTGGTATTTCAATTTTAAATAAAAATTGTTTCTAGTTCTTAGAGATGTAAAGAGAACATTCCTAAGGTGAATTGAATGTAAAATGCTGCAGTTTCCTCTTCCTGAGTTTGCAGACACAGCTCTAGTGTCTTTAGAGCTTTTTGCCACTTTGCTAAGTAGCAAATTGAAATGCCTAGGCCTCTGGTCAGATCCACAGCTGCTCTTCATAACTACCTTGTGAGCAGTCGGGAAGTAACAAAAAAAAAAAAAATCACATAATTTTATATAGTACCATTGTTTGGGAGAGACTGTGAGCAGCAGCATAGGTCGGAACTGGAGTCACTCAGAAGGGAAGGCCACCCACAAAATAGAGGTGGGAGGGAAGAGTAGAGTAGTAGAGACTGGTCTTCCCACTCCTCACAGCAGCCAGGATGCTCTGGAGCAGGACAATGGATGGAAGACTAGAATGAATGGAGATATGCTTTAGCTTCAGGTTGATATGAAGAGATGAAGCCCCCAAGCAAAAAATGGGAAGGGCATGCCAGCACTTGCCCTTTGTACAGCATCTATTGGGGGAGTTTGGGTGAAATGGGCCTTCAAACAAGAATGTTGTTCCTGGATTTCATTGATCTACATCTCACCCTCACAGTGGCATCTCTAGGTCTCACTGTAACACAAAAATAACATCACCATTCATGGCTACTGTGCATCTTATAAAATTTGTGTCCTATCAAATGATTTTAATGAGGAAAAAGGTACCCTGCAAGAAATAGTGAACATTCCAGGTGTCCTACAGAATATTTTCTCAAGACTTAATTTTTTTGGTTCTAAAAGAGAGCTTCTGAAGAGGGGGAAAATGGTCCATCTACTTGAAAGAGAAATCAAGAGAAGTCAGTGGGGAGTTTCTATTGTTGATTAGGTAGTGAAAGGCAAGGCAGCATTTTGAGGGGGAAGAGGATTTCTTCTGATCATGTAGTGGAAAGTATGGAAAACATACACTGTATTCTAGTGCAGAACATCAGTCTGCTCAGTTTGAAGAGCAAGATGTAACAGACCTTTGTGATAGGACTTGCATGGAATGTGACTGGTGTGCATTTTTCAAGTACCACTATAGTTAAGAGTTAGCTGCTGTTTATTTTAAACCACTGTCTTTCAAGATTTCATATCCAACTGGATATTTACTTTGGTTTGTATCCAGATGGCACTTAGCTTATGCACTTTGTACAGTAAAAATACAAAAAATCCCATCTGAAACTTTTGTTCACTTTGGTTTCTGTGGAGTGTTTATGGTGGCGTAAGTGCATTCACACAAGTACACAAAATATACAAAATACACAAAAGATAATGAAAACTACCTACAATAATACGTGGCAACCCTGTCACTGATACCTTCTTCAAAAACCTGTGAAAGAGATTGGTTTTGTAGCATTCCCGGAAATTTGTTATATTCAGGCTCTGCTTGCACCAAGAAGGGGAGTCAAGAACTTCTTCTGGAAAGAGTCTTATCATCCTCTCTCCCTTTTTAGATTAGGAACCTGTTGGCTTGAGTCCATGTGCTGATGTCACATGGGGAAGTGTTACACTGGGAGAAAAGGGATGTATTTAATATAGCCAGATCTCATGCCATTTAGAGGATTTATAGATCAAAAATGCATTCGGTTATGTATGGAAGCCAGCTATATGACAGAGCACTCATGGAACATGCTCTCAGCACAAAGTGCTGCTTAGTGATGAAGTACCGGTAGCTGTTTGAGCTTCAGCTTCTAGGTGATTCTGCAATGTATCAGTCTGTACAATGCATTATTGCCATGTAATCTCAAATTGCTGATGACATGGGTAGCCCTAGCAAGAGGGATGTGGAAAGGAGTTTCCTTTTTTGCCTTTGAGTAGATGGTGGCAGGAGGCAAGGAAGCAGTCTTGGACATAGCCCCGGCCTGAGTATCTGGCATCCAGGAAGACCTTAGTTACATTGGAGACCTGAGCCAGCTAGGAAATAAGCACTAAACTGGTCCTTTAGCATATTAAAGACACCACAAACAAGCTTCCTCACTAATCCTACCGATGGCCTTATCCCTTTCTGTTCAATGTGTACATACTTTTGTGTTACCTGGCATGAGAGAGCCTTCAGGGCAGAACAACAATTCCCAGAACTACTATCTGGAGCCTGTCTCAAAGAAAAGAGAGCAGGAACTATTCTTGAATGCCTGCCACAGCCATGTTCCAAAGAGGTAGCCGTGTTAATCTAGGTCAGCCAAACAAACAAGGAGCCCTGCGGCACTTTAAAAAATGAACAAATGTATTTGTCTCATGAGCATTCGTGGGAGAAAATCCCACTTGAAGTGGGATTTTCTCCCACGAAAGCTCATGCGATAAATAAATTTGTTAGTCTTTAAAGTGTCACAGGACTCCTGGTTTATTTGCCGGAGCCATGACGACACTAGGGCGTGGCCTGTGGTATTTAAGGCAGATCTAAGAGTCTAAACAAAACATACCCATTCAGCCAAATTTCCAAACTCTGCCCATATCTGCAGCATGCCACACAGAACAAGCTTGCCAATCCCCCTCAATTTGTCACATCCTATCTAGTCTGTGGAAATTTGAAGTACATCTCTATAACTGATTTTTGGTAGGATTTTGTGCAATCAATATCATATGAATGCTAGGGACTAAGGAATCCAAAGTTTAATTATGAGTTTTATGCAAGAAATTATGGGATATAATGTACTCCCTTATAAATGCGCTATGCCTCTGGGGTACTGGCATCTGGCAGACCTCCTAAAGAAAGGCAGAAATCATTGGGCTGCTCTCGATATTACCCAAAGCGTAATCATATAAACTAAAAAAAATTGACATTGGAAGTCCTGCCTGAGGAGAGCCTAAGCTTGGCAGGAGCGTTATGTGCAGGCTGTTGCTGCCAGCAGAGAGGTCTGGGAAACTGTTTTTGGAATTCATACAAAAGGTGTTAACTGGAGCATTGTGTGCAGGTTAATTTGTGTACTTTTTTTTTTTTTTTTTTTTTTTTTAAATTATTGGGTACATTTGATATGTAGAACATACCCTGTTTTATACCAGAGATGGCTACCGGTGTACAGTGGCCATGGAATCCTACAGCACAATAGGGCCCCAGCTAGCCGTATCTTCTTAATAAAAAGATGGGGAGGGAGGCGTGGTAGGTTCCAACATGCAGCTTGTATGAAGATGAAGCATCACATGCTGGGGCTGGTAGTGTCTGTGGGCACACCCCCAGATTAAAGGGAAAGACAGATGTACTTCGTTTCATTGGTTCAAAATTACAAATAGCCTCAAGGTTTCTGGCAGATTACAAGGATTGCAGTTCCTTAAACAGTGTGACTTTTAGTTGGGAAAAGTTTGGGCATAATTCCTCTGGACTTTCCTCCAGCTGTGTGTTTAGTTAATGTGCTAAGATTTTTCTCAATAAATGGTGTATAATAATACTTTTATTGTTAGTGCTGTGTTTCTTCCCAAATTTGTTTCAGAAAAGACTTGACTGGCCATTCTGATTCTTTCCTTCTATTTTTTATTATACCTACTGGACTACAGAGATGAATTGTTCCGGCAGAGCTTGGCTAAACTTCGAAAGCAAATAGTAAAGGCCAACACACTGGTGAGAGAAGCAAACTTCTTAGCAGAAGAAATGAATAAGCTAACTGATTATCAAGTGACACTTCAGATCCCTGCTGCAAACCTCAGTGCCAACAGAAAGGTAAGAGTTAATCTCAAAAAGACGGAACCATTTTATTATCCTGTCCAATCAGAAACAAAGATGAGATACAGTATTTGTTGTTTAATTAGGCCACAGTTTTATTTTCTTAACACATCTGAGAATACCAGGCGATCAGTTGGACAGTGCAGTCCTCATCATTTTTTCCACTTATCTTGGAGTGCTCCTGTCAGCCCTCATCTTTCCCAACCCAGTCCCAGCCAGCCTATTGTTGGGACTCCACCACCCTTCCTTTGTATGAGAGTTAAGGAAGAGAGGGTGGTGGTTGGCTCCCCACTCTCAGACCTCTCCCCATTTTTAGGCTTCCTTAGCAGATGCCTCCCCCTAAATCCACTTCAGCTCCTGTTTGTGTGAACTGTCTCCCTCCTGTAACAAGTTCCTACACTGGATACCTGCTAGCTATGGAGTTTGAACATCTTCACCTGACATCCTTCCCAATCCCACTCCCTTAGCTGCTGTCAAGAAGAGGCATAAAACCCACCCCACTTCCACCAGTCTGGTGGTGAGGGAAAAAATCCATCCCTGTCTTAGAAGTAAACACAACTAGTGCAAGTACGTGGCAGATCAGAAAACCCAGCCCTACTAAAACTTGGTGGAAGTTTGGGAGAGAAAGTGTGTGTTTCTTTCGGAGTGCCTGAGTACAAATATCCTACCCTTCCGTCAGTGCCACCACCTGGTCTGGACACTTCTTATTTCCCTCATCCCTTCCCCCCACCACCTTCACTCTAGTAGATCCTTTGCCCTTTCCCCTCCTTTGTAATCCAAACGCAGCCAAGAACTGTAAACGAGTGCTGTCCTCTTCTTTTCGTGCTGCCCAAGCAGTGCCACCACATGTATTTGTGGTGACCAGACTTTCTTTTTTAAAGGAGTTCCAAAGCGGTAGCCATGTTACTCTAGTTCAGCAAAACAAACAAGGAGTCCTGTGGCACTTTTAAAGACTAACAAATTCATTTTTTGCATGAGCTTTCAGGGAAGAAAAATCCCACTTCGTCAGATGAACTTGTTAATAGATGTGCTCAGACAAATGAATAACAACTCGAAGCTTCAAAGAGAAACTGCAGAACTGGAATTTATATGTAAATTTGATTGTTTCCTCAGGGTTAAACAAGGACTACAGATTTTTTTCTTATTACAACAAGTGATTTGACCTCACCTTCCTCTATATGCTGTTCCCCTGTGTTTGAATATTAACAGCAACTCTGATTTACTTACAACCTGACCTGATCCTACTTCTCACGTTTCTCTGCATTTATTTTCCTCCCATTCTGTTAGCTCCCCGTTTTTCAAAGCATCTGATGAAGTGGGATTTTCTCCCACGAAAGCTCATGTGATAAATAAATTTGTTATTCTTTAAAAGTGCCACAGGACTCCTTGGTTTTTTTGTTTTGTTTTTTAAAGGAGGACACTATCATCTCTTTCGGTCTAAAACTTTGACACTAAATTTAATTGTGGGTGGGGTGGGATATGGACATTTCCTGGATAATATTTGGGGAGTAAATAGTTTAAAAAACTAGAGAGCAGCATTAACTGTAGCTCCCATAACTTTTTCACAAGTATCCTTCCATCCATGCATGCACATCATGGGTGCTGATGGCACTTGTTCTGTTTTCTTGCTGTACAACTGAAACAGAATTCTTTGTTTTTTTTAATTCAAATTGGGAAGATTTAAAACATACTCATTTTTGTTCCAGGTCTACATGGTACTGCCTTTACAAAACTTAAAATGACCTACTTAGTCTTTTCAGAAGCTTACTGACGTTTGAGGTATATAGTAAAAGCTACTGCTATCAGTTAGGATATTACTATCCATTATTATGTGGATTATGTGAAATTATTCTTATTTAACACTTGTACATAAAAGTTTTATTTGAGAAAGACAAAGGGAAAAAGTGCACTTGATCTTCATAGCAGTACGTGCTGAGTTGAAGTGCAGCAGAGGTGTGGCTGGAATACAAAAGGGAGCATGTCCTTTGTATTTTAGTACTTTGGGAATATAATTTGAATGAAGATTTAAATATTTTAAAGTGTGAATTTCTTTGCAGTGATTAATTTTTCTTCTCTGACTCAGAGGGGGGCAATAGTAAGTGAGCCAGCTATTCAAGTGAGAAGAAAAGGAAAAGGTACTCAGGTGTGGACTATTGAGAAACTGGAGAACAAATTGATAGATATGAGAGAACTATATCAAGAATGGAAGGAGAAAGTTCCTGAGGTATTTAAAATCATATTAAAAATGTCAAAACATGCATATATATGTCTTTACAGATGCAATACAAAGATTGTAAATATATGTGCCGTTGTGTACAAATATTGTATTTTGGTGAAAAAGAATTTTCTGTACGAGTTATTGATGGGTTTGTGAACAATACCAAAATGCAGAATGTAAATTAGAATACAGAATCAAAAAACATAGGCCACTCTAAATTCTGCTGTCAAATACTTGTGCAAATTCCACTGGTGTCATGTTAATTAGAATTATGTCAATAGGAGTGTAAAGTGGATATATGAGGGCAGAATTTGGTTCTAGAACTAAAATTTGCAACAGTTTCCCTTGTGTATTTTTTGTTTGTTAGCTTCAAAGCCTTAAAAAACACTTGGTATGTGGTGAGATTTAAAATATCAAATTGGCCATAAGTGTAAAAATATGCATATGCCTATATACAATCATATTAGACCAGGGGTTGGCAACCTTTGCCAACCCCTGTGCCGGCCTCTCCTCCTCAACCCTCAGCTGGTGCCGATGGCCCACTCGTAGAAAGAAGCCACTTGGAGTGGCTCCTCTCGGCAGCGTGCCTGGGGACCCCTACCCCCAGGCACACCATGGAAAGAAGTTGCCTGGAATCACTCCTTTTGGCAGCAGCCCACGACAGAGAGGAGCTGCTCTGGGCGGCTTCTTTACATGGTATGCCTGGGGCCTGGACATGGCAGGGATCCGCGCACTGCAGCCGCAGTGGAAGAAGCCACTTGGAGTGTCTTGTGGTGGCAGGAGTGGCAATTTCTGTGGCGCCACAGAGGATGCCGAGTGCCGCTCCAAATGGGCATGTGTGCCACTGTTGGCACGCGTGCCGGGGGTTGCCTACCCCTGCATTAGACCTTGGCTCATCATATCCCACAAGAAAATGAAGTATGATTTGGTTCTTCAAGGCTGTGCCATTTAAATTGCCAGGTAGGAATGCTTTCACATGGTTGATATGGGGAGCACAAATGCCTTCCACAGTCTACATGAGGCATTATTCTTGCTGCAGTTTGAGCAATCACTTGGCCTCTGCATGCATTATTGTTTCTTTGGACAGAACAACAAGAATCTTTTTCAAATCACGTTTGCATTGTGGTTTTTAGAAAGGCCTGATCCTACATGCATTGAAGACAAGTTCCAAAGGAGTAGCCGTGTTAGTCTAGTTCAGTAAACAAACAAGGAGTCTGGTGGCACTTCTAAAGACTAACAAATTTAGTGGGATTTTCTCCCATGAAAGCTCATGCGATAAATAAATTTGTTAGTCTTTAAAAGTGCCACCAGACTTCTTTGTTTTTGCATGCAGTGAGAATTTGCCCATTGATTTCAGCGAGCACAGGAGTGCTAAAAAGGGCATTCTTGCACCCTAAAAGTACATCTCTTGGTTGTACTAGTCTATTCTCTTGAGCATGAATTGTCTTTTCTAGAAATGTATAGTGCCCTACATGCTGAACTACTGTAGTTCAAATGTGTGTGTTTGGAGAGGGAGTGGAAGGGGCAAGCAAAGAAGTAGAACAGGATGCAAGTAGCTTGTACATCCACCAAACCCCTTATACACCTCCATGAGGATTCTGAGCAAGATACTTCCAGGTGGAGCCAGAAGATCTGCAGCTATGTGTGGTGTATTTGTGTTTAAAAACCTGTAGGGATTATTCCAGCCAAGTATCCGTAAGAGAGCAGCTCCAGCCCTGTGGATTCCTCTTTGAGTCCTTCTGCAGCACCTTCTGCCCTTGTTCCTCAGCATCCAGCCCACATATCTAGCTGGGCATTGGGAAAAGAGTTTCTTTTTAAAGACCTGTTTCAAATGAGATGTAAGGAGGTACAACTCCTTGAAGTCCTTGGAACTGCACCCACTTAGAACAGGGTCTTAGTCTGGCTGAAGCTCTTATAAAATGCAGGTCAGGTTTTATTATTAGTCTGAGTGAAACTAATGGCCTTACTTGATCCTCATCCCAAAGATCTCATTTGAGTTTTGTGATATGCGTCCCGTTTAAATTTAGATGTGATGTGATGACTGGGAGAAAAACATGAGTGGAGTGGGCTGACTAAGGGTAATAATGGCACAGTACAGTACAGTAGAACCTCAAAGATATCAGTGCTAGAGTTACGAACTGACGATCAACTGACCACATATGGAACTGGAAGTAAGCAATCAGGCGACAGCAGGGGAGGGGGAAGCAATTACTATTCTCTGCCTGTATTGCATCTTAAAAGTCGGCATGCAGAGCAGAAACAGCATGGGTGTGCATTGTTTCCTGTAAACCCAGGGCACTGCTCGTCCCTCTTCTGTCCCACCTCTGTGGGAGGAGGAAGCTGTTTCCATCCCCCACCCCCAGCCTGGGAAATAAAGCTGCCACAGGGAGCTGCTGATGCTGCAAGGAACTGAAGGCTGGAGCTGGAGCAGGAGTTGGCACTCTGGAGGAGTTTTAAAGGGTCACAGCCTGTCCATCCCGGTGGCCCAAACTTTGCCCATTGTTGCAGTCCTGGATCCTGCCACCACCTCTGGGAGTTCAAAGGCCAGGCGAGGCAGGGGCCCTGGCAGCAGATTGGCACCAACCCTCTGCCATGTGCTGCATCTGGAGTAGGGCAAACAGTGCACTGAGCAGGGCAGCACCTGGCGATCAGTGGCTTAGTGTTGGGGCCAAGGATTCAAGGCACCCCCCGCCCCCACCCCAGTCCAGCCCAAAGGTAAGAAACAGGAATAGGACAGGACGCTGCCTGCAAACCGGGCAGTGCTGCCAGGTGCCACTTTTGCAGGATCTCTCCAGGCCTCAGCTAGAAGACACGGACTGCAGGATACTGTCTCGTAATGTTCTGTTCAGAGTTCTGAACATTTCAGAGTTACAAACAACCTCCATTCCCAAGGTGTTTGCATCTTTTGAGGTTCTGTCTGTAAGGAATATATGGTTATACAATTTTGATTTGTGCATGTTTCGCTGATTCCACTAAGTTTACCACTTTTAAAAAGTAATGAATATACCTTGATTTTTAAAAAAAAAAATAAAACACAGATAAGGAAACTCGTTGGTAAAAAAGGTGATCCTTTCTATGAAGCACAAGAGAACCATATCTTAATTGGAGTAGCAAATGTCTTTTTGGAGTGCCTTTTCCATGATGTTAAACTTCAGTATGCCGTGCCCATCATCAGCCAGCAGGGGGAGGTAAGGCTAAAAAGAGCCTTAATGTATTGTTAATATAGAATGAATTGCAGGTGGCAAACGGGAGTGACAATAGCTCTGGGTCTGTAGTCTGTTCACAGATAAATATCTCATTAAAATTTTGGCTTACCTAAATGCTGATTTATTTTTATAATGCTGGGTCTTTTTTGTATACAATCAGCAAAAAACTTGGTTTTATGACTAAAACTTTGTTTGGCTAAAAATGTGAAATGCTTTTTGTGATGGTAATCTGGCAGGCAGGTAAGAATTAAAAGGTCAGAGATGAAGTCTCCAAAGCTTCATGCACAAATTTCTTTAACCTCAGTTAAAGTTCAGCCACAGATCCAATGTGTAATGGCCCCAAGTACTTTCACCGTTATGTGTGAATTGAAAAGTTGACTAAAGGGGTAAATGCATTATGCATTTGTTTCCTTCGCAGTCTCTTCCTTTTATTTTTTTCCCCCTGTGGTGGTGGTGGTGTTCTATTCTAGGGGTGGGCAATAATTTTGATTGGCAGGCCACGGGGCCAGCAAAGAGCTGACTGCCGGGCCGGCTGGGGAGGGACCTGGGGTGGGCCCTGCACAGAGTCGGTCCTGGGAAACTGGAGGGGGAAGACAGAGTGGCACAGTGCCTGCCATGTGGGGGAGTGCATGCAGAGCCTCCCTCCCTGCTTCAACTTTCTCTTCCCTCCCTCCCAGCTCTGGGGTCAGCTCTCAGCGGCTACGTGGCCCCACAGTCGGCTGAGAAGGTGGTGCGCTGGTGCAGAGCTGTCTGGGGCCACAGAGCAGAGCCAGCCCCATAGTCAGCTGTGGGGGTGGGCCGGCACAGCGCAGAGCCTGTGCAGGGCCATGTGGTGAGTGAGAGCCCAGCCCCTGAGCTGGGGGGCAAGGTGGGGAAGCAGAGTGGCAGCGCTGTGACTGCTAAACTCTACCTTCCTCCTAGCTCCAGCCTGCCCTTCCCTCCCAGGTCCAGCTGGAGCTGAGATGGAGGGAAGGAGAGACTGAAGCTGGGAAGGAGGAATAGCAGCAGCAGCTTGTGGGCCGGACCACAGGGGCTCCGGGGACAGATTCGTCTCGCGGGCCATGTTTTGCCCACCCCTGTTCTATTCATGTAAGGTGCAATGACCTTTCAATTCCACTGCTTGTTGCCTGTTTCCCTTTCTCCCCTTGAAATTTGGATATTATACAATGTTCTAATAGTCTTAAAGCGTAAGTACTTAGTATTTGTGCTTTAGGTTGCAGGACGACTGCATGTTGAAGTGATGCGAGTGACGGGTGTTGTTCCAGAACGTGTTGCAGAAGGGGATGACTCTTCTGAGAATTCCAGTGAGAGTGGAAGCCTGGAAATCATGGATAGCAGTGGAGAAATTATTCACCGAGCAAAAAAGCTCACCTGCAGGGTAAGAAAGAAATAATCTGTTAGATGAGATTTTTTAAAAAAAAACAAATGTATTGTTACAATCCAATATAAAAACTAAGTTATGTAGGACTTGGTTGTTTAGGGTGCTGTTAATAGGAAAGAGACTCATCTCTTCCTTTAGTTCAGATGTAGTCCGGATCAATAGTGATCGCAAATGATTATCACTGAATCACTGTGAATTGAGTGGACACAGTTTCAGTTCAGTTTCTAGTGAACAGAGGTCCAAACCACAAATGCTCACATCCTAAGCAACACCATTCTCAGCAATGACAAAAGTGGTGATCTTTGCATTTCAAGGTTGGCTTCATTGGTATAGAAATTTTCGTGGTTGTTCATGCTCAATGGCTAGAGATTATTTTAGTTTCAATTGCCCTCAATATAATCCCTTTATATATATTTGTGTATATGTGGCTTTAAAATGTAAACTTGTGTATTAAATTTTGATAACCTAGCATTTTACATGTTCAGAATGTAGGTCATTAAGTTAAATACTTCAGCATGTAATTATACTGCACCGGAGTTTTTGCATATTCAAAACTGTAGGCTTCCAGAATAGATGTATGTTTAGAGATTGGTTTGAGGTCTCTGAAAATTTGGTCCTGGTATTAATTATCATCACTTAAATGGTTTAATTTTTAAATAGTCTATACCAGTGGTTCCCAGCCTATTGGCCTGGGGGGCCAAAAGTGGCCCACAGGGGCTTTCTCAGTGGCCCATCACTCTCCTCTGGCTAGCTGCAGAAGGGAGCTGCTGCCTTAGGATGCAAGTGAAGTGCATAGGGCAACAGGACACGTGCAGTACCCCCGCTGCAGCCACAGGAATGGGAGATTAGTGAGGAGGGAGGCAGCCTCCTTGCTGAACTCCTTTCTTCTGGAGTGGGGGTCTGCTGGTGGAGACTGGTGGCTCTTGAGGATTGTAGAAATGATATCTGTGGCCCTTGAGCCAAAAAGATTGGGAATCACTGATCTATACTTTAAGAGGAAATAATCACATTACTTTGCACATTGTCTGTCTACTTGTCTCACCTAGGTAAAAATAAAAGAAGCAACTGGGCTACCACTGAATCTATCTAACTTTGTCTTCTGTCAATACGCATTCTGGGATCAGTGTGAGGCAACTGTGGCAGCACCGGTGGTCAATCCAGATGTGCCATCACCTCGGAGCAAGGAAGCTCAGTTTACAGTGACTTTCTCTCATTGTAAGGTAACAGTTTTATTTTAAAACAATGTATCAGAAGGACAGCGTGTTTAAGATGAACTATTTAGAATTTCACCCTAAACTTTTAGGGAGAAAATACACCTGCATTTTGGGGGAGAAACTCATAATATGCTCTAGTCATCAACTCCATAGCTTGTTATAATTTAGAGGTATGTTCAAAACAGATGTATGTATTAAACTTGTAAGGGAACACAGACACTTAGGAGATTTTGGTGTATATTTAATAGAAGGTTTTAATGGCACCAGTATCTTAGAGAGTATAAACATAACACTATAGTATAGTTGAAATGTTCGTGACATTAGAAATGCACATGGACTCCTGATATTTGTCTCAAATCTTTTTTGCCATGAATCTACGGCATCTAATCCAAATTGTTACCTCTACTATGCAAGCAGAGACTACTTTTGCTGTGTGCCCAGTGGCAAATGAAATGAGAAGATGTGATGTATTAATTCAAGTTAATATTCCTGTTCTCTGTTTCCAGGACTATGTGATAAATGTCACGGAGGAATTTCTGGAGTTCATTTCCGAAGGAGCTCTTGCTATTGAGGTGTGGGGTCACAGGTGTACTGGCAATGGCAGCTCCATTTGGGAGGTCGATTCTCTTCATGCCAAAACCAGGACACTGAGAGACAGGTATGGATAAACTGCAAGGAATTCTTCTATCCGTTTTCCAAAGAGATTAGGGAACAATACTTACATTGTTAGAGTAACCGATACTCTTACTGATCTGAGTTACAAGTGTTACTTGTTTCTGGGGTCTCTCTCTAGGTGGAGTGAAGTAACTCGCAGAATAGAAATGTGGATTTCCATACAAGAACTAAATGAGATGGGGGAATATACAGCAGTTGAACTTCATCAGGCAAAGGATGTAAACACTGGAGGGATTTTCCAACTTAGGCAGGTACTGAGTCCTTTTCCTGCCCTGTTAACATGCTTTAAGTGTATTCTTCAAATGTTGTTCTTGATTTCTCTTTGGTTCTTCTGGTCACTTGTTCAGGGTCATTCAAGAAGAGTTCAGGTGACAGTGAAGCCTGTACAGCATTCGGGAACCCTGCCCCTCATGGTGGAAGCCATTCTTTCTGTCTCTATAGGCTGTGTGACTGCCAGATCAACCAAACTACAGAGGGGCTTGGACAGCTACCAGGTAGGGCAACTGGTTAATGTACTGCCTTAATAATTATTTGCTTTGCTGTTCGAGAACCTCCTTAACATAGTTCAAGGTATTAAAATAAAAATGGAGGCCTGATTATTTTCATATTATCACATCCATACATAATATTTTGTCACTTTTGCTTTCTTTCAGTTTAACAGATGCCCAGTACATATGTGTGTAACATGCGTTTATGGGCTCAAGTTTCTTCCTGTTGGAGCCAGTTTCAGAACACCTACCAATACCGTGTTTCCCCGAAAATAAGACAGGGTCTTACATTAATTTTTCCTCAAGAAGACACCCTAGGGCTTATTTTCAGGGGATGTCTTACGCGCCAAAATGCATGGGTTGTGCAGATACGCTGCATAGCCACGCCCATCACTAGGTCTTATTTTCGGGGTAGGGCTTATATTGCGCAAATGCTTAGAAATCCTGCTAGGGCTTATTTTATGGGTAGGTCTTATTTTCGGGGATCAATGAGAGCAAATATGAGCGCAGAAATACACACTACCTGTGTTTACATACACAAGCATTTAATGTACATATCAGTTCACTTTAGGAGCACCTAATTTTCACTTGCCTGTTCGTTGTATTTTAGAAGTGCTCATCTTAATAAAGGGCTTGTCAGTATTTTATACAATCCATTATTTTCAGGGGTTTCTGCTGCTATCATAATACTGTTGATACAATTTCTTAATTCCTGCCTTACTGTCTAGTGTTACCTGTTCTTTTTGGAAATTTGACAGCATCTTGTCATTTTAAAAACTTGTACAGTATGTGTAAGAAGCAAAATACATTTGAAAAAATATAATATGCACTCACAACAATACTCATATCACGAGTGAGATGCTAAGATCAAGTAAGAAATGTTTGAGCGAAATACTTCGATTTATTAACCAATATCATATAACCAACCAAACAAAAAGTCCGGTGAAATCTACTAACTTTATGACTGGGGTGATTACATTTAATAAATGCTTTACCTTTGCACCAGTTTGAGTGTGAAGGAAATGTTTTGGGTTTTATTGGTATTGTATGTGGGTTTGATTTGGTGTGCTGTTTTGTCGGGAAAAATGCATGTTCTTTATGTTTCACAAAATTTATTTTTTCCTACCAGAGAGATGATGTTGATGGTGGTGATATGGATAGTTATCAGGTATTGCTGCTGTTGCTGTCATTCCTGTGGCATGGGGCACAGCTAATGCTAATAGCCAGCAACTTTAAAGTAGATACGTGTACTGGAGCAAGCAAAAGCAGCTTTAAAAATACATTGTCTGCATTAAATGGCTGCCTGGCCTATAAAAGCATTGCCATTTCAATATATTTTATATTATAATTTATTTTGTAATTTTACACTTCAAACACTTCGTGGCACGTGAACCTTTTCCATCCAGCCCATGACTGCATTCCGCGGGACCACACTCTCCATAACAGAGAGAAAGAGTGTCGTCTCGCATATCCAGCACTTGGCGATGCCACAAGAGTACCGTAGTATTTTGATTTACCGTAGGTTCAGCCCACTTGAAGTACATTTAAGTCAAATCTTGCCCGCCATTACAAATGAGTTTGACACCCCTGTTCTATAGCATTCCCAGCATTCATATTTTCTAACTGCCTGTTATTTAAAAAATATAAATAAAGCTTAACAACTTTAATATTAGACTGCAAATACAGTTCCTAATACATGTCTTATAATAAAAACATGCAACTTGGATTAACATTTATGTCCAGAATTTATATCATAGGTTGTTTTTTAAAACACAGACTCCTTCTCCTTACAAAATGCATTGCTGTTTGAAAATACAAATAGAGAGACAGAGTGGAGGGGGAGGTATGCTGTGAAATTAAATATTCTAAAAGAGAAAATTTGTTTGTTACGCTAAAGAAGTTCATTGTGTGCTTATCAAAAAAATTAAAATGTTAATCTTCATTTTATGTTCTGAGTAGCTTTAGAGAAGTTAAAACTTGGAAAGCTAAAAAATACGCAGCACCAAAAGGTAGCATGTAAAATGAATAAGAACAAAATGCTAAAAATGGAAATCATATCCCTGATATTTTCCTAGTTGTAAGACTTGTATTTGATTTTGGCACTTGGAAGAAGCAAAACCTATTCAGGCATAAGTGTTGACATCCAATGTGATATCATAGTATGTTCTGCAGTAGTCTTCAAAATGTCAGTTTAGGTACTAACTTTCTGCGGGCTGTTTATGCGCTTCCTGAGACCTTGAATCACAGAGAAGAATGGATCTAATGCTCCTGTGATGCATGAATGCATGATAGATTGTGTTTGCATGAGGAATCTTCTATGGCCCTGATGGCAGTTAGTAACAGTATTTTATGCAGGTTTAAGGGACTGCAAGCTTCAGGAAAAACCTGGCCAATGTAGAATAACTATTTTTCCCCATTCTACTGGATACTACTTGTCTGGTCTTAATACTTACCTGTAATTCACAAATTCTGTATGTGTATGGCTTAGAAATGTTCATGGCATAAAAATTATACAGCAGCTGGTATTGTTTCACCTTTTCATGCCTTTCCTCTTGCTATTTGAAACTTGAAAGCTAGTGACCTTTAATTCTTGGTTGGTGTACTGCTTAATCAGTGTGCATGATATAAATGAAAGCTTCCTGCATATTAATCATGCAAAACTGTTGAATAGCATTTCTGATCACAAATTATCACATATAATTGTATGTCCTTTGTAAAGTTCAATATTGCGTGATCAGGAAAATACTTTCTCCATATTAGGAGGAAGATTTGAACTGTGTGCGAGAAAGGTGGTCTGATGCACTAATAAAACGCAGGGAGTACTTAGATGAACAGATTCAGAAAATCAGCAATAAGCAAGGTTTGTATCACTTGAGTCTTAAATTCTCTTTGCACATAGTCTCCCTTTCCAAACATAGTTTCACTTGAAGTAAAACTTAGAATTGTGAACTTTTGGGCCCGAACTTGTCTTTGATATGTATGTGGACAGTGCCTAGCACATTAGAATACAAATAGCAGCTTTTTTTAAAAAAAATTGTTAAATACTGAGGAACTTTTTCTAGTGAAGTTGAAATGTATACAGTAGTTACCAGTCAATACAGTGTGATTTATAATATACTGACAAACTGTAATTTTGTTATAGGGAAATGTGAACACAAATGCCATTTAAAATCATAGATCTAATGTATTGTCTCTTTCACTGTAGAGAAAACGGATGATGAAATAGAACGGGAAGCACGGCTAGTAGAACAGTGGGTGGGATTAACAGAAGAGAGAAATGCAGTGCTTGTCCCAGCACCAGGCAGTGGGATCCCAGGTGCTCCTGCCAATTGGTATGTGGAAATAGAATCCAGGAAAACAAAACCCCAACACTGGGGGGTTTTTGTATGTGTGCATCGCAAATTAAGTGATGAAATTTGAGGGTCCCATTCACCACTGTTTGTATTCAGGTGTTAGACTATAATTACATTGGTGTAAAGCTGGAAGAGCAAGGGCAAAACAGGTCCAGAATCTGTAATGTTCTAATATGAATAGAATATTGAGGAATAATTTCTATTCCCCTATACATTTCCTGTTTGGCACTTTGAACTATATACAAAAGGAACTGCATCTGAACTTCCTTCTCCAAGGCCTTGCATGGTAATAAGTCCTAGAAAGGTAGCTGTGTTAGACTGTCTATAGCAAAAACAACTACTGTGCTGTGGCACCTTAAAGACTAACACATTTCATCTGACAAAGTGGGTTGCAGCCCAGGAAAGCTTATTCCTGAAGAAATTTGTTAGCCTTTAAGGTGCCAGTGGACTTCTGTTGTTTCTTCTCCAAGGGCAAACAATTGTTTGGCAAAATATAATGAATGCAGTTCTATTAAGATAACTTGCAGAATGTGCAAAGTATTCAGAATCTAAAAGAAAAGTTGCCTAGCTAACTTGTTATACACTATACAGTAACTCTGAAGTAACTAACAATCAAGTTAAATCAAAGCCCTTGTTTTCAGGTGGTTATAATTCTGAACACTATCCCATAGATTGAAATCTTGTATTTGTACATTCTGTTGGCTCAAAAATGAATTATAGAAAACTTAATCAAATTTCAGATGGTCTTTTAAAATTTTTTAGACTGATTAAAAAAGGTTTCCTTCCCCTCCCACACACACTCACACACATTTCAGAGCCCTTTATTTGTACTTGAATAATTAAAACTGGTCTTAAAAAAACAAAATAAAATAAAATATTTCTTTTATGTAGCCCACATTTCTTAAGGTTGGAACAATGCGACTAAGAAATCGTTGTTCTATTTAATAGGCAATAAAATACCAGGTAGGCAATCCTTTGTTAGCAGGAGGATTAGACTAGATGATCAGGTAGATTTTTTTCCTGTTTCTGTGACTTTTCCTTCTCATTTTTTGTATTGTGTGCCATTTAGACAAAAGTAGGCACTTTGATGTAGATGCTTGGCATTTAATTTCAGTGATTAGTTATACATTTACTTTGAGGTTTGGTCATTTATATGTATGAGGCCACTGAAATAAACAAATGGTGCTTTATTTCAGTATGCTAAGTTTTGACCCTTTTGTTTTTGTTTTAAAAAAGGATGAGTTAATTCTCTGTGGAAAAAGCTATAGCAGTGTATGACCTGGCTGAGAATGTGTATACACAGAACAAATAATTTAAAGATGTGATTTCTGTAGCAATTGAAATGTGCCACATCACATCAAACTCCTTTTATTTAAGCTATAAATTTAGCCACATATACAGGAACACAGAGTATATGATAGATGGGTGAATTACTGGATCTGTGGGTTCTATAACTTTTAAGTATCCTAACTTCTTTTGTTGCTGTTAAAATGCTTGAAGGTTTTAATTACTGGGTACATTGTACATAAATACTGCATGGATAGCTTCCTGTGCAGGTTAGTTTATGTATTTATTTTATCATATCAACAGGTTTGTTCTTTTTTCCAGGACCCCACCTCCAGGAATGGAAACACATATACCTGTCCTTTTCCTTGATTTGAATGGTAAGTTGTAGCTTCAGCTTAGAAAATTTCATGGTACCAATGCTGTTTTTACTGAAATAATTGAATTCAGCTCAATAAACTGGTAAATGAAAGGGTGGCTCTGAAAGGCGGGGAAAAATAAACACTTGGGTCATATCTCTGGTTCACTGTCTTTTCTAGATTTGGGGGGATGGGGATTCCTTTTTTCTGATTTCACAGATTGATGCAAGTAACCACAGAATAGTTTTTACAATTGGGACCAAATAACAAGGGATTGTAAGAGACCTAGAGCATATTTTCCTCCTCAATATATATGAGGAAATTTGGTGCATTAGAGTGCACCAAAAAGAGAGAGAATTAAAATTGACGGCAGATAGGGAAATCACTGCAAGTTTCAAAAGTTGCTTCACGTCTTTGTGCAAGAACACATTTCTTTAAAGCTTTGATAGAAAATTGTTCAAGTGCTCTTGAGAAGAAATTGTTATTGTTCTTGCTCTTCTTCTAGTTCAGTAGTAACAGTAGTTTTAAATTGCAAGTAAGGAGCATAATAAAGAAGTTTATATATAATATAAAGTATTTGAAACCTCTCTCAGGGTATGTCTATACTACCAGTAACTTGGGGATTTATCCAGTGGCATCAGTTGAGCAGGTCATGGAGACCCACTCGATGGATCCTGGAAGTGCTATCCGGTCACTGCTATTAATCAACCTCCCCAGAAGGAATAAGGCTGTGTTGATTAGAGGACATCTCCAGTCGATTCAGAACAGCAAAGACGCCGTGGTTTGGTGACATAAGAAAATTGATGGGAGATAATGTAGCTTGTGTATATCCCATCAACCATCAGCAACAGTTTACACCAGACTCCCATGAAGTTACCACGTTCTGCTTGCGAAAGGACTACCAAAATGAATTCTTAGTGTTTGCTCTCAAAAGAGGTGCATCTCTTAGCTGAAATTTGTTTGTTTTTCCTAAAAAATTTTGGCACTTAGCAGGTAGGAGACTAACGAAGGTGTTTAGAAAGTACTGCCTGATTCAGTGGATTATTACAGAACTTGCTTGACTATGACCCCCAGTGTGTAAAATCAAAATGTCCAGGTATCCTACTATTCTAATCTCCTAAATATGCCTGATACTTTAGCAGTGGTTATGATATGAGATGCTAGTTGGTTATGATGAATGGAGAGAGAAGATTCTTTTACAGGGACTGCCTAATTCATGAACCTCTAGAAATCTAGTTTCATAGTCTGTTTGCGTAACACGTGAGAATAAATGTTACGGTCTCAACCAATTTTTTTTTCCCTAGCTCCATTTCCCCACTGGAAACTTCCTCACAATTTGGCATATTAGTTATGATTAGCCAGCACTCAGTATAGTTTGAAAGATGGAAAAAATCACCTGATAGGCTTTTATAACAATTCAGACCTTTATAAACAATTCAAAATTCTATTCATTTATATCTTTTGAGGTAGAGCTAACTTTCTCATTTGTGTTCTTTGTATGTTGATTTCATCAGCTGATGACCTCAGTGCCAATGAACAGCTTGTAGGTCCCCATGCATCAGGAGTTAACTCAATACTACCAAAGGAGCATGGGAGTCAGTTCTTTTATCTGCCGATCATAAAACACAGTGATGATGAGGTAAATTACTAGTGAACCTCTTTCCTGGCAATCATAACTTATATTAATGTTTCCTTTCTTGGCTTTGTGTTTTGTTAAATATTTTAATTCTTATTGCTAGCTAAGTATCAAATTAATAATTGTTAGTTTATTGTTAATATTTTTGGTACCAGAGGTTATTCTTCCAGTCTTCAGACCATGCAGGTTCCTATCTGCTTTTAGAAAACTCTTCCTAGTTATGCATTCTATTGCACTTTTTGTAAGAATAGAGTTGCTAACAAATTCAGTTTCTGGTAATTATATTCTGTATCCCCATATTGTTTTATGCTGTGTCATTTGGATAGGATAGTTCTTATTTCCCGTGCTAAACTGTTTTATATTAATGGGCAATGTCAAACAGTCCTCCAGAATTAGCTATATTCAGTGTTGGATGAAGTGATCCTATTTGATTTTTTCAGTTTAAAGGTGACCTATAAAGCATTTCAAAAATACAGGCCTTGTACACTTTTTTGCTGCTTTATCTCATGAACAAAAGACCTGAAACTTGTTGGTAGGGTTGGGGGTTTTAGGTTTCTTTCTGCTTTTTACCCTAGAAATACCATGACACTGTAGTGCTTCCTGTATTTTGTAGAAGGCCTATTTGGGATCTTTGCGAATGTACATTTTTAGCTCTCATGGCTTAACATGAAGAGTTGGAGGACGTTGAATCTTTTTGGAAAGAATTTTTAACTCTCTAAAAATCCTTCCTCTCTCCGTTGTTCAACTTGCATACTTTTGGTGCTCTGAGTCATCATTTTACTTATTCTCTAGTCACTAGAGAATCTTCCAAATTAGACAAGGCCTTAATATCTAAAGTAATTTTTGTTTTCCTTTTGTGGGACACGTTTATGTTTGTAAAAGGTTTGGGATCATTCAAAGTGAAGGGTGCTATATAATATAGATTAAATCTAGAGTTATATTTGGTTTTCACTTGTTCCACTTTCCATGCTCTTATTTAGGTACACATCCCAAGACCAGCTCCCGGGATGAATAATTTGGCTGGGTTGTGGTGGTGGTGGGGATGCCTGTAAAAGGAAAAGAAATAGATCTTCCATGGGATGAAAGCACAACTGTTCTGCCTTTCTGTGCCCTTCTACTGTGGCCCAGTCCCATGCCAAATTGGGTTCAGGAAGTGCAAGTAAAGGAGGACCAGAGGATTCATGTAGGGATGGTTCTGTGGTCCTACTCTTTGCTTGCAGCTGTGTAGAGATCCTCTGTGAAGATGGGCTCTCCACTGCAACAGGTCAAAGACTCTAGTGTGATCTTTGAGATCCTGACACATTAACATCACTACTTCTGCTAAAATGTCCACTGTAGCCATTCTTTTTCTTTCATTAATGGCCTTTTGAATTCTTGTAACTTTTAAATTGAAGTAATTGAAATACATTTTCTTTTTCTCTCTCCACTATACTACCCAATTTGCTACTTAGGTTTCTGCCACTGCTGCTTGGGACTCTTCTGTCCATGATTCAGTGCATTTGAACAGGGTCACACCACAAAATGAGAGGATTTACTTAATAGTGAAGACCACTGTGCAACTTAGTCATCCTGCTGCTATGGAATTAGTGTTACGTAAAAGGATTGCAGCCAATATTTACAACAAGCAGGTAATGGGTTTTATTTATGTTTTCACATCTGTTTATATAGCTCTTAGTTTTACTGATGTCTTATCATATCCCTCGTATTATTTCATTTTGAAACTGTCTTATTTTCTAGGATCCTAAACCTCATTTATCTAAAATGTTCTATTATATGAGAAAATTTCAGTTAGTGATGAAAGAACTCACTGTTGTTCTAGGTTCCACATAGAGTATAGAGCAAAATAATACTTTTGCACAGAACCTACAGTATGAAAATTATACTTGCAATATAAAATTAATCATTAGGAATCAAAATTTTACTTCATCATCCTGGAGCCATGGTCAAAGACAAGTTGTTGTGCAGCCTATGGTCCAGAGAATGGGTGTTGTTAATATCCATACAATGAAGGTTTTCAGTCATGCCTTCATCTGATTTTCAGTTACCTTATTCAATGTGTAATTATTTATGCCTGTTCAGGGAAAGGGTAAAATGCGACTCTTATGATTTGGTTATAGTTTATACTTTGCTCAAATGTAAAAAGAGACATAAAATTGCCAGCGCAATAGAGAACTTGGGCCTTTAATTGTAGAAATGTATGACTGCTTCTTACTAGGTAGAAGCATAAAAAATTAATGAATTTACAAAATTTAAGTGTCTGCAAAATACATAAAATTATATGCTAAAAAATCACTATTGTGAATACAATAGTTGAAAATTTCTTTTATATTTCTAGAGTTTTACTCAGAGTCTGAAAAGGAGAATATCCCTGAAAAATATATTTTATTCCTGTGGTGTGACCTATGAAATAGTATCCAATATACCAAAGGTAAACTATACTGTGCTTCTTTACAATCTGTGAAAGGAACAGAATAATATTTTTGGGCAGGATCTATTGTTTGGGTTGGAATTGAATATTCCGTTTCTGTTGCTATGAAAAGAATTTGGTAGGTGTACATGTGAATCCCTCCATGCAAAAATGAATCTTTATTTAACTTTTTATTTTAATAATGTACAAAGTGTAGAAGATCTGACCTGATGGGGGATTTTATTGCATTATTTAATTTTTTTCTTTCTGGATTGAGAGCTTTGATACCAGGTCTGAACCAATTATTACAGATATTTTAAAAAATTGTTTCCTTTGGTACAACATCATTATAAATAGTTATATATACAAAACTGGTATCTAGTTTAAAACTTTTTTTAAAAAAAGACTTGAAAGAAAAATATTTTTTTATATATTTACCTCATTCAGAACTTGGACAGCTGAAAATAAAATGGAAGGGTGCAACCTAAAGAAAAGCATGGTGTAAGCTTGAAAGCTCTCTCTCTCTCTCTCTCTCTCTCTCTCTCTCTCTCACCGACAGAAGTTGGTCCAGTAAAATAGATTACCTCATCCCCTTTGCACCCTTACATAATAGTAACTGGAATTTGCAGTCTCTGAGGACTGTATAAACTATTTAAGAATTGGGAACAATGAGTTAATAGCCATGAAATAATTTACCCATTACAATACATCCTGTTAATTTTCAGGTTATACCGTCACATTTGGAGGGAGATGTGGTGATATATACGGAAAGCTTTATCCCTGTTGATTCTTCTTTCTGTATCAATATACATGCTATAGACAGGCTTAGTTCTTGGAAGGGAGCATTGATGACGTTTAATCCTGAAGGCTGAGATGGCCTGTATAAATGAATCATGCTGCATTTAATGGATCTCAAAAAATGTATCCATTTAAAATCTTACAATTTATCCCTTTAGGCTACAGAAGAAATTGAGGATCGCGAGACCCTGGCTCTGATGGCAGCAAGAACGGAGAATGAGGGTACATCTGATGGTGAAACTTACATAGAGAAATATACACGTGGCGTGTTGCATGTGGAGAACATTCTAAGCCTTGAACGACTCAGGCAGGCAAGTAGCAAGGAAAGGAAATCCAGTGGCCATTTTAAGACTTGAGGAAGATTTTTAGGAGGTGTTGGGGTGAAAATAAGGTTTTAAAAAGTCTAGATAGGTGGCAAAAACATGATACATGGACTTATGTCAAGAATGGACGTCAGTAAAATGGACAGAAGTCTTGTTTTAACATGCGGCTGGTAGAGGATCTATAGCAGTGGTTCCTCATCCTTTTGCCTTGAGGGCCACATATCACATTTTTACAACCCTCAAGGGTCACCAGTTTCTGCCAGCAGGCCACCCCCCACTGCAGCAAGATGGAAGTAGTTCAGCAAGAAGGGCTGCTTCCTTCGTGATCTGCCATCTCCCTAGCTGCAGCAGGGAAACTGCACACATCTTCTAGCTTTGTGTGCTCCACCTGGGTACCTAGGCAGTGGCTCCCTTCTGCAGCCAGGGGGGACAGAAGATCAGTGCTCCCCTCCCTCTGACTCCAGCAGAGACTGCAGCGCCTATGGACCCAGGCAGAGTGCTTTGCCATGTTCCCTGCTACAGCCAGTGAAAGGGGAGCTTTGATTTCCCATCTCCTTGGCTGCACCAAGGCGCCTGCACCAGTCTTTGAGCCCTGCTGCAACACACTCTTCCTAGGTCCTTAGACAGCAACTCCCTTCTGCAGAGAGCCACAGGTTCGGAACCACTGTTCTATGGCTTCAGTGTACTAGACAAAGGTCAAAATGTTCTCTTTTCACAGGCAGTGACAGTTAAAGAAGCACTCTCTACTAAGGCAAGACACATACGGAGGAGCATCAGCACACCAAACGTCCACAATGTAAGGAACTTTCTGAAATCATGCTGGAGCCATGGGTCATTCATAGAATGGATAAAATGATTCCTAATTGTTATCACACCCAAGTGTCTGTGTATTCTGAGCTAGATTGATAAAAGCTGTCACTGTCAGTATGAAGGGGGAATTGAGTCAGTATAATTATTTGCTATTATTTAGTAGCCCCACCCCCCCCATCAAGAACTTTATCTAAAATCTCTCTCCCCTCTAATCATGTAAATTTTGGTCTCAAGTGCCATTTTTGCGTATCTCACTCAAAACTTTTATAAAGAGTACCTACATTAGTGTGGTAAAAACAGTCTGTCCAGAAGTTTTTAAAGCTTTCATTTTTAAACAATTGATTTCACTTTTTTTAGTACATTTTATGAAGGGTCTTGTAGTTCCTGACAACATCTGAGTACAAGTTGCCCTTGTACATTCTTTACTCATTTTCCTATGCGGTTAAAACAGCGGTTATGCTAACTGAGTCCATCACTGATGTAGACACATAGAACAAAAGGTCAGACTACAGAATCACAATGGTCCCTTCTAGCCTTATAATCTGTGAATCTACGAACCCAAGGTACAATCTTTTCTCATACTCATTCACTGGTATCTTCTAGGTATCCTCTAGCCGATTAGATCTTTCTGGCTGTGATGAAGATGATAAGGTATGTAAACTGGGATTCTCAAAAGAATAAACTTCACAGATGTTCAATTCTGTTGGTTTTTTCCTAAAACAAACAAACAAATGAACAAACAAACAAAGCACCTTATCAGAAATGTATTTTTATCTAAATATTGGCTACAGGAAAACCATATTACTAGTTTTCAGTTAAATGTACCATTTTTAATAATTTGGATGATACTTATTTGTAACTTAAGTAAAGCAAAATTTTAGAAACTGATGTGACATAACTAACAGGGAGAGATGGGAAAGATGTAGGAGAATTTAGAACTTCCTGTGCAGTTCATTCTGAGAGGTCCTAGCCATCCTGTCGATGAAGCAATGCTATGAATAACCACATTTTTAAATGATCGTTGCAGTTAATGTTCTACTGTGGTTTCTCTGGCTGGTATAAATGGGGTTCTGTCCTCTTCTATGTCGGAGAGTAAGTAGGAAGTGGTCTCTAGGATGTCTTTGGAGAGAACATGAGAGATTTCTGTATGCTTTATGTGCTTTAGTATAGCTAATAAATGTTAATTTTGTATAACTGCATGGATTTAAATCAAAGGAGGTTATTAGTGGGAGACAAACATAAATTAAACTGACAGAGCAGAGATAAGATACCTCCAGAAAGAATAGCAAGAGTTCTCAACAGAACAGTTGGGGAACTATTAATTGGGAAATACCCACCTCCTTGACTCCTGCAGGCTAGCAGATTTTTTTTTTTTTCAGGCTAGAGCCTAGTATAAAAGAGAGCTAAAGTATTAAATCTCCCCGCCTAGAGCAGAAAGGGGGTGAGCAGGCAGCAGTGGCTGGAGGTGAGTGTCCCGTAGAAAAAGACTGCGAGAATGCTGGAAGGAGCTGTCTTTCTTCCAGCACAGGAGTAGGAGAGTGTTTAGACTGGGTGGAACTTACTTAAACTTCATTCTTTTCTTGCAAGTTTAGAGTAAGATTCATGTGTATGTTTGTGTCCACTACAGTAGACATGTGAGTACAGCATTTGTAAATATACCCTAGCTAGCTTTGCTCTAGGTAGATAGAACAACAATAGCGGTGTTCAGAGGCGGCCTTAAGCTATCTGGGGTCCTAGGCGAAGGCCCATTGTGGGGCCCCCTAAGGGATTAAACTCTGAACCGGCCCCCAAGCCCCGAGTTGGGCCATGCCGACCGCCAAGCCAGCCTCCGAGTGCCGAGCCAGGCCTTGCCAGCCCTCAAGCCGGTCCCTGCACCGACCCCCTAGCCAGGCTACGCCAGCCCCTGGCCCCCAAGGCAGCATCGAGGTCTCCAGCCAGCCCTGCGCCAGCCCTCTCGCCACGCCAGCTGGCTCCCACACAGGTCCCCAGGCCCCCAGCTGGCCCCCGCACCAGGCTGCGCCAGCCCCTGGGTGCCCAGAGAGCCCCGCACCGGCCCCCAGATCCTCAGACAGCCCTGCACCACCCCGGGCCTCCAGACGGCCCCCGCACCAGCCCCTGCACCACTGTGATGGCCCCCAAGCCAGGCCGCGTTGCCCCCATGTCCCAAGCCAGCCCCCGGCCCCCAAGCCGGTCCCCAGCCAGCTCTAAGCCAGCCCTCGGCCCCCGAGCCAGTCCCTGCACCCCAGCCGGCCCCTGCACCAGTCCCCGGGCCCCCAGTCGGCCCCCGAACCATGTCATGCCAGCCCCTACACCGGCCCCCGGGTGCCCAGATGGCCCCATGCCACCCCACAGGCCCCCAGATGGCCTGCACCAGCCCCCAAACCCCCGGCTGGCCCCCAGACCCCAGCTGGCCCCTGGGACAGGCTGCGCAGGCCTCCGAGTCCCCAGCCGGCCCCCGCACTGGTTCCCGGGCCCCCAGTCGGCCCCCGAGCCAGGCCACGCTGGCCCCCATGCCCCGAGCCGACTCTGCACCAGCCCCAGCTGGCCCCCGAGTCAGGCTGCGTCGGCCTCTGAGCCGGCCCCTGCGCCCCACACTGGCCCCCAGACCCTCAGCCGGCCCACACGCTGCCAGCCAAGCCCCAAGCCAGGCCGATCCGTGCCCCCAGCCACCCCCACCACTGCCCAACCCCCAAGCCGAGGCTCTCCCCCCCCTCCCCCGCTCTTATCTTGCAGTGGAGTTGGGGACTATAGCCTCCACTCCAGACAGGGCAGAGTGGGGAAATGCAGCCAGCAGCCGGGAGCCGCGGCAGGCAGCTCTTGTGGCCCCAGCCCCTAGGCCACGCTGGGGGGGCGGGATCAGCGGGGGGAGGCTGAGCAGTGCCTGCTACTCAACTTTGGCACGCGTGCTGGGAAATGCTGACCCCTGCTAGAAGCAGGCGACTGCTGCTGACGGGGCCCCTTACTGCTCAGGGCCCTAAGCAGCCGCCTGCCTCGCCTACCCCAAAAGCCGCCTCTGGCGTAGCCATGACAATAAAGGCTGCACTACCCCCTCTGAGAGCCTCGCTGTATCTGTGCTGCCACCACTTCATTGCTATTGTTGGTCAAGCCAGCATCAGTATGTCTGCATGCGCTGCAGTCGCATCTTTGATTGCACAGTAGACATAGCCTTTGTTGTTTTAACTCACGTCTCTGGCTACATTTCTGTTGACTAATATATACTACTTAGTAACCAGAAAATGTATGGAGTGACACAGTTAAACCTAGAACTTTAAAATTGCATTGGTGAGGTAATTAAAAACTTCTGAACTCTGACTTTGTCTACTAATTTCTTCTTTTTTGTCTTGATTAGTGTGCATTTTTTAAAATTCCTTAGGGTTGGTCAGAAAGCCACCTCGATATATCGGACTGTTCTTCCAGTTATCAAGATGTTTCATGTTACGGTACTTTACCACGGGATTCCCCTCGCAGAAATAAAGATGCTGGTGGTAAGTCTTTCAGATAGATAGATAGATAGATAAAATTTCTCTTAGGGAGATAAAAGCAAAATGTTGCAACAATAGACTGAAAATAAAATGCAGGATTCAAAGTTCATGTGCTCTACCCTGAGCCGATACTCTGGAGGAATACCTACTTAGTGAAGAGCCTAACTCAGACAAAATGGAAGAAGGGAGAGAAAAAGGGAAGAGGCATCCAAGAAGGAAGAGAGAGGAGACAGGTGTTTTGAAGTAAGAGAATGAGGAGAAAAGAAAATAAGTGAGAAACAAAATGAGGGTAGGGAAAAATAAAAAGGGGTATCAGTATTATTTTGTGTGTTTAAAAGATATGATGTCTTAGTTGCTTGCTTTCTGTATGTCAGTATGGTTATTCCACAACCATTTATTTGCTTTGGACCATATTGTAACAAGCTCTTGTTAATGGGGAATGGAGGTATGGATTCTGGGGGAAGTACAGGGCAGGGCTGAGGCTACACACACTCATAGGTGCCTTTTTTAATTCTCTTTGGATCTTCCTTGAGTAAGTCACATACTGTGTGAATGCATGCTTTGCTCCAGTGCAGAGCAGTACCAAGGGATGAAGAAGGGGTGTGCTGAGATAGGAGAGCAAAGATCTGGTAATTGTGATTTCAAGGACAATGAGTCTCTCTTGTGACAGAGGAGGAAAGAAATAGGGGAGCTTCTGCAGCAGCCTGGAAGGAGAAGCCTGTACCATCTGTGCACAAGGCTGTTCCTTAAGGAAAAACAATCCCTCCCCCATGATGCTCTGTGCCACTCTCTATTTGGGTTAGTAACCCCAACCTTCCTAATATGTTGTTTGACCTTGCCTGATGATAGGTTATTCTCTCTGCAGTTAAGATGGTGCAACAGCTACATACAATCAAACTACTATGTTTTTGCTCTCCCCTTAGGTTGTATGTCGGAGAATCCACATGCCTTAATGGCCAGCCCGTTTAAAGCATTTTCTCCTCAACCACCAAAGTTTTTCAAACCCTTAATGCCGGTAAAAGAGGAGCACAAAAGAAAAGGCCCTCTCGAAACCCGACCTCTGCTCAGCCAAGAGGTAATTCTTTTTTTGAGTAAAGCAAAACTTTTAATCTTCCTTTATGAGTAAAGAGTAACTCGCTCTACCTGGTTAAATGGTTTGTAGCATGTATCCATAGTATGAAAACTGTGATCCTGTGTTGATAAGAATTGGTGTGTGTGCGCTTCAAGTATTGCTCTCTTTCATTGGAATTTAGCCAGTTTCACTTTAAAAAAAAAAAAAGTATTTTTGTATGGAATGAATTGGGGTTTTCTATAATAATAATAATAATAATAATAATAATAATAAAATACTTTTTCTTTGATAAAAATTTGTCCTTTAAGTATTTAAAAAAACTGGCATTATTTTTCAAAAGAGATGTCCATAGGATAGTTGTAACTTACTCCTTATTTCTAACTTAAAACGCCATTCAGAAGATTGCCTGATTTCTATAACTATTAACTTGAACCATGGTATTGGATGTGGCCTGCCTATGTGTGTCACTTTAATAAGATGTCCTCGTTTCTTTCTAACTTGCATGGTTATAATACTGTATGCAGCTGTCCAGTGTCTTTGTGTGATGTGTTGTGTGTCTTGACATTCACAGAGCATGCCTTCAGCTCAGGTACATAACACTGGCTGTGTTGTGCCCTCAAGAAGTGCCAGCAGCATGCCAGTAGAAAACAATAGCATACATGAAGAGAAGATTGTAAGTTTGTATCGGTTTCTGTCATACTGCCTGGTGGTGGGTTGAAGGCCCGTTCACGGGCAACTATGCTACAGCTGCAGTTGGGGGAACTTGATGTACATTTGGTGATTTTTAGTTTTAAACTGGTTATTATAATGCTCAGTTCTTTACTTGTGAATATAATCTATAATTTAAAAATACTCAATGTATTCTTTGATCCCTCATGCGTACTCTTTCGGGGAAAAATCAGTTTTAAGAGTTGTACTGTGCAAATGATGAAATAGATGGAAGGTACATTTAGCAAACCATGTTGAAATCTTTCTGATGTAACTGTACATTACCCAGATTTTGTGCCTGTATGTCAAAGTAAATGGAATGATTCCGTTTGGTGTAAGTAACCTTACATTTAGTAGTGGGCACACTTTGAAAGTTTCTAGTTGCCTGATGTTGAAGTACTGTGGCTAAAATAAGATTGCAGCTCTTAATTAACAGGCAACCAGCCTTCCTCATAGTGTAGATTCCATAAATTGTTTATTTTTCAATCATCTGGTTAAATTTTTAAATGCTTCCCCCACTAACAGTGCTTTTATGAAACGTGTTTTAGCATTTCTTTTGTATTGTAGATAGAACTATAGGGCTTGGCTGTTAACATGTGCTTCAGTCTTAAACCTGGCATCCAGATTCAAAACCTGGAAACTCTTTGGCGGGGAGGAAGTGTAACAGTCCTGTTGATCTGAGCACATTCTGCCAAAATTCATCTGTGCTCTAGGTTCTTTCATTCCTACAGTATAGCTCTAGTATAGCTTGTCTTGTCTGGAGGGTATTTTAATGAAATTTTATAGGCCCTTAACCTGAAGTAGACTTTGCTTTTTGATATTTATATTTTTAAATGACTGCTATTCATGGGCAGTAACTAATTTTTTTCTTCTGGAATTGGAACATCATGTGTGTCAGTGATCAGCATATCTGAACTATGGGTTATTGACTTTACTGTGAAGGAAAGAGATGTGGAGAAAAACTCAAGGCGCCCATTAGAAAAATGTATACTTTAAGGTCCCATAGGAACTGAAATAACTTAACAAAAAATCCCTAACAACTCCATAACAATGTAGCTTCCACGGGCTAAAATAAAACTCACAGAGCTTCAGAAGATTTGTGCTGCGGTTGAACTTCCAGGCTAGACTAAATCTTTCAAAGCTAAAATATTGGTGAGCTTGAACCTGGCTAGAGTGGATTTTACAAACTAGGGCAAATCTTTTTGGCTAAGCTGGCCTCCCAGGCTGAGCTCAGTGTTTGAGTTATGACAAACGTAGTAGAATTTTGCTGTTGACTTCAGTGAGGTCAGGATTACACCACTGAAGAACAAGATAATGGAGCAGAAATCAATCCCATATTGCTCACATTACACTGTGTAGCACTGCCATTAGCCTCCAGAAAAAACATCAATAACAAAACATTTAAAAATAAAATCTTCATGCAAATGTATAGATATAAAATCATTAAGAATAGCTAATGCCATCACAAAGAAACAAGCTTAGCTTTTACAATCAGCTCAGACCAGTAGGATGACCTTAGAACATTCATTCAAACATTTTCCCCATCGGTGAAGACTTAATGGCTATGTCTACACTTGCAAGTTAGGTTGACTTAAGGAGGCTTAAGTCGACCTAACTTAGTCCCTGTCCACACCAGGCTTTCATTAGGTCGACTTAAGAAAATCCTTAAGTCGACCTAATGAAAGCTTAGGTTGACTTAGTAAGACCTGCTTGTTAGGCTGAACTAACCCTCCTTTAGGTCGACCTAAGCACAGTGTGAACACTTAAGTCCACTTTATTAAGTCAACCTAAGGGCAGTTAGGTCGATGTAATAAAGTGGACTAAGTCCACGTCCATGGAAACCGCTTTAAGTCGACTTAATAAGGTCGATTTAACAAAGTCGATCTAACTTTTTGTAGTGTAGACATAGCCAATATGACCTGCAGAATTTATTCAATCCAATGTGCAGTTCTCCATTGGCAGTAACATTATTTGAGTTACTCGTACAATTAGTTTTCTATATATATTGATGACAGCACAGGTACCAGGTTAAAATGTTAAGGAGAGTTGTGCTGCAGAAAAGGGCCATGGTGAACAATGTTCATTACAAATAAAGCTCAAACCATTTAGGAAGTCCCTAAAAATTCACTGTGAAAACTTATGTCTCTTTGATATGTGGTCTTTCTCATGCACAAGTGTAGTCTTTCAGATATGTGCATCTGAGGACATTTTAGAGAATTGTATCTTTCTGAAATTAACAAAGTGAACAAACTGATTGCTCTGTATGCTTTTTTCCATAGCTTTATTTCAAAATGTATTTCAAACAGGCCATAGGTGGCATTAGTATTAGATACTACAAGTACCATTTTTAGTAGTGGGCACTGTAAAAAATACCGATGATAAATAGAAAACTTTATTTTAAAATAATATAAGTTCTTACAGTGCAAAATAAAAAACCTTGAGTGTTTAAGAGAAAACAGGAGGAGGGTCTTTTTTGATGAAGGCATCTGAGTGGGGTTAGGAGAGACTCAGGTTTTCCTTCTAGCTGTACCATATGCTTCCTATGTTACTGTGCGCAAGTCATTCTAATATCTATGCCTCATGTTTGCCATTTTAAAAATGGATTTAGTAATCCTTCCCTGCTTCACACCAGCATGGAAGATAGTCATTAATGTTTGAGACATTGTAATAGTATGGTGATGACTAGAGTAAGAAAATCCAATCAGTAAACAAAATAATTGAAAAAGCAAATATTTTGGCCTAGATTCTCTCCTGGGTTGAAGCTGCTTGAGGCATTAGATGGTAGATCAGGGAGTGAGGCCAAGTACACACTACAGACTTGTCCCACAATAACTTTTATTGCGGGACAAGCAAGCGTTATAATTATAATGCTTGAGTGCGTCCACACTGCACTCCTTCTAGCGAAAGGAGCATTCACACGCTCCTTTCAATTTTAGCTAGAAGGAGCAGTGCATGGTGGGTACCTATCCCACCATGCACTGCCCTGCGAGCCGAAAGGCTGGCAGTGGTGCTGCCTTGAGCCCCAGTCCTGCTGGGGCTCAGATGTGCTGGGGCTCAGCTGCTGCCGGACAGCTGAGCTGCAGCTGAGCTGCGGCTCAGCCAACCTGGCTTTGCAGCTGATCTGGACTGCAGGGGCTCCAGCTCCCCTGGTGGGGCTCCAGCCACCCGGCAGCTGAGCTCCACCAGGGAGCTTAAGATCCCCGCCGCAGCCGAGCCCCACAGCCGGCCCAGCGGGGGGCTTGAGACCCCTGCCGGGGCCGCCGAACCCCATAGCCGGCTGGCGGGGGCTGCCGCCACCGAACCCCACAGCCGGCCCCGGCGGGGCCTTGAGAACCCCGCTGTGGCCACCTGAGCTCCCTGGAGCACGGTGGGTGGAGGGGCTCCGCCGTCGGCAGCTGTTGGAGCCCCGTCACTCACCGGGCTCCAGCTGCAGGGGTTCGGGTGGGGGGAGGCTGCGGTGCTTAAGCGCATAGCTCCCGCCGCCACCTGAAGCCCCGGAGCTGAGCTAGGGGGTTGGCCCTAACTGGCTGCTCTCACCGGTTCGGGCCACCCCCCTAGTCCAGCTGCAGGGCTTCGGGTGGCCCACCCAGTCCCCTAACTCAGCCCTGGGGCTTTGGGTCGCGCGGGGACCTGCTCCCACGGCCACCGGAAGCCCTGCAGCTGGACTAGGGGGGTGGCCGGAACCAGCTGCCCTGCAGCTTTAATATGTCAATTTCACTGCCAGCTAGAGCACTGCAATTGACATATTTGACAGCTCCAATGTCCCAGAGTGGCCCGGTTTGGCACTCTGGGACATTTCCGGAGGCTGTCAACAGCGCAAAAAGCATCCACACAGGCTGTACCACGGAACAACTGTTCCGTGGTAAGCCTTACCACCCTCGTTTAGGTGGTTTACATGTTGCGCGGCAAGAGGGCTGTTGCCGCGCAACAAGAAGCTTTAGTGTGTAGACGCTTTGATTGTTATTGCGCGGTAAGGAGCCTTACCGCGTGATAACTTTGTAGTGTGTACAAGGCCTCAGTCACAGATCACCATTGTAGCCATGCCATAAATCAGAAGATCTTAGGAGCATGTACCTAAGTGTTTGGCTGGACCAGAGCATCATTTCAGTCTTCTTTTTGTGTACCTTAACTATGTAATTGAGGAAGTCCATTATGTACGGATGACAAATTATGCGGGTACAGAGTACCATTTTAGATATTTAAATCAGACCTAGTGTAGTAGAAGAGATGCTAGAGGAACACATTGTTCGATAGCATTATAAAATACAAAAGGGTACTCTCTATGCAGTGTGAATCTTTAAAATGTCAACATTTTGCTGCTAGAGAAATGTATGCAATACTCCATAATGGTATTGCTTATCTCCTGCAGTGCCAGACCACTACCATTATGGTAGATATATTAAGTGCTGAAACAAATGGGGTTTTTTTTGTTTTTTTATAACGGAATTTCTAAAATTCAAACTGACATCCCATGTTTCTTGGTAAACTTACCCATTTTTTTCTCTGTCAAAATAGCACTTGCATAAAAGTTACACATTGACACTTAAATCAGATATAGTACAACAGCCAAAACAGTGAAAAACATTATGTTGGCATGGTTTTTTTTCTTTGTGTGACAAAAATATGTGACTTGCTTTGGAATTGTGGAAATACCTTAAATTTTACTATTTTGGTTTTTAAATTCTTTTATGTTAAATTGCTTTGAAATTTTCTGAACTTTCTCTCTGCTGATAATTGACTTTAATATTTTGAGAATGTAAGCATTTTTATATGGGAGAGGGGGTGAAGAAAAGGGAGCCTGAGTAAAAGTATGTTAAGCTGCACCTTAGGACTCATACTCTCTCTATAAGTGTCCATGTAGCAAATTGGTGCAATACAAGCTGTCTGCTGCGGATTCGCACCCTGGCTTGCTGCACACCAACTTACCAAGCAGACAGGACGAATTACTGTAAAAAAGTTTGCTCACTGAAATGAATGCATTTATAATTGGTCTATATCACAAAAAGAACTGCAGCGTAGTACGTGGTTTCCAGAAACAGAGTTTGACAAAAACCTGGTTTGAACTCAGTAAGTGACTCAATTAGAACACGACTCAGTAAGTGACACTTGTTTGCTCTACTTATTGGACATATAGATTCAGAGAAAAAATGTTTTGGACACTTTATGAATTGCATTAAAATGAGCTGCTTAGAAAAAATTGATAGGGCAGGTTTTTTCCACTGGCTTCTTTTTCTCTGTTAGTTACCCAGGCATTAATTGCTCTTAAGATATGACTCATTTTTCTTTAAAGGTTGTAAAATCATTTTTTTCACTCTTTTGAATTTAGAAGATAAATGGATTTGGAATAGTACACAGTATATAAGCTGTGGGTTAGTACTGAACAAAAACAGTGAAGAGAATTTTTTTGAAACTTCAGTCTAGAAAATATTTCCTAAAGAGTTAAGCCCATGGGACTGTTTATTTTTTTGCAGGACTCTGAGGAAGAGGACCATGAGTTGGAGGCCATTAATAAGAAGCTGATAAGCGCACAGGGTTTTCATAATTTTCGGCCTTATGTACCTGAGGAGTTTGCTGACTTCAGTGTTTACAATGCTAGCCTGGAGAACAGAGAATGGTTTTCCAATAAAACAGACTTCATGAATTCTCGTGTCCTTGAGAAAGAGGTATCTCGCAGCCCCACCACTAGCAGTATTACTAGTGGCTACTTTTCGCACAGTGCCTCTAATGCTACTCTGTCTGACATGCTTGTTCCCTGTAGTGATAGCACAGACCAGCTAGCCAATCAGATGAAGGATTTGGACTCGACTGACCCATCAGGACCATGTCTTGCACATGATTTGAGATCTTTGAGCAAGGAATTTCCAGAAAGGGGCTTAGCTAAAGATAAGATACATATGTCATCACTCAAAGAAAACAGTGCCTTAGCAAAAGAGATTCCACCATCCCAAAATAACACTAACAAAACCTCTGAGATACTACATAGAGCTGGCTCTTGTTCAGGGTTAGATTCTACAGCTAACAAAACCACGCGAGCCACAATTGAATTTTCATCACGGAAAGCAACAATTGAGCATACTTCAGATGTTCTCGAAGATCATTCATTTACTGAGTTCATGGGTGTTGAAGATGGGAAGAACTTTGACCAGTCAGTAAATCCACAGTTATATTCCACTGCTTCCTTTAAAGGAGAGGAAGAAATATCAACTGCTGGGGTGGATGGTGCCTCGGATTTATCACAAAACACTTACAAAGAGGGCATTCAGTTAGGCCAGCAAGAATCTGTGGCCATGGACTATCAGATGTCAAACACTATCGAAAATCCTCTGTTTACTGTATTAGTAAAAGAGACTTCATGTTGTCAGACATACCCTGATTCTTCTCCTAATGATTTTATTACAAAGAACCATTTATATGTTTCTGACTCTGAAGATGGTGCTTCTGCAGACCAAGCCCACACTTTGCCTAGCTGGGTGACAGTGGGAGAACAAGTGTATGTGGGAAGGAGTAAGACGGGCACAGTGAGATACATTGGACCAGTGGATTTTTCAGCTGGAATCTGGGTTGGAGTTGAACTAAGCGCTCAGTTGGGTAAGTAACCACAAATAAGGTACTGTAGGCTGTGCTATGAATGCAATCATATGAGATAATGTATGGGGTACACTGTATACTCTCACACTGTTGTGTTGTGAAATACCAAATCAGTCAGAAATTGGGGTATTTTATATACTCACCCTTCTGAGTGTAGTATTTTTTTGTTTGCCGTTTTCTGAAGGATTAATTTTTAAATGTTTTTTGTTTTTACAGTTGTTTTAAACAAAAAACTATGTTCTCCTTGCTTTATGCGAAGTGTTGTCGTACGCCGCCATTGGTTCCCCTTTGTTCCTGTTTTTTGTAGGTGGGCTGGGGAGAGAGTTACGGTAACTTAAACTTTTTAAAAACTGTCAGCATTTAAAATAACCTTGTGTTGCCAATTCAGCATTCACCTCCAATGGCTGGAGGAACCAGCAGCTGAGGAATTCAAATGTTAGTTTCAGCTACTGCCTGTTTTCTTTGCCAGAGATCACTTTTCATGAGAAAGATAGTGAAGAGAGGCGTTCAAAGTACTATTTTCAAACTTTACCATGATTTTACCAGTACAGCTTCCACTTTGATGACAGCATTGGAGTGGAAAAGGAACCAATGCCATTTGAGTGCAAAAGGTCTTTATTTAAAGTACCTACTGACTTTTGGAGTTAGTGTCTTTTAGAAAAATTAAGAAACCAGATTTTGGATTGTTGTTGAAACCTTTTCAGAGAACAAACTGAAATTTTGGTTTTTAAATATTCAATTCTGATGTTGAAACAGTTGCTTTTGTAAAGGGAATAAATTTTGAACCTTAACTTGCAGCTACCACAGTAATAAAGTGGGGAGTTGTCATTGCTCAGAATGCTTGATCACTCATATGTTATGTACTTCTGCTCCCATCACTAAGCGCTTTAACCTTGAGTACTCAGAATATTTAAGGATAATCACATATACATATTGTAACTGCATATGATGGCTAACTGCTGAAAATTAATGCCATGTTTTTTGTTTTTGTTTTTTTTCATTTAAGGGAAACATGATGGAATTGTAAAAGGTAGAGAGTACTTCCACTGCAAGCCACGACATGGTTTGTTTGTTCGTCCCAGGCGCCTCAGTAAAGCACCAACTTCAACAAAGAGATGCAGTAGCACTTCACAATCTCAGGCATCCTCAAGCTTAGAGAAGCAAAAAAGTTCTGTACTTGTGGGGTCATTGTCTTCCTCTAATGCAGGAGAGCCTCCCCTTTGTCAATCAGGAGATGTAGCAGCTTCTGCTTTTTCTAGGAAACAAGAGAACAGAAAGTCTTGGATCAACTAAGCTGTAGTATTTTTGCACTTGCTACACACATCACAGTGTAGAAACCTTTATGGATTTTAAAAGTTGTTGTACAATTCTCATTTGTCCATAATGAATGTGTACTCTGTAGAGTCATGGACTTAATTCTCTAATTTTTTATAAATAATATATATATTATATATATTAATGTGTATCTATAGTTAGTCTGCCAGTAAGCAGATATGGCTGCACACTAAAAGACAATTAAAGCTGATTTGTAGATACTTGTGAGGTACTGGACTATTTGTTACACAACAGTTTGGGAGATATATTTTAAAGAAGAAAAAAGAAAAAATATTTTATTTTTGAGAAAAGGACTTCAATCCGTATTTGAGAAAAGCTACAGTATGCTGTTCTTAATTACCAAAGAACTTGTATTAGGCTGACACGTTTGCTGTTTATATCTTGGTTTTTTGTAAACACTTGTTTTCACTATTAGCTTGGTGCCGGGTTTCTTTTAGTCACTGGGCACCGTGCTGCCTTATGTCCTGTGTTTTAAGTACACTGAAATCTGACTCCTTTTTTTTTTTTGGTCTTCCTAGAGGCCTGCCACTGTGGTGACTTGGCATTGTATTGAAAATACTAACAGTGCCTGAGACTGTACGTTTGGGATTTCATATGCTGACCCAAGCCAGGCAGTTTGATTGCAGAAACAGTATTACTGCAAGGAAGTGAGGACAACATTTCTTTTTAAAATGGCTCTTAGGCAAATAGGGAAACAAAGCAGCAGTAATGGATTAAGATTGCAAACCTTGCACTGTTATTTGCTGGTTATCATCAACCTAAAATGGAACATTCTAAAGGAATTTTAATCTGTAAAGTCTATTTTCATAATGGAAATGATGGAAGGATTTATGTACAGTGCTTGAGAGTTCTTGAGAAAGCTGTTCCACATGTAGATATTGTAGATGCCCATACAATGTCCTGGATATTTGTTAAGTAACATGGTAAACATGAGTGAAATGAATGGCCTGCTGTACCTGTTTTTCTTTTTCTTAGCGAAGTGAATGACTAAGAGACCTGGGACCTTACTGAAAAGCTGCTGTTGTTCCTTTGATTTTGTGTATATTAAGCTGACTCTAGTGTTTTTACTATTTACTGTAAAGAACTGTAATTTATGTTCTGTTTCTGCCATACTGTATTTAATTGGTACAGATCTTCTGTGTTTTAGAATACAGACTGTTTATTTCAGATTTTTTAAAAGATTTTTTGCTTGAATTTGACTTTAATACTGTATTTAAGGATTCATTATCAAAAATTAGGTTTAATGAGTTTGCCAGTTTGCAGCTTTGGTGCTCCAACGGGATATATTTTATATACCTCTTGATACATACACATGCTTAAAAGGACACTAATCTTTAGGAGCAGAAGAGTGGACAGTATTAATCACTGAAACCATCGACTGGTTTAGCGATGACAGAATACAATGCATCTGGTTGTGCCGAAACGTATGAATTGCTTTTTAGGCAAGAACATACATAGAGCAACAGTTCATAGTTCGAATATCCACCCAGAACTGATCAAGCTGCATCAGTGATATCTCTATTGGAAGAAATTACGATGAGGATTGTAACTGAAGAATTCCTTTGTGCAAAAAGTATTTTATCAAGGATAAGTGGTTCTAGAACATATCCAAATGTTGATATCAAAACACTTATAAATCTAAATTGAAGATATAGGTTAACAGGATTTTTAAAAAGAGTTTTTCTTTAAAAAGTTATGGTATTTGTCCTAAACACTGTAAACTGTAGTATTTTGGATCGTTTGAGGACTAATATGGACATCATCTTATGGCACAGATACAGAGTTATTGGTTTACAATGGTGATGGTGTTTAAATATGCACATATGTATTTAATTTATTGTAGGCATTCATTAATACAAAATATACATTTACTTGAGATATTTTGGGATAGGTTTGCTTTTGTTAATATATTGCGCAAAAGTAACAAACCAGTCAACCCTATCTGAATGCTGTGCATTTATTCAAGAGCTATTTGTACAGTCATTGTCTCTGTACTTACTGAAATTCCTATGCCTCTGCTAAGCCTGTATGTTTCATAGACTCCAAGGCCCGAAGGAACCATTCTAATCATCTGGTCTGACTACCTCCATAACCCAGGCCATAGAATGTGCCAAAAATAATTTTGAATGAGAGCTGCTGCTTCTTTAAATCTAATCTTGATTTAAAAATTGCTGGTGATGGAGAATCCACCACAATCCTTGGAGATTGCTCCACTGATTAACTATCTTCACTGTTTAAAAAAAAAAAAAAAAAAAAAATTATGCCTAATTTCTAGTTGAATTGTCTAGCTTCAATTTATACCACTTGGAGCTTGTTACACCTCACGTTAACATGTCCCTTACTAAAGTAGTTTAAGTGGAGAGAAATGTTATCCAGTGGTCAGATCAGGGAAATAAAAATCAGGATTATATTTCATTACAAAATTTTGCAACTGCACAGCTGTGGATAAATCACTTAACCTTTCTATGCCTCATTTTCCCCATCTGTAAAGTTAGCATAATAGCCAAATTCTGATGTGTTGAGGCTTAATTATCTATCTGGTGAACCCTGAGATTTCAGCAGAAAATTACTTATCCAGATACAAACTGTTAACAGTAACTACCTATGCTATTTTATTCTTATCTTGTAACAGAACTCTGAAGACATTTTTTAACAATTAAGCTTTCTTCATTAAAATTTTTATATAGTACCACCTGTGACAAGAAGTGCCTAGGGTAGTTTACACTAGAAAATGCCAAGGTCAGGGCTGGCTCTAAAAAGGAGAGCAGATTCTCCCAAAACTGGTGGTTAACACTGGTTAGATTTACCAGCAGTCAC
The DNA here is from genome assembly GCA_007922175.1 of Pelusios castaneus. Classification (NCBI taxonomy): domain Eukaryota; kingdom Metazoa; phylum Chordata; order Testudines; family Pelomedusidae; genus Pelusios; species Pelusios castaneus. The sequence goes on from ML685766.1 coordinate 41,471,233, forward strand.
AAACTATGCTCCTACTCTCGTGGCCTGGTTATCAAGAAGCTAAAGAAGAAATCACATAGCTCTCATTGTTGCACTCCCATCTCTGGCTCCCAATCAGCAAACAATTGAAAACTTACTTAAAACTCTGTTTACTTTACAAAATGTTTTTCTGATCCCTAGAGAATCAGCCACATTACCAAATCAATATTAGTTTGGATCTTATCTAAAATACAACACTGCCAGCCAATCCTTCAGTATCTAAAAATAAAGATTTATTGTAATTAAAAGAAACAAATGAGAAAAGAGGTCTTAAGTGGTCAAAGGAATCAGATACAGCTATGTGACTTCAACATCCATACATCAGGCTCTTAGCAGCTTTGGTGAGTTTGCTGGCTTGTAAAGTTCTTCTGGAAAACATCTAAAGGTTGTGTGGGTCTATCAGTCCTTTGTTCAGAACTTCAATATGTAGAGAAGTTACTCCAGAGGTCAGAAGCAGGATTGAAAACAAAATGAGAAAAGACAGCTGCCTTTTAATATTGTTTGCCATATGGCTTATACAGTCTTTATCCCAAACACAAATGCCCAGCACATGGAGTTCCTTATCCACAGACATGTCCTACTCACTCTTAGGCGTAGTTCCTGGCTTCTCTAACAGGATCAGTTGTACAATTGGGTCATCATCAGCCATCAAGCAATCTGGATAGTGAGCTATCCAGGTATATTGAGCTATCAATATACCACACATCTATAACTCACAGCAAAAAGATGAAACATCATATAAACAAGCTTCTAATATTTAGCAGATCATAACTTTTCCAATGATACCTTACATGGCTTATTTGGTACAAGATTCATTGCAATTTTGCAGTATTGATGTCAATAATATTCCATGCATTGTCACACTACCAGCTTAACTGCTCTTTTTAATAAAATAAGAGGCCAAACAGAGAACAGAATTCTTGCCACAATGATCTCTTGCATAAAAAGGCACAAATACTGATCAAAACAGAGTAGACCAAACTCACCTCAGTGAGCTGATTAACCCAGGTAATGTTTTCTACTGTAATCAAGATTCTTCTAGTACTTAACTAGGTCATAAAGGGCCTTATCCTGATTTTTGTATTTAAAACGTATGTTTGTTCAAAAAGTGCATTTTCTAAATACCTCATAGGATGTTACTGTTTTTATGGCTTTTTGATTTATAAACAGTAGCTGTGTCTAGGTATAGGTTTGACACCAGTGCTATGTGGCCATTAACCCACAGTGTAAACAAAGCCTATGGTCATTGCAGGAACAGCATCTCCTCGAGCGACAGCAGCTAAGTCAATGGATGCATTCATCTGTCAAACTAGTTGTGTTTACATCAAGTGTAGATTGGTATAGCTATGACACTCTGGTGTGGGCTTCACACCTGTAAGTGCTATATCTATGTCAAATTAAATTGTATGTGTATATACTAGGTCTTACAGCAGAGACGAGTTCTAGATGGTTCACATGGTGTCACCTATGTTTTATCTAACATGAAGTACAAGTACTCCTAGAAATGTAGGGCTGAAAGTGGGCTCAAAGGTCATCTAGTCCATCTGACCCAATCCTCCTCACGGACACAGGACCACATATCCTTTTCTGCAGTATTACTGTCTAGCCAGTTATTCCTTATTTTGTATTTGTGCATTTGATCTTTCTGTCATAAGTGTAATATTTTTCACTTGTCTTTACGGAATTTAATTTATGATTTCAGTCCTTATTTTGTTCCCTGTGGTTTAAATATTCATTAACAGAAAACTTCATTGTAAGTAGGCTGGATAGAATTTGATATTTTTGTATCTTTGATGGATATTGATTTTATTTTTAAACATTTTTCAATTTCTATTAATTTAAATGTTTACAATTATGCAAAATTATGAGGGGATGCTGCACCTTCTACACTTAGTGTCTTCACGCTACTGCCTCCTTTTTCCTAAAATTAACAAATGCTGAAGCAGGAAGGAGTGATTCATTCCCCTTCATCCCTCTTTACCCTGCCTATACACCTTAAGGTGGGACTCCAAAGTTCACAAGTAATATTCTTCCTCACTTTGCCTACCTGTAAAATTTGATTGGATGGAAATATTTTCCCATGGATTTGTTTATGTGCACAGTGAAGTCAACATGCGCTGAATAAAAATATAAGCCTTCTAGATCTGGTTGTAAAGTTGCTATCAAAGACAAAATATGAAAAACCAGTGGACACAAGTAAAAACAACCCAAATATTGACAGATGGAAATTATAAGTTAGTTTTCTTTTAAAAATAAGACCCCAGTGTACATAAGCACCGCTAAACAGAATTTTTACTCAGCAACAGTCAACGTTGATGACAGTGGATGCACACAAAATTGGCATTTCTGAAACCTAGCCAAGCATTTAATTCCACATACTGATAATACATTTTCTTGGTACATTCTAAAGGCGATGTGCAACACTAGTGACATTACATCATAGCTTAGGTGATGGTATAAGAGCTGCACCAAGACATTTCGAAACAGTGAATTAGTGATGGAAAAATAATTGAAACTGTGTAGTTCAAACTTTAAATTACCTAAAGTTTAAGTGCATTTGAACGGAAAATTTTGGCTTAGACCCTTTCCTCTCATTATAATTTCTATCTCTGTCCTTTCTCCATTGTTTTTAGCGTCAGGCCATATGAAAGCAATTAACTGCAGAGGTGCAATAAGGCCTTGGCTATTTACAGGTCACTAAGAATCCATATTAAGTGCCTTTGAAAATGTCTGTCAGTCTCTTCTTGTCCCTGCAGAGTCCTGGGACTACCTTATCAACTTCTTCCTAGCATTAGCTAAAGTAGCCATTTAAACCAACAGTGAGAGGCTGGTGGCTGAGGAAGTGCTCTGGCACTGTGGGGCCTATTTCTGTTGTTGGATCATGGACACATTTGAGGAGTAGTGGATGCTGTCTGCTGTTCTCTGCTCAGGCTATGTACACACGATCAGATTAAAGCGCAACAAGGCAATCGCGCTATAAAAAACACGTGACCATTGCGGGAGAGCGCATACACACGTCGCTCCTTGCAACGCAACACAGCTCTTTGCAATATCGTGATTCAGCGCAATGAATTCTGGGCACCTATCCCATAGTTTAATTTTCCCTGAATCGGTGCTTGGAATCCTGGGATGAAGGAAAGGAACGCAAAGCGCCATGGGTAAACTCTGTTTAACGGTCAACATCCTATGGTTAACTGAAGCGGACAAGGTACGTCCTAATAGTAACATTACTGTGGGCTAACATTCTGCACAGGGCACACAGATGGAACCCGATATCTCTGTCCTCAGGGCGCCCCTGCCAGCTAGAATACATATCCTACATGCCACCGGGTGCAAGCCAGGACCATACGCTGCCGGATTGTGTGCTGCCATGGTTCCCAGTGCTGTGCTTTGCAGCTGGCGAGGCCGAGTATCCTTATACGGGAGCGTAGACACATACGCTTTCCCATCTAACCTGAGTAGGAGGCTCTGGAGGTACATCGAGGAAACCTTTAGTGAGCTAAATGCAGATGATTTTTGGACAATCACTCCTTGTATTGATGCACTTCTAATGAATGCAGACTAAAGAGTGTGCACAGTGGGCACTGATACAGCAAGCACCCCCACCCCGGACAATGATGTTTTAGCAGGAGCCATAGCTCCACGAAAGAGAAACGTACCTGAACCCCCCTCTGCCGTCTCAGAGGACACGCTGCAATTGATGTCTTGGGTGGACGTCTCAGCAGGGGTGCAGAAGAGCTCCTGGCTACACACTGTTGTGCTCTCATCCAGGTCATCCTCCATCTCCTCTTCCTCATTGATCACGTCCTCATCCTGCTCGGCTTTGGCATTCATTGGATGAGGGGGCGCCGATGTGTCCACAGGACTCTGCAGTGGTTGTGGGGTCCCCACTGAGGATGGCTTCGATCTTGTAGCAGGCGCTGATCCCGAATGGCGGTTTGCCTCCTTCGCTCAGTGATAGCTTATTCGTAGCTCCTTCACCTTTGATCCGCACTGCACAGTGTCTCTATCATAACCTCTCTCTGACATGGCCCGAGAAATTATGCCATATGTATCGTAATTTTGCCTGCTGCCGCATAGCTTCGCCTGCACAGCAGACTCTCCCCGGCTGCTGATCAGGTCCAGCACCTCTGCCATGCTCCAAATGGGTGCGTGTCTTCCACGTTGGGCCGCCAGGGCTAGTGAAGATCAGAGCTGCACTCCACTCCATGAGCAAGAGAACAGGAAGTGACAACAGCGGAGAAATTCAAACATCCCGGGAATCGAAACAGGGTGGGGAATGTTTTGTTACGACCTCAGAGAGCGGGTAGGGGGAACACCAGAGAGGACGACTTTGGAATGCTGGGACACTTCTGGAGGCCAATCATTGTGCGGTAAGCGTACACATGAGTCAAAAGGCGCAACAGCTGTTCCGCGTTAACTGCTACCACCCTCATCGAGGTGGCTTTTCTATTGCGCTACAATAGGGCTGTTGATGCACAACAGCCCTATTGCACGTGTGTACGCTGTTGTTTTCGTGCAGTAATGACCGTTAATGCGCGATAAAGTGATCGTGTGTACATGGCCTCAGTGTCCCCTTCAAGTTCCCTCTGTTTAAACCTCTGATCCTGAAGCCTCTATTTTTTATTTTTTTTAATTTGTTGTTCCTTGAATTTAGTTGAGTCCTGGGCTTAGAAACTACTCCCTTTAGGCTGGGGAGGGGCTTCTAGCTATGGATGAGCACCAATAGGTTTGCTGTTGACTTTCACCACTCTGGAGTTTTCAGATAAATGGGAGATGGTGACCTAGTCAGTGGACTGAGTTACTCTGTATCCCTGAGGCCTCTCTGAGATGAGCATCAGCGACAGAATGCGGGACAGAAGCAATATTGGAAAGGACAGTGAAGAATTGAAAAGGGGCAGGAATGGATCCAGAGCCATGTGCTGTGGAAAAAGTGGAAGTAAGTGTGCCAGTAGAAAAAAAAAGTCTTTTAATGTGCCCTAGGACTCTGTTTCTCTGCAATAGACTAACACAGCTACTCTTTTGGCTAACATTTATCAAATTCCAAAGGGGTAGCCGTGTTAGTCTATTGTAGAAAGACAACAGAGTCCTGTGGCACTTTTAAAGACTAACAGATTTATTTATCGCATGAGCTCTCGTGGGAGAAAATCCCACTTCGTCAGACACTCTGAAGATAGGAAAGTTACAGAGTGGGAGGAGATTAAATGCAGGGGAGTGTAGGATATGGCATCAGGTCAGGCTGTAACAGCAAATCAAAAGCGAGGTTAGGAGTCAAACAATGCGGAACGGCACCTAGAGGCAGGTGAGGTCATCACCTGTTGCAATGAAGAAAAAAAAAATCCCTAGTCCCTGTTTAACCCCACGGCAACTGAGTTGAATTTGCATAGAAATTCGAGTAGAAAGAAAGCCACTGTAATGTTAGCCTTGAGGCCCTGCCCTGTAGCTAAAAGGAAGGTCAGAGGTGGGGCTGAGCTATTGAGGGCAACCCGGCATTCACTATGGACCCGTCACCCTCAGAAACAGCAGAGAGCGGCTCGCTCATGCTGGTAACCAATCAGGTCGAGCCAGGCTCAGCTGTCCTGCCCCGCACCTCGCTGCTGACCAACTCTACGCCGCGCGCCCCGAGAGCGGAACACAGCAGAAGGCGGCGCCCCAGCAGGGCGGGCCCGGCGTCAGGGGCGGGTCTGTGGCCGCACGAGCCGAGCGCAGCCGCGGAAGCTGCCGGGCGGGCCCGGCTGCGACTCCTCCCCGCGGCGGCTGCGGGCAGGGGGGGAACGTGCAGCGCTGCACGCAGCGACTGTAGCTGGGCCCGAGTGACAGGCGCCCACCCTCGGTCTGCGACCGGGCGCTGCGGAGGTGGGTACCGGCCCCGACCGCCCCGCGGCCGGGGCGGCCGCCGCGCCGTGACCGCTCCTCCCCTCGCCAGCGGCGGGATCGGGCCCAGCCGCGGCCTCCCCGGGGGTGAAGCGGGGGCTCCGCGAGCCGCGCGGGGCTGACACCGCCCTGACACCCGGCCTGGCTGGGGGATCCGGGCTGGGATCCTCGGTCCGAGGGCGCCCGCCCTGTGAGGTTACCCCTGCCCGCGGTGTTAACCCCGGGGTGGTGTCGGACCCAGCGAGCCGCATGGGCTGAGCCCGGGACTGGCTCTGGTGGCGGGGCGGGGGCAGGGCTGGTGTTGCACCGCCTGGGTGTAAGTGCCACAGCGAGCGGGTGCGGGTTGCACGGGGTAAGTAAGGGCGCGACTTGCCCCTTGCACGGCTTGGACTATACCTTGGTTTCGTTCCCCTGGGTATCATCGATGCTGTACCAAACTGTGGAGGCCAGCCCTGGCACAGGTGAAAACCCTGGTGTGGACAGGGTAGGGGTATTTCTTTGGAAATGTAGGGCTGGAAGGGACCTTGAGAGGTCAGGTCATCCCTCTTGCTGATTGGGGACTAGAAGTAGCTAGACCATCCCCAGCAGGTGTCTGTCCAACCTGTTCTTCAACACCTCCAATGACAAGGATTTCCCAGCCTCCCTTGGAAGCCTATTCCAGAGTTTTACCCTTACCTTAGAAGGAGTAATTTTTTCTAATATCCACACTGAATCTCCCTTGCTGCAAGCTAAGCTGGTTATTTTGTCCAACTGTTAGTGGACAGACAACAGATATCACGGCTACCCCTTTGGAATTTGTTAGTGGACATGGACTGATAGCTGCCTTTTCTATAGCTTCTTATATATTTGAAAACTGTTGTATTCCCTATCCCCAAGCCTTTTTTCTAGATTAGGCATGATAAGGTGCTAGGGTGTACATACCTAGGGACATCCGCATTATCCTTGAGGGAGCAGCGCACCTCATCCAAATTTGTTGCGTGTCCTCTGTAGTCACATGTCCCTCCTATGCGATATGTATTGCATGCCTGGAATCAAGAGGCACACTTTATTATAAAACCAGCGGCCATGGGCCTGGAAGCTGGCGCTGACATGTTCTAGCCGCCTTGCAGTACTATCTTTTCTACCAGTTGGTCCTCTTTGATGGTCTTTCTCAGGTTTTTCTACAGTCTTGTTGGAATTTGAATATGTAGGGGCTTATCATTTACAATGCCAAAAATGGTATTTAGCAAAAGGGGCCTTGTAGTTTGTGATTAAAAAATTGGAGGGAGGCAGATGAATATACCTTATGTCTGAAAAATTCAGTTCTTGGAATCCTTATTTTTCAGCATACCTTTGGTGAATCAGCTTTTTTTCTTGGACCTCAGCCACAACCTGAGACGTAGGGGTCAGGATGAATGTAAAAATTTTTGAAATTTTTATGCAGTTTTTTATTAATATTTTTCTATTTGTTTTGAAATATGGGAAAGCGAGCTTTAATGTGTTAGCTGGTTAAGGTCAATCCAATACATTTAAAAAACAAACAACTATTATCATAGTCTAGACAGACCCCTACCATATAATGTAGGCAGGATATGCTGTGTTTAACTCAGGCTCCCCCCTCAGCTAGCACATTTTTAAAGGTGCTAAATTGTGTCTACACTTCCACATCAGGTGCCAAATTGAACTTAAATTGTTAGCACTCACATTCTTTAGTGTAGAAAAGAGCAAGTGAAGGTTCCTCCTGTGTTTATCCCAATGTGACACTTTAACTAAGACATCCCTTTGTCTGTGTCTCATTCCTGCCACAAGCCATTAATAAGATTGTAATTGAAGGTCCTGCAAATTATTAAGACGAGTACAGATACTCCAAGGTTGGAAATGTGCACACACACACTGAAAGAGTCCTACAGAGTTTCTATTTGACATATTGTTGTTCTTATACTTTGTTATGCAGTGACATAAATCCTATGCTACCTACCATAGGCTCTTAGCAACAGAGTTGCTTGTCTAAACTGTATGGATGTGATCTGTTTTGAGTATAATTTTTTTAATATATACTTGAACAAAGTTAATAGACAGAATTATGCTCTGATGCCTCTAATGAAATCATGATCATTGTAAAGTAGAGTAAGTTGTCTGCATTAGTATAGTCTTAGTATGTATATTCTGTCATCAACACCAGATAGTTCCATTTGGTTAAAATATTTTATAGCTTATTTTCTCAATATTATGAGAATAATGAGAAAGGCAAGGTGAAGGAAATCATGGGTTTTATGTGTAGTTTTTTCCTCTCTCATTTTTTTATGATTTCAAAATATAGGGGAAAGTTCTTGTTTTATTTGGCGTGCCTGGACCAAGTAAAGCACTGTGGATTTCAAGTAACCAGGAAGTTTTTATTTAAGGAAAAATGTGCTGGTACTAGTGAAGAGCTTTTTTATTAGTTCCCTCCATTTTTGTATAGTTGATTATCTCTGTGGTTTGTTTTATCTTTTTAATATACCTTAAATTCCATTTACCAAAAAGAGGAAACTGACTTACAATTAGTACCAATAATAGTTTCCGTTATGTTAATTCTTTGTCAGTGTTCCATACTATAAGGAAAATTACAATACCAAGATGAAAAGGACAGGGCATCCGTACTGTGCTGAGAGATAATTGGATCTAACAGGCTAAACTCCAGGACTGGAATCTGTATTATGAGCTTGGCTGCATGGTTTTGGCCCACTAAGCACTTGGACACCTTACCCTGTCTCAGGGTCAAATCAGCCTTGTAAGGGGACACACCCTGATCTCATCAGGAATTAAGTGTAATAGTCTATTCCAGCTGTGAATTTTGCCCAGTATATGTTTTACCACCTATAAAATGGGAATAAATCTCAGAATTACTTAATAGTCGTATGAGATATTAAAAAGTAAAAGCCATATAGAGCTAAGTGTTATTGTGTTTGCACAGCATCACCTTTTTGTTTACTAAGCCAAAGAGATCATACTATATGTTCAATAAAAGGACTCTCCTGTCACAGCATAACAGGAGTAATTAATTTTATGGGGGAAAATATTAATTACCTATGTCACCTTGAGTTCCAGTAAGATTTTGATACATCTGTGTATCGCATTTGGAAATAACACACTCTGACATCCCTTTTTTCCAGGTTCTCTCCATAGGAGAAGGATTGGCAGTCTTTTTAATCTTATCCTATGTTTGACCGTATTATCTGGTTGCTCTGTACATTTGAAATACTATAGTTGTGAGCTTTGCCCATAAGCAATACTTTGGTTGGATAAACAGGGCAAAGGATGAAATAGTGAACACTGTACCTCATTATTTTAGTGACACACAAAAGAGAGCCTTGAAGTATATTTACTACATAATATTTGTCATATAAACATGTATTCATATAACTTCTCTTTCAGATTAAGAAAAATAAAGTGATCCTGATGAGTCTCTTCCAGTTTACCACGAGAAGGCTGGTTTTGCAAGCATATTGTGGACTTAAGCCACCTCCTTCCAAGGAACGGAGGATTTGCTTAGAAATGGCTCGTCCTAATTCAAGTAAGATGAATTAATTCCTGTACTATGTATTTGTTTCTGTATATATACTCCAGACAGTATTCTGTAAATTACTTTTCTCTCTTTCTTGCTTCCTGAGTTTTGAGTGTCTTAAAATTAAGCAGCATTGTCGTAGGCACAAAGTCCTGAGCAATATAAATGTTCCAAATGTGAAAGAGTATGTGGGAAGGTTTGTCGGCAGGGGCGCTGGATTTGGCGGTGGGAAGGCTAGTGTGTCCTGTATGGTTGTGCATGCACCAAGTGTGTTGAAACCCACAACAGTTTGAGAACTGCTGCTTTAAAATACCTTCACATATTTCCTGATTTTGAAGATTGGTAAGTCCGAGTCACCCGTGTCCTTGCTGAATCACTTTTGGCTCTGTGATTGTAATATCAATTTTCTGCTTCTGCAAACATTGGAGGCCTTATATCTGCTATCCCTTTGTAAAGTTATGGAAATTAATGGTGTTTAAACCCTCCTTTTGTTTCTATAACTTTTTAACCATAACTGTTGCAAACAAATTAGTCATCATGTTGTTGAGTGCAAAAAAATCCTGTGCAAAATATAACAAATGGTATGTGTTTTTCACTTTGAATTCAAATGACTGAAAATATATATTTTTTTAAATTTCTTTCTAGGCTTAAAATGAGAATGTCTGCCTCCAGGGTAACCTGTCAAGGTTACAGGTGCCTGATAATGAGTGTTTAAAATGAAAATGCAGTCTCAACATCAAATACAGCAGGGATTCTCAACCCGTGGCTCGCAGGGCTTTTTGAAGTGGCCTATGCCCCGTTGGTTGGGAGTCAGGCCGCAGCCTCCTGCTCCCAGCTCGCAGCTTGGAGCTAGACTACAGCCGCCCGCCTCCCTCCCCCAGCCAGTCAGCAGAAGCAGGGGCCCCTAGTGGGGAGGGAGGTGCTGGCTGGCCAGGAGGAGCCAGGAGTGGAGCAGGGTCAACCAGCTGGGCGGGGCCATGGCTGAGCGGGTGCTGCCCAGGTGAGGGCCGGCGGGGGCGCCCTGTCCTGGTCCCTGAGTGGCGCAGGACACACTGGGGTGGTGGGACCCGGGCTGGAGCCGGCCCGCAGGGTGTGCTGCACTGGGGTCAGTTCAGGCCAGCGTTGCCCCCACACACTCGGCGGAGTGAAGCGGAGGAGATCACATCCACCCGTTGCCGGGAGATTCCGCGTGTTTGTGGGTATCCAGCCTTTTAAAAAAAAAAAACAAAAACCTTTATAAACTTTTTGAAATGTTTAAAAAATCTTTTTGGTTCACGGGCCAAAAATATAATTTTTTACAAACCTGAAGGGCCACCAGTCTATTTAATAAATTAATTTACTTAATTTAATTTAATTAATTTAATTAATTAATCATAATTAAAACTCAAATTGAATTTAATTAATTAAATTTTAATTAATTAGACTGGTGACTCTTCAGGGTTGTAAAAATTATATTTGTGGCCCTTGAGCCAAAAAGGTTGGGAACCACTGAAATCAGCATCGCTGCATTGAAGCTGTAATAATCAGGAGGAGAATGAAGATTGAATAAAGCTTTGTACCTGGCCTGTGAGCTTGATTTGAACCTGCAAGGGCTTTAATAATAGCAATCCATATTTAGTTTGAGAGTGAAATTGTTGGAAAGACAAGTATTTAAGGAGAAAAGTGTAGCTGGGAAGCTGTTTTTTAAAATGCATGAAAGTCACCTTCTATGCAACCAAGCTGAATGATTGCCAAGTTCCTGACATAGTTAGGGGTCAAAATGGCTATTCCTGTTTACACTTCATATCATTTCGATATTTATAAAATGGGCAATATATTTGTCTGTCTCTATATTTTTGTGCATATTTATATTGTGTTGCATATTCATACAGAGTGAAATTCACTCTCCTGCTTCTGCAGGAACTGAGGTAGTGAAACCACTGTCTCCAGCTTCGAGGCAGAGCCGCTCTACAGCTATCCAAGCCCTGGTGGTAATCAACAGGAAAATCTTTTACCTGAAGAGTTATTTTAATTTGAATACAATGAGCAAGATTTTTTTTAATTGTAATAGTAAAATACAAATAGTCAGGTATTGAAGGTCCACACAGTCATTTTCTAGGAGGTACATGGTCTGGTTTGAGCTGTGTGGCTTTGGGCAAGTCATTTAACATCTGTCAATTAAAAAGAGTACTGTTAACATACAAATCGTATTTCTTTCTGAAAATATCTCGTTTGCTGTAGTTCGAAGCAAAATCTAAGATGACTATAATTGAAAGATTAAAGATGCAAATATTTTTGGTTTTCATCTTGTGCATTTGACAGCCTTTTGTGTATTCGTGTAATTTTTTCCCTTTTATAATCGGTCACTTTTCCAAGCTACTTGTGTGGATTTTTCATAAAGTATTGGGAAAATGACTGATAAATGAAAATGAAACCCACAAAAACTGACTGGGTGACTAAGTGGCAAGTGTAATAGCTTAAACTATTTTCAATTAATGTTTTTTACACTAATTAGATTTTAGTTTAAGCATCTTCCTTTTAATTAGCATAATGTTTGAAGAGTTTTAAGATTGTTGTATCAAAGGTCAGGATAACTGCGCTGTATTTCCACTCAGTGGTCCTGCATCAATGCCCAGTCTCGAGTTTCCTGCTTGCCATCTGTTGTCTTCCTGGGTGAAGAGCTTTATCTTTTTCCTTTCTGACTAAAGTATTTTCAGGATGCACAATTCTCTGCTGTCACTGTGTTACACTCAGCAAAGACAGGTTGTCGAAGGACATCTGCTTGCTTTTTCCTCAGAGATGGTTTAACAAGTGTACTTGCTACAGTTATAATGTACCACACAGCAGTTCTGTGTAAGCCTACTTTCTTCTTACGGTAAAAAGCCTTATAGAGAAAACAAATTAAAACTAGGACTATCAAACAACTTAAAAAATTAATTGTGATTCATCATAGTTTTAAACTGTTAAACAATAATAGAATACCATTTATTTAAAATATTTTGAATATTTTTTGCAGTTTCAAATATTGATTTCAGTTACAAAACAATATGAAGTGTACTGTGCTCACTTTTATATTATTTATTACAAATATTTAAATGGTAAAAAAGAGAAATGAAAGAAATGAATTGAAAAATACTAACTCATACAAATACTGTCTGTAGTGCAATCTCTTTATCGTGGCTGTTCAGCTTACAACTCTTTGTTATTGAACTGTACTCAAAAATAAAACAAGGTAAAACTTTAGAGCCTACAAGTTCAGACAGACAAGTTTCTTTATATTCACCGGAGGTAATGCTGTCTCCTTCTTATTTACAATGTCACTTGAAAGTGACAACAGGTGATCGCATGGCACTTTTGTAACTGGCGTCGCAAGGTATTTATGTGCCAGGTATGCTAAACATTCGTATGCCCCTTAATGCTTTGCCCAGTCTTTCAGAGGACATGCTTCCATGCTGATGATGCTCATTTAAAAAATGTGTTGATTAAATTTGTGACTGAACTGCTTGGGGAAGAATTGTATGTCTCCCACTCTTCGTTTTTTACCTACATTCTGCCATATATTTTGTGTTATATCAGTCTCAGATGATAATTTAGCACATGTTGTTCAATTTGAGAATGCTTTCACTGCAGATTTGACAAAATTCAAAAAAGGTGCCAGTGTGAGATTTTTAAGGATAGCTTCAGCACTCAACCCAAAGTTAAAAACCTGAAATGCCTTCCAGAATCTGAGAGGGATGAGGAACATGATGTCAGAAGTCTTAAGAGCAACACTCCAATGCAGAAACTACAGAACCCGAACCACCAAAAAAGAAAATCAACCTTCTGTGGGTGGCATCTGACTTAGAGGGTGAAAATGAATATGCATCAGTTCGCACTGCTTTGGATCAAGTAATACTTCTCACCAGCATAGAAGCATGTACGCAGACAGCTCGATTGAACCCAGAAGATTGTGCTGAAGGCGGCGATTTTGCTGCTGTCAGTATAGACTTCTCCTTAGCAATTGGCTGAAGAAGTAGGACTGAGTGGACTTCTAGGCTCTAAAGTTTTACGTTGTTTGGGTTTTGAGTACAGTTCTGTAACAAAAAAAATAGACATTTATAATTTTCACTTTCATTATAGAGATTGCACACCTGTTCTTATGTGTTAAATTGAAAAATACTATTTCTCTTACAATGCAAATATTTGTAATAAAAAATAAGTTACCAATGTAACTTTGTACCTGTATTGCGATTGAAATCAATGTATTTTTAAAATGTAGAAAAATATCCAAAAATACTTAAAATATATTTAAGTTGGTATTCTATTATTAACAGTACAATTAAAACAGTGATCGTAATTAATGATTTTATGTAAGTTAATTTGTTTTGAGTTAATCACTTGAGTTAACTAATTAAAACCAATAAAACAACGTTGGTGTCTACTAATAAGGTTGCCAGACATCAGCGGGTGTAACATGAGCTCTGGCAGAAGTAGTTCTTCACCCTCCCACCCCTAGGATTTCCTTTGTGATTACCAGTTCATCACAGCCTCAGTTCAGAACTAGCACCTGTTCCTATGGTGCCTCTGTAGACCCAGCCCTTCCAACTCTACCCTAGGACTGGAGCAGCCTGTGGACTTGGGGTCCTGTCATTTGCTGGGTCAGGAAGAGGTCCTGGAGCCAGTTTAAAACAAGGCTGTTTATCCAATCCTTTCTTCTTGGTCCTTGGAGAATCCATTTTGAATCAGTATATATGAACTTCTTGGGAGAGGTGGGAGAGTGGCTTCAAAGGTAGAAGGAGATGCATTAGCATTCCTCTCCGACTAGAAAAGGTGCATACAATGCCACAAAAACACATACACAGTTGCATTTTTAAAACAGTGTAGCCCAGTGATACTAACTCAATGAGGTTTAACTTAATTCAGTAGAGTTTATTTTAATTCCGTATGGATTGTTCAGGAGGGGATATCAACCTGTCGCGCCTTGGTGAAAGGGGTTTATATATAACTAGAAATTCCAGCGTTTCAGGATTATTATTGTATCCTTGTTAATTCTATCATAGAGCCTTTTGTTTAAGGCCTTAGGCTTCAAACTCTTAGTACATGTACTTTGTGCCCGTGAGTAGTCCTCGCACTTAGTTGGGCGACTCATGTGCATAAGTATTTACAGGATCAAGGCTTAAATTGTTTCCTCATAGATAACACTTCTAATTTTGATCTACAGAGCATTGGGAAGGAATAGCTATTAAAACTAACAGTGTGACCGTTTTGCCCAAGGGCCATATTTGTGCTTGTGTGCCAATCACTATATATCTGAGGGATTAAATGGTCTCTATTTAAAAATGAAACAAAATGGGTGGTCAGTTATTGTTAATTTTTTATATTTAGATATGGCTGATTTTCGAGAAGTGTTTGCCAAAGCAAAGCACATAGCCATTATTACAGGGGCTGGTGTTAGCGCGGAGAGTGGCGTTCCGACCTTCAGAGGCGCAGGGGGCTACTGGAGGAAATGGCAAGCTCAGGTATGTAGTTGGACCAGAGAATTGATGAGCTATTTTGATTCCTTCCTTTGATTCAGAAGCAGCTAGCCATTTTAAAGGGATGCAGTGTTTCACTAGTGGCAAAATGTTTCCCACTCAGCCATCTCTGCAATTTCTTTCCCATGCTCCACTGTGATTGCCACTTGCAAGTGCAACTCATCCTTTTTTGCTGCTCAACACATCAGTCACAGCTGTCTTGGAGGCACATAGGGAGCTGCCTTGCTGCTTCCTTGCTTGCTTTTTTCCCCCAGGAAACCTCTCCCTTCCTGAAGTCATAAAAAATTAAAAAGCAGGGATGAAGGACAGAACTGAGTACTTCTTTGGTTTTGGTTTACTCTTGATTGCTTGTTATACTTTCTAAAGCTTGAAAATAGCTTTTTTGATGATTTTGTCCGTCACATTCTGACATCTTCTGTGACTTAAAATTAATTTGATTTTTGTATTACCTTTCTTATGTTTGCACTGCTACCATAATCTCTGGGTGTATGTGTGTTTAAGATAGTGCTCATGAAAGATTTGATTCTTTTGGAAACTAGAACAACTGTGTAATTTCCCAGCTACTGGCATGGTAAAAGTGCACCTGTATTTCTTTCAGTAATTATGCATTTGAAAACAGTATAGTTATGTAAATGTCTGGGGGTTTTATATGAGAATTTTGACATATGAATGTTCAATCTTTATGTAATATTGCAAGTGTGTATATATAAATAGATTTATTTCAATGAGTTCTCTCTTCCCCATCTTTTCAACAAGAAAACTGAATGCAAATTCCGTATTAATGCAAAATTATCGCTAAGATTTTAAAGGACATAGGAGACAAAGTATTAGTTGCTGCTGGATTGAAAGTTAAGGCGGAATAGAAATGACCTGTAGTTCAAGTAGTAGTAGTGCAAAGATACCAAGCTTTATGGCTACTTTAGTGCACATAAAATATTAATTGTGATGTTGCACTTAATTTCCTTGTTTCTCTTTTGTATTGTGCTTGGGCTGTCAAGAGGAGGCTAAGTTAGGCAGGATAGAGTGAGTTCTGAGTCCACTGTGTAAAAGTACAGAATTCTGGATGATATTTGCAATAAAATCATATGCAACTTTGAATAGCACCACTTCATTGCACGAAATAGTTATTTATCAATTTATAATTATATAGACAGAAGGAACTAATGTGATCATCAAGTCTGCCAATAACACTGACTTGCCATGCCACACTAGGATAAAAAGTACCAATTCCAGCTACTGACTTGTATTCTTGTTAGCCAGAGCTGGTTACAGATAATCTGATTTTATTTCCTTATCATCCAGATAACTTACATGTGACTGTATCAGTTATCAAGTTTAGATGTTTCGCTCTAATAACTAAGGAATGACTTTTTTTTTTTTTTTTTTTTTTTTTTTTTTTTCCAGGAACTGGCTACCCCAGAGGCCTTTGCAAGGAACTCGTCCCGTGTGTGGGAGTTTTATCATTACCGCCGGGAGCTGATGTTGAGTAAACAACCCAATTCAGCGCACATTGCCATTGCAGAGTGTGAAGCCAGACTGAGCAAACAGGGACGGAGTGTTGTGGTCATTACTCAGAACATTGATGAGCTCCACCGAAGGGCAGGCACAAAACATCTCTTGGAAATTCATGGTTAGTATGGACACGCATGTACACTAGAACTGATCAGAAAATGGAGGGGTGGGGGAGGAGTTTCTTTGAATTTTTGGCAAAAATTGAAATTTTCCATCAAAAACTTCAACTGAAAAGCAAAAACACTTTTATTTGGAAATGCCACAGGGGTGCCACCTGGCACAGTTCTCATGGATGATATGGGTATAAGAGTTCCCCAAACATCTGCTGACTGGAATCTCCAGCGTGGGATCTGCCCCATAGACCCTGCCCTCACTCCACCCCACTCTGCCTCCCCAGCTCCCCACTGGAGCAAGAGGTGGGCAGGAGGGGTGTGGGCTGAGGGGGGTAGGTAGAGTGAGGGCAGAAAAAAGCAGGGAGTCGACTGCGAGAAGCAAACAGCACGGGTGGGGAGCCTCAGGAGGAGGGAGGAACGGGGGCGGTTTCAGGTGGAGTGGGGACAGAGCATGGCAGGAGCCTCAGGAGAATGCAGAGTGGGGGCAGGGCCTCGGACCTTACTAGGGCCATGTACACACTAGCATCGCTATCGCGCACTTACCCTGTTGCGCGTTAAATGTTCCGTGGTTGTTGTTGCGCGATACCGCGTACACACTCGGCATGCTGTAAGGGATCAAACAACCCCCCCCCCC